>CM053786.1:203842343-204442343 GCA_028749045.1 Cupressus sempervirens | reverse complement strand
TCCCAAGAGAAATATTCAAACTTTCCATGCAAGCTTGATATAGATTTCGCTATTTGAAGATGATGCAAATGGATTGATGGATTCCTTCAACTATGAGGAAAATGGTCTAAATGATGTAATAGAAAAAATAACTTGTAGAAATGTTAGAATAGAAGGTATCACATGGTGATTTTTACACTGACAAAGAAGATCAACATTTCAAAAAGAAATCAAAGGAATCTACTAATAGCTCAAGTTTGACTACAAAAGATGATGACACTACGAAGGAAAAAACACTAGTTGGTGATGCTATGATAGTTGGAAGCATAGTTTTTGTTGATAATATTTTGTACAATTCTATGGAGCTCCTAGTGATATATTCAAAGCTTACATGTGAGGTTGGTGTAGTCCCTGTTGTTAATGAAGAGAGTGGACATGAACTAAGGGATTTCAATAGTTGCGAGGAAGGTAATTTCAATAATGTACATGAAAATGAACTTCACATAATTCAAGATCTAGAAATGTCACACTAGAAGATATCATATGATGACTCTACTAGTGTTCAAGAAAATGGAGATTTTTAAATGAAATTAGAGAAATTGTATACTAGCTTAGATTTGGCTGCAAAAGATGATGAAGCTTTGGAGGAGAAAACAATCACCAGTAAGGGTATGATAGCTAGAAGCATAGATTTTGTTGCTAATATATTTTCCAAAACTATTGAGTCCTAAGATAAAATTTTCAACCTTCAATGTGAGGGTGGTGTGGATGTTTTTGTTAATGAAGAGGGTGTACATGAATCAAGCAATTCTAGCAACATTGAGGAAGACAATTATAATGATGTAAATAAAATAGAACTAAACATGATTAAAGGCATAGACCTAACACATGATGAAGATGCAAATTCTAGAGAGTGTCATAGTGGGAATATTTTAGTTAGAAAGGATGGCCCACAAAATATTCTTTCTTAGGTTATTGAAGAAGCTAGTTTGTCTACTACTCTACTGAAGAAGTTTGAGTATGTAGGCACTAGCAATATATCATATTTTTGGGTATAAATGATTCTTCTATGGAAGAGAGGTAGGAGACTCTTCTGACTAATTGTCAATCAAATTCTTCAATAAAAATCTTCGAGATCATTGAGTGCCAGAAGGAATTGTGGAATCCAATGAAGAAGATAGAATTCATAACTAGCACTAGTGTATCTTCTTCATTAGATATGGAAAACCATGTAAATAAAGAGAGTGTTGAACTTCTTGAATTAGATAATCCAGAGGAGATGCCTGAGATCACAAAGGGCCAACTATCTCCACACTTGAATTTACTATTTGAAGAAGATACTCAATCAAAGAAGAGTAAGATTATAGGAAACACTAATATAACCCCTTCTTTAGTCATGGATGACTTTGTCGTAGAATAGAGCTAGGAAGATTGTATGGAAGTGGATTACAATCTAGGAGTTCCTAAAAAAGATAGCCCATCAAAGACACTTATGATTAAAAAGAGCCACAAGGAATCCTTGTTCTTGGATGCATTGCTTGGAGAGGGTAGTTCAAAGATATGTGAGCTAATAAATTCTAATGCAGTCCCTCATTCATGTATGGATGATTTTGTCACAAAACAAAGTGACATGTGGCCATCAACAGAGGCTGGCAAGATTGAACTTTCTAAATTTGATTGTACAGAGGATAATGAATTCTCATTCTCTCCTTGCTTAAATATCCTTGATACTCTTTTGAAGAACCCCATGCTTCAAAGCATTACTGTCATGCCCATTTCTTTAGGGATGAATGATTTTTCTATAGAACATAATTAGGTATCACACTCAATAGAGACTTGTATGAAAGAGGATTGCAAGCTAAGAGTTACTAAAATAGATAGCCCATAAAAGATACTTGTGCTTGAAAAAGGCGATGATGAGTTTTTTTTCTTGGATACATTCTTTGGAGAGGTTACTCTAGCAAAGAAATGTGAGCTAATAAATACAAATACAATCCCTCATTCAACTATGGATGCCTCTACCATATAAAAAAGTGAAGTGAATCCTAGGATAGGGGCTTGCAAGATGGAACTTTATGAATTAAATGCTCCATCAAAGATATCTAATGGCATAAAGGATGATGATTTCTCATTTTCTCCTTGCTTGAATATCTCTAACACCCCATTAAAGGACCTTATGCTTCAGTGCATTACTAAGATGTCCATTTGTTTAGTAGGGGGTAATTCTGACATAGAAAAGGACAGAAATATCCTTACAAAGAAGGCTTCTAAGCTTAATAATCATGACCTTCAAGCTTGTCTAGATGTGCCTAGGTGTATAAATGATCAAGATATTTATCCTTACTTGAACATCTTGTCTGTGAAGGGCATTGGCAGCTCATTTAAGAATAGACTAAGAGCATTAGAGACATTTCTTTTTTCTTAGGTATAGTTCACTCTACAACACACAGGGTGTAGGAGGTGCTTCCAACTGAGGCTTCTAAGAATGATCTTTCTCAAATATATGATTCTTATGTGGAAAATAGTGGTGATAGGTCTCTATACCAAATTCTTTATTTATGGAAAAGATCATTTCTACATTGAAGAATTTTGAAGTTGAACACACACATAGTGTTCGCATTTCACCTTGTGTTATAGATGATTCTGATGTCCTTCCAGTAGAGGCATGTAAATTGGGAATGTATGAAATTTCAACAGATGATGATACATTTTCTTTCCTCAAGGAGTTGTCTATGGAGATAACTGATATTTCATTGAAAACACCTGTGTTTACAAAAAGTATAGATGATTCTCTGAGAGATGAGATTGGGGATGTCCCCTCAAAGATGGCTGAGAATACATAGTATCATGACAAATCTCCTTGCCTTGAAACCTTGTTTGTAGATGGAAATATCCTTTCATCCAGCATGAATAATTCCACTATAGATTAGACTATGGATGGTCTTCTGATAGAAGATTAGAGGTAGGAACTTTCTTAATTGGATGCTTGTTCAAATATTTTTGAGGTCACAAAAGACAAAGACAAATATCCTACCTTGAACATTATGTTTCTAAAGGGCATTGGTTATTTTGTTGGAACTAGTACTCATGTAAAATGTTCTTCAGCTATGAAGGATTCTATCTTAGAAGAGAACCAGGTTGTTTTGCCACTGGAGGCTTGCAAGATTGAATGGAATAAATTTATACTACTTTGAAGCTATCTAAGCTCACCAAGGATGATAACTTACAACCCTTCTTAAACATGGACTCTACTATTTGATTGGAAATTTCTAAAGCTACAAATGGCATTGAATCTAGTATAAAAAAAATGTTGGAGATTCATAAAATAGAAGATTCAAACTACAAATGGCACTACTAAGACAAGGCTCTAATATATCATCAAAAATGTCGAAGCTCGTAGGCATTGATGGTTTTTTGCAGTGTGCAGATATTGATATTTATGCTCTAGAACAAGGCTCAGAGATTCTTCCAATAGATTCTCATTTGAAAATAGGTCATGACAATCCCAACTTTCAATCTAGGAAGGTTGTCAATAGTGACCTTACCAAACTCAATTTAAAGCATCTTCAAAGGCTATACAAGGAACCCAAATAGTGAGATTTCCCTCAAACATCATCCTTAGTAGTAGGAAAAAAATGAATGATTACATAAAAAAGCTTCTCTATCACACTTGCAAAGTTATGGGATGATCTCTTGTGTCTTTTAGTGTTCCCTCTTACATTAGAAATTTTAATATATCCATTACCTAAGTTTCTAGGCAAGGTTTTTTCAACCTGAATGGCCTTATCCCTAGTAACCTGCTTATCTTTTTCCAAAAGCTTTTCTTTTCCTTTTCTTTGTCTTTTGACAAAATAACATAAGGCCTCTCTCTATGCATTTCAATTTAACAAACTTCTCATGCAGCCAAAATAAAAACCACAGGATCTCTTGAAATAAAAGGAGCCAAATTTAACCAAAAAGTGCAAGGACTCACTCTTCCACCAATGTTTTGAGTTGAAGATACTATGATACTATGGTTAATTTTAGACTCTATGGCTAGCTTAAGGGTGTGTGGATCTTGAAGAATGTGATGAATGATAGTAGTTACAACATTGTCAAATCCAAAAAACAAGCACTTAGTTGGCATGTTTAGCAATGCAGTCAATCCACCCTTTTCAAGGAAGCACAATGCTTGAGCATGGAGTTTTGTTAGCCTTGCATAGAGTTAAAGAAGATATTTTGTGGTAGTAGAGGGAAAATGAACATGAATAAAATTGCAAACAATGTCAATTGCTCTTTTCTAGCTCTTTAGCTGTCATATACCCTTCACCCACACTAAGAGCATGTTCTAGACTCTTCTATTGGTTATTGCCCACATTTTTAGAATTCAGATGGCTTTCATCTCTCCTCTTCAACTGATCAGTAGTCAACACAATAGAATCTGATTTTGGATTTTCATAAACCATATGATCTAGAACCAGTAAAATTGTTGCCACATATTTTGATTCTGGAATCTTCTCCATTTCAACTTCTTCTAGGTAAAAGTTAGAGATAACATCCAACAAAACACTCATAGACCATTTTCAAAAGACACTTAACAAGTTGCATTTTACTTATTTAAAATTAAAGCCAAAACATGTGACGTCAAGGATAATAAACTATTATGGCTTCCTTCACTTCCATTGAAGAGTTCTAGTTGGTCAACAAGGAAAGAAATAACTCTTTGTCTATCCTAACCATCATTGCATGCACAAAATTACTAGAATATCCCTCAAAGGGAAGGCCAGTGAGTCCTTGGCCTAGAGCATGTTAACTTTCATCTTGAATAATTGGGTAGATGATAGTTAGCAACACATTAAAATTGGTATAACTACACATTTTAGTAGATTGCGTAGGTACAAAATATCAAAATGAGATGTTATAAGGTCTTTTTGGTTATTTAGATAATATTTATAGCCATTTGGGGTCATATTGTTAGGCTTATAATACAAAATTTCATTGTGATTATCAACAAATCAAAATGTTCAAAGGATTCAAATACAAAGGGAAATATTATGTTGGGCCATCTAAAGCTATTTTTGGCACATTGGTAGTAATATAGGACTCATTTAGTGGTTAGATCAATTGTATGTCAAAAGTTGTAAGAAGTTGTAAAATTACTTAACAACTTGTACAATATTTTCATTCAAAGTTTTCAATAATTTTTAAACCATTAAACATCCTTAGAAGGAGGGTTAAATTAGTTGTATCCAATTGAAAGGTATTTATATACCCTATTATGATTGAGAGGTAGGAAAAGTCAATGAAATAGAATGTGGAAATTCGGTAAAAGAATTATTCTCAATAATTTTCTAGTGAGTTTTGAGAGTAATGTATCTATCTCTCTATTATGAAGTAAAATTTTGAAGGGGGGTATGTGCAGGATCATGGTGTGCCAAAAAGTGGCAATCTAAAAAATTTGTAGTTCTAAAATATCTCAAACCATTTCAAAATCTATTCCAACTTTTTTCCCATCCAACCTAATACTAAATGAAAGAAACTAATATCATTATAAGACCTACTATATTTTTTGTTACCAAATCTATACGGTCAACTTCAAAAACATTCTAAAAATGTGCTTTTGGCCTATTTTTATGTGGTTTTTACTTCAAACATGTAGCTAACAACTTTTTTTTCACCAAAATTTGATGAAATGAAAAGGGATTATTAAGAATGTTATTATCTTTCCATAAATGTAAAGTTTGTCAAAATATGAGTTTAGTAAGTAATTATTACTTATTTTCTAATGGAGTTACATATAAAGTACTGACTAACACACTACTTGAATAATAACTATAACTTTCAAATGGTACAACATTTTCTAAATCCAAAAGATGCATCACTTTGTATGTTTCTTCTACTATAAGGGGAAAAAAATGAAAAATTGAATTTTATAGAGTTTTGAATTAGTTAAGGTGGGTAGACACGAGAGTTTTTTATTCCAAAAATACTAAAGTCAAAAATTAATTGTTAATTATTTATTTAGAATAAAAATACCCAAAAATATGTGTCACATCTAGGCATGAGTCTATTACTTATATCTAGAATATTATTAAAAATTATTAGCATTTGATTTTGATTAAGGTGGTCAGACATATGTCTACTTCTTATTTTTGTTCTAAATTATTTGTAATATTACATTAAAATTCAAAATTTTGACAAATCAATTCTTTTTTTTTTGAGATAAGTCCTATTAGTTTAGAAACTAGATTCAATTTTCTAGAGATTCTTTTCTCTCAAATTTTTGATATAAAGTTAATAACAAGTAAAAAATTGCACGTCAAGTTGATATAACCCTGATTTTCTAACTTTTTATTGCCACTTAAGGGCATAGCTTGGTTGACCATGATCCTAGACATACCCAGGGATAAATGTTACCTTCAATTTTTTGGTACTCTTCTTCTTAATTCGTTAAATGCCCTAGGATTTTGTTTTAAAAAAATCCAATTCTACAACCTTTGTAATCCCAAAATCAAATTGTTGGATCACAAGGGGAAAATGTGAAGCTTGGCACATTTGGAGAATTTCTTTCCCATTGGCTTAAAAACACGTACTTTTTCTGGGCTTAGTGCTTTTATTCTTTTTGATAGTTTCTACACGGTAATCCTCTTGCTCTGCTTATCTCATCATTCTTGCAATTTTATGCAAGGATAAGGTTGAAGAAGAAAAATGTGGTAGTTGTTGGAGGAACCAAGAATATTGATAAAGGTTACTCTCCTAAGAAATATGAAGTGGTGAATATGGAGATAAAGTATTATGGAAACCCTCCAAGTTATGACATGGTGAAGAAGAATGGGTATTATTACATCTCAGATGAGAACAACATGTGTTAGTTGTCAGCATGTAATCTTTGTTGAGTGACTTCTAGCAATGTTTGGATCACTTATAGTTAGTGGTTGTTATTACAAATAGAGTCTTATGAGAAGGTAGTGTCTAAGTGTTACTATTTAGGTAGAGGTCCCAAATATGTAGTGCCAACATGTACAGACTATTTTGATTATATCAGCAAGTTTTGGGGTATTCTGAGTGCCATTCTCATTTTTCTTTAGGCCACAAATTATAACAAGTCTTTGACTTTACTTAGTCTTGTGATTATCTTTCTATATTTTTTTAGAGGAAAATTGCATAAGCTTTATGATTGGCACAATTTCCTATTTAGTGACTCAATTATTGACACATAAAAAGAACCAACTTATGTTTATATTCATATTCAAAGTCTTGATTAAGGGAACACCATGGTCTCAAATAAAACATTTACTTTGATTAGTAGGGACTAGTAAAATAATGATTCAAATCAACAACCTGATACATCAACATAATAGTACCACCACAAGGGCATGACAAGCATTTTGTATCTTGTGCTTGGACCACCAAAATCACCATAGGAACTCAATAGAAAATAGAGAAACATTTAACCTCATATAAAACTATTGGCATGATTTTTTATGTAGTAACAACACCCAAAGGATCATATTTATAATTCACTACGAAAATCAGCCTTATAAGCCTTTGTTTGTGCATTCTCCTTGATCACCATTAACATTTAAAAAAAAGAGACTCCAAATATGTTTACTTTAAAAAAATTCACAAAAGAAAATGGATGTATGCCTCTTGGAAGTTTACAAGAAGTGAAGAACTTTTTCATTGAGAGGAATTAGGCTTTAACAATTTACAATGAATAGTCCTTCAAGGATTTTGCAAAGCTATTCCTATTGATCTTTATTATGTAAACCTTATGAAGGGATTAAATACACAAGGTGTTCATGTAATATGCTGCTAATATGAAACTAGCTAGAGAGGCATTGGAGTTATATGAAATAATTTTGTGAGCAGATATGGGTTTAAGTGGTGATGTCTTGTTTGACATTTTCATCAATATGGAAGTGAACATATGAAAGGAAGATGAAGAAGATAGAAGAAAAGATAGCCTATGAAAGGAAATTTCTAATTTTTAAATAGCTATAGCATCAAAATTAAGGGTTCTTAGGCAATTGTGGAAGGATGATCAATTTTTATTGTCTACAAAGAGGCACCATACAAGATCACATAAATGCTTAGAAATTAGTTGTTTCCCAAGTGATGGAAATCTGGTGCAGAGCACCAAAAACTCAAGAAGCATTACTAGGGTTATTTGACTAATCCAATATGAAGTGTATGCAAACCTATAAGGTCATTAAATGATGTAAATATGGCTTATAGTGCCATTGAATACTATTTAAGCCCGAAATATGTTAGTGTAGTCAACATGTCAAGTTTGGCTAATAAGGGCTAAATGTGGCTTTACGGGTAATTCAATGGTTTTAGCTAATGGTTCATGTTCTAAAGTTTAACTTTAACTCATTAAATCATAATCTAAACCAAATCCATAGCCTCCTCCAAAGCATGCATTAGCATTAATATGTCATGACCCTCCTAAAGAGAATCCTATAATTATGGGATAACATATAATTATAATTCATAAACTATTCCTAAAGAAATAATATTGATAAACTATAAATATTTAAGATCTATTTTACTTAATTATTTATATGAATATAATGAAATTATTATTCATGATAATAATATCAATATATATAAAGAATAAACATTATAATTACAATGTAAATCAATAAGACGATAATATATCTAATTATAATCATATTTGAATTATAATAAATAAGATAAATAATATTAAATATACATGATATATATAGAATATATCTAAATATGTATAATAATATATCATTATTTAATATAATGATCTTAGGGTATGTTTAATACTGATATAGTTATAATTTATCATAATATCTAAGATTACATAATATTGTAATAGTCTTTACATAATTTTTATAATACAGTTAATATAATAATATAGTTTATAATCATTAAAAATAATATATAATTAATAAAATAATAAAATACTTTATTAATATAATTAATATTAATTTGAAAGGACACGACTTTATGTATATACTCATATATATAATATATCAACGCATTGGAAAATAAATTAGAGAAAAGAGATGGAAAAAGGGGATACAAATTAAAGAAAAGTCACAAACAAATGACTTATAAAAAGTCATTACAAATGGATGGACCCAGGAGGAAACATATTTACATAAGAAACCCTAATGTCCCAAAAAGGGTCATTACAAATGGTATTAGAGCAGTTTTCCTGCCATCCTATAAATTTATCTTATACAAAATTAAAAAATAGAAGGAAGATTCCAGTGTTTTTGACAGAGATTTCTTACAGGGAACCTATGAAACATAACTTTGCCAATGACTCTGAAGTGTCTCAAGTTGAATGCTTGCAGAGAACTAGAAAGCCTGTCAGGAATATCCGCTATTATAGAAATGGTAGAATTGAATATCCCTGCATGCCCTAAGCTCTATGAGTTGGATGTTGTACATCTTAGCAAGCTAAAAAAATTAGCAATTGCAAATCTGGAAAGGTATATGGTATATCTAATCTCACCAAGCTTCTAGAACTAGAAATCTCTGAGTGTAGGGATATTGAGTTTGAGTTGTGTCTCTCGGGCATGAGTTGTTTGGAGAATATTGCCATTATTAAATCTGAGAAGATGCAAACCATGACACTACCACCTAGCCTTACTAAATTGACACTGGAAGCTTACAGAGAATTGAAAAAGGTAGCAGGATTATCTGGTATTATAGAACTTGGAGAGCTGAATATAAAAGATTTCCCTGAGCTTTAGGTTGAATTGCTTCTTTTTGGATTGAAGTCTGTGTATAGGATCTCTGTTGAATATTGCAATATGCAGACAATGACACTGCCAGTAGCACTTAGAGATCTCAAAGTGCAGAGGTGCAAAAAATTGCAATGTATTACAGAATTGGAAAATCTTATAGAGCTTATAGAGCTGTACATTATTGAGTGTCTAGAACTTGAGGAGATACCAAGCCTTGCCCGAGTGAGCCACTTTGAGAGGATTAAAATTTTCTTGTGTGATAGGCTGCAAATCATAAACTCTACCAACAACACTTATCAAACTCATCGTACAAGGATGCGAACACAAATGGTGATTCATCTCATTTACGAAAAGAACGCCAAGATTTATGGAAGTATAAGTAATATATATGGCTGAAATGATCAGTAAACACAAATGGAGGGGTATATTAGGTATAACATGAATGAATATGGATGAGAAAGAAATCAGTTACCTCAATCCCTAAAGGCAAAAATATTGAAGACACAGTAGACCCACTGATAAGGCCAAAAAAAGAAATGTGATGCACACTGAGACTACTAGTGCAGAGCTCTTATGCTATGATTCATAGCTATATCCATATTGAAGTTTGATTTAGTATATTAAGTGAGCAGATTGACAAAAGGGAAATTTTTGGCTAATATAAGTATCTCCATAATACGATACAAGCATGGAGATGGTCACAAACTATGGTGCTTGAGAATCAATGATTACAAGGAGTTAAAAAGTTGTTTATCAAGTGCTACTGGAAAACATATAGAAATGTTCATTAAGGCAACAACCAGAGCAATGATATTTCCATGCTACACGCTATGATTGCAAACAAGGAGGATTCCTCAAGCTGTATCTCTCAAACAATATTGACATTAAGTACTGGTGTTAGCCAAGGAGATCGCTGATGGGAATTGAGTACCAATGAATCAAGCCATATTCTAGAATCTCGTCAGCAAGGAAGACTAATCAAATAAGTTTCCCATTACAGTCAGCAATATTCCTGAATCCAATTTGCATGAAAATAAAGGCACATGGTCTTGGTATGAACCAAACCCACCTATCTATTAAAACATCTATTGACACACTGTTCATACCTTCCTATAAAGAACAAGTGCATGTAAGCCAACCAAGACAACTGGAACAATTTGATTACAAGCATGAGATTAAAGTGGATTTACATAACTTATGAATATGGAACAAAATACAATTAATTATCCTCATCTCTAGGTGAGAGGATGGAAGGAAGAGGACATTTTTAATTAATAAGAATTCTAAGTGACATCAAATTATAATATTAATCCCCAAAATGACATTCATTCTGGATGTGGAGAAATGACATTTTAATGAAGTTTCCATAATGATATAGTAGATGTAAAACAATAGCTTCTCTATCAATTTCCCTTACCAATGGTCATCAATAGAATATGCCAACACCTTCTGTTGTTCGCCAAAAAATACATCAAATCAAAGATGGACAAGCCTATCTCCAAGATGCACTCGTTGCAATGAGATATACTCCAAACAAACACATTTATTTCAAAGTACTATTAGAGACCAATGGTACATGGTGTACAGAAAAATGAGAATAATTTTTATTTGAGATGATGTAGCGCAACTCAAAGATATGCTTATTTAGAATAGAAAAATCTGACAGGTCCATCAAAAACTCTTGAGCAAAGGATATACAACAATTTTGAAGAATAATTACAATAAACCATGGATGATATGCAATCAGTGCAAAAAGATAAAAGTTTAACACTGTCATCTGTGCCTACTAGGAAAACAAACAATGCTTACCTAACTAATTGGGAGACCCAAATCTCCTCAGCTACTTTTGACAAAAGCCAAATTTGCTAAAACCATGTTGATAGTAAGCCCCATCTATTATTTTATTTATAAGAAAAATAAAATGAACCAATGATTAGGAGACTTGTGAAAAGAAATGAAAAGCTATTAGTAATAAAATATCTAGTCAAACATTATGTAAAACCTTGTAATTAGAATTGAGGGAAGATACCAAATATTGCATAGATTTTCCCAAAAAATAGCAAATTTGCAAGGCTTATAATATCACTAAGCAGAAAAACCCATGGTCTATGTATGCACAAAGATTAATCATTCAACTATACCCTTGTTAGCGGCTTATAAGCATTTGGCCACATAACATCTTAATTCACTATCTAATATGCAATCAGATATTGATAGTAATTTTTATAAATTGTTGATTTGAATCATTAATATTGAAGACTTCAAGGGAGTTGATGACAACCAACATCTAATATTTTAAGAGAAGAAAGATAGCAATATTTAAATGACAAATAAAATATTCATTTGTGTTTGATGAAAAGGAAGAAATACAATTGTTGATTTCTTTCAAAAATAGAGGAAGAATATATGTATGACATCAACATGGAAAACTCCTCTCCGTTAACTTATGCAAGGGAAACCATCGAGGGCATTTAACAATGGATATATTGTTAGAAAATAAATCAAACTTAAAGACCTATATGTTTTAATGGTGGACCAACCCCTATCATGAATAGAACGAATAATAAACAGAAAGAAAAGATATAATTATATGACAAATGACATTGTTATAAAAAAGGGCAAATAGAAAAAAATATGGATATATTATGAAGACCAACTTTTAAATCCCAAAATTATAGGGATCCCATAATGTGAGGTATGTGATTTTTAAAGCTAATGTCTTTTATTAAATAAATTTCACTTTTTATTATGTTATTTTTCTTTCATATTATTGATAACTTTATATTTATAAGAGATGTTATTATAAAGGTTATTAGGCTATGTAAAGATTCTAACATAGAATTATAAATGATATTGAATAATTTGATGGTTGCAAGAACTATTATAAGTATCAAATTAAGTATTTTGTTATTTTATTTCAATTATTGAAAATACAAGATAAAGAATTATGTTACTATCATTTATGCTATTAAGCATACATTAAATTACTAACATTCTAATTAATGTTAATTTTGTTATTTCTATATGAGATATGTGCTTTAGTCTTTTCCTCTGAGAATTTTATTGCAAAAGAGGGAGATTGAGAATCAGAGGAAGTTTAAGAATCCATTAAAGGCAACCTTAAACATAGAAGACAAGATGTTGATACTTCGTATACTTGAAGCTTTAGAAGGAAAGTATATTATATTTTATTATTTTCACTCATGTTACTATGAAATCAAACAAATACATTTGTATAAGAAAGGACAAAGTAAATAAGAGACCTAAATATAATCAATCAATGATTCTAGTTACAAAGAAATGAAATCAAAACATATGAAAATTGAAAATATATATATGAAAAATGAAAAAAAAGAAATATAAATATGTTGATTTAAGGAAAATATAGTAATTAGAATACATTTCAATTATAGTACAGAGAGTCTATCTCTCGTCCAAATTACGTAATCTTAGATAGGGAGTTGGTGGGGGAAAAGGCAGAGTAATTTTGAGCACTTGTCGAATACGCTTGGAGCTTGTTTCACGTGCCCTCTGTACCATCATTCTACCATCAAGATGATCGTAACAAGGAGAGAGAAAGTTGTTTGTGTACTATAAGAAGAAATCTTTCAAATGAACTAAGTAAATTAAATTTAATACTCATCTTCTCATCCACATTATGATATCCTAAGGTAGGGAGTTGGTGGATGGGAGAGGCAGAGTAATTTTGAGCACTTGTTGGATATGCTTGGAGCTTGTTTTACGTGCCCTCTGCACCGTAAATCTACCATCTTATGATGATCATAATAAAGAAAGGGAGAAAGATTCCTTCCAAAGGATTATGTAAATAAGAAAAGGGAACCCTACCACTTTCCTATGGAGTCTGCAATTAGGAGAAAACACCCTATTGTAGTGCTAGTTAAGGGAAAGATAGTAATGGCTCCTTTTTACAAGAACATTTCTAGCCAAACAAGCAATCCACTAAGTAGACCATCTTGTGTGGATGCCTAACACCTACCACCAGAGCCAAGGGGGCCAAAGTTCGCTCTTGGGCTTAGTATGGAATTGGCTTGGATTAACTTATTATTATTCAAATTTATTTGATGTTTATATATATTTATATGCATGTATTGATGCTTATTTTGTGGTTGCAGGGTTCATAAGCCTAATGAAGAATTATAGTCGTTTCACATTGTTAATTTTAGGATCTAATCAAGGTTATGTATGATGTGTTTGCATCATTTTTTCTCCGTGTCTTCATCTATCTACATTGTGTCTACTTCATGCCTTCATGCATCATCTATCTTCATCGTGTATGCTTTGTGTTTACACGTGTCTACTTCATGCATGCTTCGTGTTTGCTTTGTGTCTTCATACATTCATGTGTATACTTTGCATTCAGATGCATACTATAGAATAAACGAAGTAATATTACAAGTAAAAATTTGAATAGGATCTAGTAGTTAATTTCATTATATGAGGGAAACAAATATGAAAATGTTTATTGCTTGAGGACAAGAAAATTCAAGAGGGGCGGACTTGTCATGACCCTCCTAAAGAGAATCCTATAATTATGGGATAACATATAATAATAATTCATATACTATTCCTAAAGAAATAATATTGATAAACTATAAATATTTAAGATCTATTTTACTTAATTATTTATATTATTTATATGAATATAATGAAATTATTATTCATAATAATAATATCAATATATATAAAGAATAAACATTGTAATTACAATGTAAATCAATAAGACGATAATATATCTAATTATTATCATATTTAAATTATAATAAATAAGATAAATAATATTAAATATACGTGATATATGTAGAATATATCTAAATACATATAATAATATATCATTATTTAATATAATGATATTAGGGTATGTTTAATAATGATATAGTTATAATTTATCATAATATCTAAGCTTACATAATATTGTAATAGTCTTTACATAATTTTTATAATACAGTTAAAATAATAATATAGTTTATAATCATTAAAAATAATATTTAATTAATAAAATAAAAAAATACCTTATTAATATAATTAATATTAATTAGAAAGAACACGACTCTATGTATATACTCATATATATAATATATCAACGCATTGGAAAATAAATTAGAGAAAAGATATGGAAAAAGGGGGATACAAATTAAAGAAAAGTAACAAACGAATGACTCATAAAAAGTCATTACAAATGGAAGGACTCGGGAGGAAACATATTTACAGTAAGAAACCCTAATGTCCCAAAAAGGGTCATTACATAATACCACCAACCAATCAGATTAGAAAGCTAACCATGTTTAAGTGGATAAAACCCTAGGTCCAATACACTTGATCATGTGGTAGAGAAAATGAATTATTATGCCAAATGATAGGTGCAAATCTCCAACTTTTGTCACTAAAAAACTCCAACACCTTCCCCTCCATAACACGGCCAAGCCCTCCACAACTAAAACAAAAAGAGAAGGAAAATTAAACCTTACCTTGTAATTACCATAGCCAAATCCTACAAAATTGATACATTCCTGATGGGGACATCACCCACGCACAGAATGGACACAACAGGAAAAGGGAAATTGTATTAACTGTGAAAATAAGCTAGTACATTTAGTACAGAGAAAATAGACTAAAAAACATGCCCTAAGGGCTTACAATAACATAAATCTGGAGATAATTTCTCCTTTCAGTACCTCCTCTCAAACTCCACTCCGAACTACCTTTTACAATGCCAGAAATGTCCTTAAATAGACCCTGGAGGGTTAAGGACTAGGAATTCATTCTAGAAAGTGCTAGTAGGAATCCACCTACCAAATAGAAGGCTCCAGAAGCTGCGTTAGAAGTCAACACAAATCTAGAAGAATCCATAAACGGTAACCGAACTTCTGGGAGGCATAACTTTTGAACCATAGCTCCAATTGAAAAACCGCTTACATTTTTAGAAAGCTCTCGAAGCGCTCTATAGCCCTATGGACACTCTTCACTCATCTCCCATTTTTTACCCTTTTTGAGGTCATTTAATGCCCTTAACTTGACTTTGAAGCATTCTTAGGAGGTCTCCAAAACTCGAAAAGCTATGATAACTTTCAAACCGTGGGGCCTTTTGACCTGATTCTTTTTTTGGAATGTTCTAAATTACAATTAAATTCATCTGGCCAATTTACACCTCCTAGTTCACCAAAATGATGGCTCAATTACATACTCCTATTTTTTTAGTATTTACACATATCCCAAGGTGTTCAAATACTCTATCCTAGAACACTGATAGTGGAACTATGAGAGTTGGAACCTTTATTTGACACAAATGGGTATCCAGAAATGAAAACACAAGAAACAGAAACTAAGTCTAAGTGCATTTTTTTGGGTGACACAGGATTGCCCTTATACCTTTGGATGCTCCTGCATTAGACACCCAGTGTAGATTGAAAAGTGACCCTGTCACTTTATGAATGGTAGAGGAAATCCCAAATGGGAAACCTCAGCTTCTGAAATCCAAGTTGAGTCCTCAATCGGCCGTCCTTTTCATTTGACCAAGTACTCTTCATACTACTTTTTTCTGGTACTTCTACCCACATGATGATCTAGAATGTCTTCTATCTCCTCCTTCTTAGAAGCAAGAATTGGACATTGCTCTAACACCAGCTCCTCATCTGCACCATCATCATGATACTCTATTAAGTTCGCAATATTGAAAATAGGAGAAATGTTAACACCATCTGGCAGCTCCACCTCGTATGCATTTCTTGAGTCATGTTTCTTCAAAATTTTGCAATGGCCAAATTTCTTCATTGTCAGCTTGTTGTAATTACCAACTAGAAATATTTATTTTAGTAAGTGCACCATGACTAGATCCCCTACTTGGAATTCCTTATGTCTTCTCCTTTGATCAGCCCTAGCTTTATACTCTTGATTCATCTTGGTAATGTGTGCTTGAACCTCCTCATGTAGATGCTTGATATGTTCAGCAAATTCTTCAGCTTCAACACTTGTCCTCTCCTCTTGCCCTATCTTCCTCAATTTTGGTGCAGTCCTTGGTCTACTTCCATATACAATTTGGAATGGTGATTTTCAAGTACTCCTACTCATAGAGTTATTGTAAGCAAACTCTTCTTGTGGTAGAATCAAATCCCATCCCTTGGGCTTATCCCTAACTAAACATCTCAACAAATTACCCAGACTTCTATTCACCACTTCTGTTTGGCCGTTAGTCTATGGGTGATGTGCGGAACTGAATTTCAAGTCTGTTCTCAACTTCTCCCACAATGTCCTCTAGAAATACCCCACAAATTTAGTATCTTTGTTAGAAACTATACTCCTTGGAAGACCATGTAGTCTTATCACCTCTCTAAAAAACAAGTCTGCAATATGGACAGCATCATGAGTCTTGTGGCATGGAATGAAATGTGCCATTTTGGAGAACCTATCAACCACCACAAATACTAAGTCATTACCACATTGTGTCCTTGGCAACCCAAGAACAAAATCCATACTTATGTCCTCCCATGACCTTGATGGAATAGGAAATGGCTGATATAGTCCAGTATTCTGACTAAATCCCTTGGCAACTTGACAAACCTAGCAACTCTATACAAACTTCTTCACATCCTGTGAAATCTGAGGCCAAAAATAATGTTCTCTAAGAATGGAAATGGTCTTATCTCGACCAAAATGTCCTGCCATCCCTCTACTGTGTTTCTCCTTAATCAGATTTTCCCTCATGGAACTCCTTGGAATGCACAATTGACTACCCTTGAACAAGATGTCATCCTGAATCAAATAGTCTAACCACTTGGTTCTATCTACAGCAAAAGGCTCTTTACAAGCTTTCCATGCTTCAAAAATATTAGGATTTTAGGATACAAATTCTTGAGTTCATCAAACCCAACTACCTCAACCTACATTACTGTAAGCAACAACTATCTCCTACTTAGTGCATCTGCAACCTTGTTAGATTTTCCACTTCTATGCTTCAACACAAATGTATAGCTCTGCAAGAACTCTACCCACATCATATGCCTCTTATTCAATTTACCTTGACTATTTAGGTACTGTAATGCCTGATGATCATTATACAAAACAAATTCCTTTGGCAACAAATAATGCCTCCATTTCTTTAAGGCCTGAACTATTGCATAGAACTCTTGATCATAAACAAAATACTTCTTCTTTGCATCATTCAATTTTTCACTAAAATATGCAAAAGGCTTACCTTCTTGGCTTAATACAACCCCAATAGCACTGCCACTAGCATCACAATCCACCTGGAACACCTTTCTAAAATCTAGAAGTGCCAACACAGGTTGTTCTGTCACCTTCTTTTTCAGCAATTCAAAACTTCTCACAGCTATTGCAGTCCATTTGAACTCTTTTCTATCCCCTCTTATTGTGTCAGTTAGGGGTGCACATATGCCACTAAAATTATTAATAAACTTCCTATAAAAACTAACCAGACCATGAAATGATCTTACCTCAGTAGTAGACCTTAGAATAGGCCATTCCAAGATGGATTTTACCTTCTCTGGATCCATTTTAAGACCTTTAGGTGATATAACAATCCCCAAGTAGACTAACTCCCTTTTAGCAAAGATACACTTCTTCAAATTGATTAATAGTTTCTCTTCCCTCAACCGCTCAAGAAGACTACGAATATGCAATAAATGTTCTTACAAAGTCTTGCCAAAAATTAAAATATCATCCAAATAAACAATAACAAATTTTCCCAAGAACTTCTTAAGTACCTCATTCATGAGCCGCATGAAGGTTCTTGAGGCGTTTGTCAATCCAAAGGGCATGACTAACAACTCATAAAGACCCTTCTTGGTCTTGAAGGCCATTTTCCACTCATCTCTTTCTCAAATCTGTATCTGGTGATAACCACTCTTGAGATCTATCTTTGTGAAGTACTGAGCTCCACTCAAGCAGTCCATAAGATCATCCATTCTTGGCAAAGGAAACTGATATTTGATGGTTACCCTATTTATAGCTTGAGAGTCTGTACACATCCTCCACTCTCCATCCTTCTTAGGGGCCAATATTGTAGGCACTGCACATAGACTCAGGCTCTCTTGAATCAAGCCCTTCCTCAACAACTCCTTAACCTATTTGTTTAGCTCCTCTATTTCAGTAGGAGTCATCCTGTGAGCAGCCTTGTTAGGCAAACTTGCTCCTAGAATCAAATCTATCTGATGACTAATTTGCCTTACTGGTGGCAATCCTTCTAGAACATTATCAAAGATAATATCTCCAAATTCACCTAGTAAATCTGAAACTTCAAGTGGTATTTTACTACTACCTTCTTTATCTTTCCTAGGAATCAAAGCATAGCACATACGCTAATCTTTCATTCCATCTAAAAAATTCCTTCCATCAACAAGATAAATCCTAGCACTGCTACATACCTTTTCACCTTCCTTTTTCATAGGCTTAAGTTTGTGACGAACTCCATCCTTTGTTAGAGAGTATGTGTTTTCATGACCATCATGTACTGCATGTCTATCAAACTGCCATGGTCTACCCAACAATAGATGGCAAACATCCATTGAAATAACATCACAGAGAACTTCATCATGGTAACTCCCAATTTTGAATTTCACTAAACATTGTTCACTTACCAGGACCTTATGATCATCTTTTACCCAAGAAATCTGATAGGGCTGGGGATGTTTCTCCCTCTTGAGCTTCAACTTAGAGACCATCTCCTCTGACACCAAGTTGTCAGTGCTACCACCATCAATGATTACAACACAACATTTTTCCTCACATTTACACCTGGTACAAAACAAACTCCTCATTTTTCCTAGTTCAATCTCACCACTTAGTAGGACCCTTTCATTCACCAAGGTCTCCCCTCTTTCTGCATCCTCTAAATGTGATGATTGTGCATCCTTATCCACACAAGCAACCCTAGCTTGGCCCTCAGCTCTCCTATCTATCCTTCCTTGTCGTTGAGGGCATTCAAAGGCACGATGACCTTCTTCATTGCAATGGAAATAGGTACCACGAAAGCCCCCTCTTCCTTGTTCACTTCCTCTACCTCTTCCTCTCTGATTTCCAAAGTCTTGATCACGGGAGCGGTTGAAACCCTCATTCATTTGGTTCCTGCTAGTACCCACATCTTCATTTTTCTTTTGGGTTTCATTTCAACCTCCAGATGACCTACCACTTCCCCTTCCTCCTTGACCACACCCTCTTTGTCTCCCTTCAAACCTCTTATTCAACTTCTCTTCAACTCGTAGAGCAAACCGGTATGCCTCTTCAACGCTGGTCATTCTTACCAGACCTAATTCCTCCTAGATGCTAGGTTGCAACCCACTGATATAATGAGCAACCTTCTCCTTATTTTCTTCTGCATGCCCTGCTCTAATCAAAAGTTGATAAAACTCCTATGTATATTCTTGGACTAATCTTGCTACTTGCTTTAGCCCATGCATCTTCTTAAACAAATCAAGCTCATTGTCCATAGGAATGAACTGCTTCTTCAATTTGTCCACCATGCGATCCCACCTTGTGATCTTCTCCTTTCCTCTTCTGTTTCTTTTCGATTGAACCTCTTGCCACCAGATTTTGGCATGGCCTTGGCAAACATAACCCTATCTAGATCCCTGATATCCTCATACTCAAAGTATTCTTCCAGTTCATTGATTTCCTGAAAATACACCCATATCAATTGTAGGTCTTTTCCCAAATTTAGTAATGGCCCTAAAAAGCCTTTCCTCTACTTGATTCAAAACTTCCGCATCAAATTCCCCTTCTTTTGCAATTTCTTCTTCTTCATTGTCATCCTCACTATCATTACCTATGGCAATGTTTGTTCCTCTATGGAGCTCCTCTTGCAATGCTTGTACCTGCCTTTGGAGGGCTCTAACCTTCTCAAGATTAACAGCTCCAGCCCTTGCACCATGCTCTCTTCATGCAGGCATCTTCTTAACTCAAACCCACAACCACACAGTCATGGTGTAAATTGCCTCATAGTTAGTGCTCTGTCTACACACTTAGTAAAACCAGCTCTGATACCACTTAATGGGGAAACAACCCACGCACATAATGGACACAACAGGAAAAGGGAAATTGTATTAACTGTGAAAATAAGCTAGTATATTTAGTACAGAGAAAATAGGCTTCAAAACATGCCCTAAGGGCTTACAATAACATAAATCTGGAGATAATTTCTCCTTTCAGTACCTCCTCTCAAACTCCACTCCGAACTGCCTTTTACAATGCTAGAAATGTCCTTAAATAGACCCTGGAGGGTTAAGGACTAGGAATTCATTCTAGAAAGTGCTAGTAGGCATCCACCGACCAAATAGAAGGTTGCAGAAGCTACGTTAGAAGTTGACACAAATCTAGAAGAATCCAAAAATGGTAACCGAACTTTCGGGAGGCATAACTTTTGAACCATAGCTCCGATTGATGAACCATTTACATTTTTGGAAAGCTCTCGAAGCACTCTATAGCCCTATGGACAAGATTTGATCATCTCCCATTTTTTTGACCCTTTTTGAAGTCATTTAATGCCCCTAACCTGATTTTGATGCATTCTTAGGAGATCTCCAAAACTCAAAAAACTGCAATAACTTTCAAACCGTGGGGCCTTATGACCTGATTCTTTTTTTGGAATGTTCTAAATTACAATTACATTCATCTGGCCAATTTACATCTCCTAGTTCACCAAAATGATGGCTCAATTACATACTCCTATTTTTTTAGCATTTACATGTATCCCAAGTTGTTCAAATACTCCATCTTAGAACACTGATAGTGGAACTGTGAGAGTTGGAACCTTTATTTGACCCAAATGGGTATCTAGAAATGAAAACACATGAAACAGAAACTAAGTCTAAGTACATTTTTTTGGGTGACACAGGATTGCCCTTATAACTTTGGATGCTCCTACATCAATTCCACTTTATATCTCCTGAAACCATTCTTGGTATCCTCAAGTAAAAGTTAAACATACTCTAGAATCAAATAGTTGGGCTTATTGTCAAAACTGTGAGTCCCCAATTCCATTCTCTCAACAAGATAATCTTTTCTAGGTGGCTCATTACTCTTAGGAAGCCATTACACTATAAGGAGGGTCATTCTAGAGCATCATTGATCACCAGATCATACACAAATGACAAGTTTTCCTTTCATATATTTTTTCACCAAGAATCCCTTCATTTCCCTCTGAAATTCATCTTTGTCTTTCACCATTTTTGAAGGTAGAGATGAGAAAATTAATGATATTGTTCTCCCCACCAAAAGAGGTTTATGATTTTTTAATTTTAATACATATAAATATATTTTTTATGTTTGGTGTTTTATTTCAAAATATTTACAAAGTTTTGTGCTTTTTGTCGCCAACAAAAAAATTCAAATCCTTTGGATGTAAAATATTTTTAAAGTAAATTGTGTAGATTAGACACAAGATGGTAGGAATAAAAAGATCATGGTCCAAACTCTTATTAATAAGTGTAGGATTTCTAAACATTTAATTTAGAGTTTAGGTAAGTCTTTTTATGGAGGTAAAATATCATAAATTAGCAACTAAATTAGGTATGCAATGTGATGTTAAATAGGTATGGAAGTTTGATTAGTATGATATTTAATAAACAATGTTATTATATATATTTTATAAATAATAATATTTATATATGCTTAAGAAATATAATTTTAACTATTATTATAAAATAATAATTCCTTTTATTATGAATAATGGAATAAACAATAGAGAATCTAAATGAGTAACAGAAATAGAAGAGAATTAAATTAAGAATAAAATTATCAATCCATCCATTTATTGATATACCTCTTAGAGGAAAATTGAATCAATTTGTAATATTAATCAAAGAGTCCAAAATGATGAATAAAATCTCTTGGCCCATATAACAAAGTGTCCAATATTTGGGAAGATGCAAAGTGAAACTAAAATTAGTATGAGAGAGAGAAGGTCCAAGTGTCATCAATGAGTTATGGAAAATAAAATAAACCTAATTCATTAATAAATAATCTTAGAAAAATTGAAGAAAGAAAGTAGAAATGACTAATTATTAGTGACTAATTGTCAAGTCACTTATTTAGTCAATTATGTCTCAATGACTAATTATTACTGAATAATTATCTAGTCACTTATTTAATCCTTTTTTTTCTAGTGTATTTAGTCATTTCTATTTGGTTGATCTTGTGATTTTATCTGGTGACTACATTAGTCACCTTTTTAGTCACCTATGCCTATAAATTGTAAAGAAATAGTGAATATGATTAGTTTTAATCGCATGACTAAAATTTTTTAGTGGTGTGACTAAAATTTTTAGTCACATATTTGCCAAAATGTACTAGTGAAAGTTTTCCTTGTTCAATTTGGGCACCTTCTTTTATTTATCTTGATCTTTAGCTCTTAGTACCTTCAAGCAATTTCCTCTCAAGCACTAGTGCTAATACAAAATTTTGGAATTATTTAGAATAATATTGAGGGAAGGTGAATCATTTATCCAAGGTCTAGATGTAAAATAAAACCTTTCATTGCTAATTAGATCTATATCCATGTAAAACATTAACATGCATGCATCCATTAGATGATGATATCTTAACATAGTATGTTACTATCCTAGGTCAAAATAACTTTGGAGAAAAGTAAACATGAAATACCATAAGAACATTCACTCAATTTGAGAAAAGGATTTTATGTGGAAACCCAATTTAGTAATAACCACCAGTAACATGTTTCAAATTCTCACTCTTTTTAAGTGATGCCTATGAAAGGCCAACCTTGTTTAAGGTTACAATACACACTATTAAATGTGACTTGGTTGAAGTATTCCAATCATCCTGTTAGGAGTGATCCTTGTTAGAGGATTTTAGAATATTCCATTAGAGTATCACCTAGTTAAAGGATTTGCAAATGATTGTTAATTCAACCTTAATATAAAGTATTTTATCTACACTAGTATAATTGCTTGAAAGAAATAGTAGAACTTGATCTAAAAAAAGCTTACAACTCATTTGAAGATTATAGATCACTACTTTAATCCTCCATTCTTCGTAGCATTCATACTCTTTAGCTCTGATAGCCTATCCACCCTTCAAGCATTCATCCCTTTAAGCTTTCTTTCTTTTTATTCCATCTATAGTCTCTTGTGTTTAGCCACTAACTAAAGCAATACTCTAGACTCATTGTCTTACTTAGGTTGTTGTACATGATAAAATTTTATTCTAACCAACTAACTCTATAAATATAGAATTCATATCTTTTGTTTCTTAACCACAATCATCCATTTTATGGTTTGGTAAGATTAAATGAATCTACCTATTGGAAATATTTAAGACTATGCTAGGTTATTAAGAGGGGAGGGTGAATCAGTAACCTTTAAGAACTTTATCAATTTCAGCACTTAATTGCAGTATTCTAATTATCATTTAGTTCATCATATCTAATCTAATTTCATGCATGAGAAATTGAAAACATAAAACATTCATAACACTTGAACACAATGATTTGGTGACCCAAAAATCTTCCAAATAAAAAGTAAAACTAGGGTAGGGATAATAACCACAAAACCTCAATACGATAGCATAAAGTTGGCTAGTTAAGGCTTAAATTGATCACTTTTGATGATCTACCCTATTAGGAACAATTAGGACTGCTAGGTCCACCTCATTAGAGATTTTACAAACACACAATGAAGTATGCACTTAGTAAAGAGATTTGAGAAGAGTGCTAAGTCTACCTTGTTAAAGGATTTAGACTAGTTCACATGTTAGGATGAAATAGTAGATCTCTAACTTACAACTAAATTATTGATAGAGATTCCTTGAAGTACTAATCAGCTTTTTTATGGACATGTCTCTATTGCTCCTCTTCTGTTATGGCCTTTACAATATGCTCTTTATCTTCTACTTGTTCACATTCACATTCTTACACACTTTTGTCAATAGAATTTAAACTTGGATATGATATAATACATTACATATATACCAATCCAATTTACATAATTACAAAATTTTCCTTCATACAAGTTAACACTAATATTACAAAGTCAGCCCATATGAAGACACTTGGGTTTTGAAGACTAACTTGGTGAAGTTCTGATACTTTTTGCCCACTATCATTGCTTAGCATTGTCATGTTCTTGGTAGAAGTAGAAGCTTAGTCCATACTAATAACCTCAAAGTTTTCTTGAACTCAGTCTGAATTGGTGACTCAATAGATACTATGTAACTCAACATAAACTGGATGACTATACTCAGTAAACACTAATGATTATATAACTTAGTTAACACTAGCTATGCTTTACATGAAATTCTACCTTGGTAGAAACTATAATGCTCAATAATCACTAAAGTGCTTAGGTTGAATTGCTAGACTTCATGCTAACTAAATTCACTTGGTAACCACTTAAATTAGTCCAGAGGAATTTGTAGCAATTGTAGAGCTTGGTGGCTATTGAATTACATGGCAAACACTATGGATTGTTCAATGAGCTCAGTAGCCATATAAAATTTGAATAAATGTTTACACTAATAAAAAACTTGACTTATATGTCAACAATCTCTCCCTTCGCCATTAGTGACAAAAATGCTTATTACCCAAAAACTTATCTACATCACCACGTGATACTTGCTTGATAGGGTATACTATTTTTGAAAATTTTCAAACTTTATCTTTGTAAGTATATATAGTATACTATACAACATATCTGAAAATTTTCCTCTACTATGTACACTCTCTCCCTTTGCACGATTCTCCCCCATACAATATACATAGTGTCTCACTATACATAGTCTCTCCCCCTTTTTTATAATAGTGCCAAAGATTTATTCAAAACTTATAAATACATGGAGACACCAAAATGAGATAGGAAATTAGAATGTACCTTATAAATAAGTGTCAATGTTTTATCCCAATTTCCTTGCAAAATATTGCACATATGTAGAGCAACTTGCACTTTTGCAGATAGTTGTATCATGTGATCTGCAATGGAGAAGTTGTTGTCATGGATCAAGGTTTTTGAATAAATATCATGTTTCTGCATTGGATCCATGATAGGAAAGATCATATTTTGAATATCTGTCAATGAAGACTAGATCCTTGCTTCTTCTCTCAACAACTCTGCCTACATGTCTAACAAAAATTTAATCTTCAGATGATGTGAAGAGCTTGAACTAGAGTCAATTTGTAACTTTTGTGCACTAGCTTTTAGATCCTCATCAATCTTTTCCATTTTTCTCTTTATCTCCTTTGTGAACTCAATAAAATTACACAACTTTCCAAAAAAGTGATGTCACATTGGTGCAAGAGGTTTCAAGATTGGTCAAAATTGACAAAAGCTCAAATTGATGGATAGCAATTTGCTGAGCAATGTGCTCAACCAATTTATAGTCAAATTTCTTTTCTACTTTCTCAATTAACTTATCCTAACCACTAGTGTCCTCATTAAACTTTTGGACTTCTTTTGCTAATTATGAAAAGATAGGTTGAGAAGTATCAACCTCAATACCTATAGCCTCAGAAAAAATATTCTTAGCATCATCTATTATCTTATATTCTCTATCTCTTTATTCTCTTATGTTTTTTTGCCTTACCTTTTTTTGAAAAATTTCACCAAACTCGTGCATTTGATCTGCAGAAAGATTATGAATATCTGATTTGTGAATTTCTATCTCCTCATCTAAGTCTATATCATCCTCTATCTCTTTTCCTTTACTCAAAAATTTGGTACTTGATTGAGCCTTAGGTTCAACTATCCTTGTACATAATACCTTTATATCCGAGATAGAAACAATAGTTGATATAGTAAGGCTTATAGTGAAAATTGATATAGTACCAACTGATGGAATACTAAAAAGAATGCTTGAAGAAACCAAAATTGAAGAAGTCATAATTGAAGTATCCATAATTGAAGTAGAAAAAATGTAGAATGCAAAATTGTAGTACTTACAACTAAAGAACACAAAATTATAGAAGATACTACATCCATTATTGATGATATAATAATTTGGTCACTAAAGAAGAGGGATGTTGTAACTTGGTAGATGAAGTAGTAGTCACTTCTATCAATGATGTGTTGAGTTGAGTAGGGGCAAAGAGTGATTGGACATTTGATGTATCTATTGTTGTCACAATCAAACTTGTTGAAGTTGTCTCCAAGCTTGATGTGGATATTGGTGTAGCTACAGAGTGAGGAAGTGATTCAATGACTATTTTAGCTATCTTAACTAGGTCAGTCTCCTCATCATCTTGCTTTGTTTCCTTAGTAGCTTCTTCCTCTTTATCTTCTTCATCTTCTTTTATGAGTTCTTGATAATCAACTAGAAAAATTGAGTTGTGTCTTCATCATCTTCTTCATCCTTGTCACTATCATCATCATCATCTTTAATTTCCACTAGTTGATCACTTGGTTTGTAAATATGATACACATTTCTCCAAGCATTTGTAGCATTTTTCACAACATATTCTATGTCTTTCATTAGAACTAAACAAATATTGAATTTCAATGTCATCTTGTTCTCATTGTCCTTTAATGACTTGTTTATCTCAGCATTTTTCAAGGTTGGTACCAATTGTCTTAAGGTTTGTGCATAAATATCTTTGACAGTTTGTTTGGTATTCTCCCATCTTACCTTTATTTTCTCTAATAAAACACCAAGAATTTGTCATACTAGATGATCAAGTGAGTATTTCCATTGGCCCATTTTGTTCATGACTAGGTCTTTAATCTCTTTCTACTCTACCACTATTTCAATCTCATACTTGAGAGCCTTGAAGTTAGTTATACCTACTCCTTCTCTCAATAACTTGAGTATGTCCTAAAATGTAGGTGGAGGTTAGCTAAAGATAATATCACCACATTCCTTATCTATCTTCTTCCTTGTCCTTCTTTTGAAAAATTTAGTGCATGGCTTAGGTGGCTTGGTGATGATCACCTTTCCTTTCTTCTTCATAGGCTCTTCTTCTTCTTCAGACTCATCCTTATCCTCTACTTCTTCTATATCTTCACCTTTTCCCTTAGTTAACATAAGAGTTGTAATATATTTCAGTTTGGCTATCCTCCTCTTTCCTTTGTTAACTGCTTGAGGAAGCTTTATTTCTAGCTCTATCATTGCCTTAGCCTCATCATATGTTCCATAGTATGGTGACTTTGGATCAACAGGTTCATTAATTAGGGCTTCAATAATGTCCTTTGTTTCATCAATATTTACCTCATAAGGAAGAGGTTTCACCCATACAACTCTAGGTTTTACTAGTTAAATGTAGACTCTATCACTATCTACCATGAAAAAAAATCATCTTTGTAGTATTCAACTAGCTTCTTAGGTATCCTAAACCTATTATTCATTTTCTCCTTGAAAACACCAAAATAGTTATCCATAATACTAACATAGTTCTCTCCCATTTCGGAAATGTATTCATTAATTTGATACAATACTATCAAATCTTTTCTCCATACTATTGTGCCTTTGGAAGGGAAGAACTTCTAAACATAGAAGAACAAACAAGTCAACAAAGAGCCAAATTTGTAGGGGATGTTCTTGGAAGTCTAAATACTTTCCATGTTCTTGTTGAATTGCTTCAACAATAGATATGCCAAGTCATAAGACAAGTTATAATTCACAACTTTGTAAGCTAAGTTAGTAGCTTCACATGACACAATGTTGAGATGGCTCAAACTATGTATCTCATGTGCTATCACATGTATCCCAAATTTTAAATTTGTATCAGTTACACTGCTAACTTTCATGCCTCTTCTATCCCACTTGGTTAAGGTTTTATTTTCCAATTCCACCCAATCTAGGGTTTTTGTCACTTTGTCTTAAGTGAGCATGGGAAGGCCAATATTGAAATGAATCATTTTCTTTGTGATTATAGCTGATTTCTCAAGCCAAAACTAACCATTATGCACCCATCTTAGGATGTATCTAATCCACTTAATTTGAAAACCTTGGGGCATGTGGGTATGTGGGTCAAAACTTTGTCTTCCAAATGCTTGTGTTTGGGTTTGAAAATTTCTTTAACACACAATTCACCTAGGGCATCATCCATTTTTAGGTTCTAATTTTCTAAATAGAACATTTAAAGTGAGTTCAAATATCATTGATTAGGAGTACCTTAGGAGGAATCTGCAATTGAACTCTACTTGAATTGAGGGTTTCTACAATCACAAGCACATGTTTGAAGTCTAGAAGTTTCCACTATACTCCTCAGACCAACATCTCAGATCTTTTCCTCACTTTGTTGCTGCTTGATTCCATGATTACTTTGTAAATTATGAAAACCTTGATAACCTTGCTACAAATTTTTTGGAAGTGACTTGATTACACTATAGTTCACTTCTTCACAATAGCACTTAGATTTCATGGTGAAAAATGATTCAATTTCGTTCTTTTTGTTAAAACTTCACCATTAATTCTTGATATGATGGTAGCTAAGTTAACATCATGCTTGATAGGCTATCATCCACTATTTTTCTTTGATTACTTGATAAAGGCTTCAAGACTCGATAACCAAAGGTATCCTTATTACTCCTGACTTTGCTTAGTAGAGTCCATGACCTAACCTTTACTAGGTAGAGAAGATAACTTGATTATAACTGATATTGATGTCTCTCAGTGATTCCTTTATATCTTGAATATAGATTTAGATCTTTGCTTCCTTCCAATTGGAACTATTTTGATGTGATATTGATAACCCAATTCCAGTTATTCTTTGGAAACTTAGTTGGAAATGGTGGAGTCACCCACTTCTTGAGTGACATGTCCATCATTATTTGAACTAGCATCCTTAGTAGATTTAGGAATCCATTGCTACCTCATCTATTTTTGAATTTTATCTTCTTTTGCCTTCTTTTCATCTGTAATTATCCATGTATTCATGCGAGTTTTGGCTAGATGACCAAGTTTGGTACAAGTGAAACATCTTATGGTCTTATATTTTCTTCTCATGTGATGTTTAACACAATTCATGCCAATGTGTCTAAATTCTTCATAGTAATGACATCTACACCAAGTGTTTTAGTCCCAATTAAATATTGCTTTCACAATTTTCTCTACTAAATTGAATGCCTTAGTTCTACAATCTAATGCTCTATGACCTTATTTCTTGCATTTGTGACACTTGCCCTCAAATTTTGGTTTCTCTTTGCATTCATTATCCCTGTGACCATGCATTTTGCAATTGTAGCATTTTTCATTTAATTTTTCTTTTCCATTACTCCAACATCTATTTGATGTATGATCTATCTTACCATAGTGGTTACAAGTGGATTTTTTATTATTTTGGGCACCTTGTTTGGAGGATTCACCTTCTTCTTTGTATCCAATTTCTACTTTACCCTTTTATCTATAGAGATTTTTCTTATTCAATTCATTCAATTGATCCATGTTTGCTTGGGATCTCATTATCCTTTCATTGAGTTGCTTTTTAGAACTGTGATCATTCATAAATCTTTCATTGATTTTTCTTTCAAAATTTAGATCTTTCCTTATCCTTCAATTCCTCATGATTTCTTCATTTGCATTGGAGAGTTGATCAATAAGGTATGCTTACTGAAGGGATTGATTTTGAATTTCATTATCCCTTCCATCCATTTCTTCTTTCATTTTGTTTCTCTATTCCAAGATTTCACATAATCTTATTGACTAAATTTCTTGTTCTCTTTTCAGTTTCCTTACTTCTTCTTGCAAGGAACCATTCTTGTCTAGGAGTTCTTTGATTGCATCATTTGCTTCATCATACCTACTTGAAGGGAAAAAGTCTTTAATTATTTCCTCAATGTACTAATGACCATTCATCTGATTTGCAAGTTCCTTCCTTCTTTTTAGAGATTGGGAAAGATGCTCCTTTTCTTTCTTGAGTTGGGCAATGGCCATTTCTACATCCATTTTTTCATTGTTAATGGCTTTGTCAAGTTTGAATATCTCCATTACCCTTTGTTCTTTTCTCAAGCTATCAAACTTTCTCCTAAGAACCACAAAGCTCTAATATCAATTGTTGGAAATATTCAAGACTATGCTAGTTTATTGAGGGGGGAAGGGTTAATCAGTAACCTCTAAAAACTTTATCAATTTTAGAACTCAATTGGAATATTCCAATTATCATTTAGTTCATCATATCTTATCTAATTGCATGCATGAGAAACTGAAAAGGTAAACCATTCATAACACTTGAACACATTGATTTGGTGACCCAGAAACCTTTTGAGGATGATACCCACAAAAATTCAAAATTGCAGCATAAAGTTAGCCAACTAAGAATTACATTGATCACTTCTAATGATCTGCCCTGTTAGGAGCAATTAGGATTGCTAGTTCCACATTTTTGGAAGTTTTACAAACACACAATGAAGTATGCACTCAATAAAGAGATTTGAGAAAAGACTATTAAGTCTACCTTGTTAAAGGATTTAGACTAGTTCACCTGTTAGGATGAAACAATAGATTTTTGACTTACAACTAAATTTTTGGTAGATATTCCTTGAAGTACTAATCACCATTGTGATGGATATGTCTTTACTACTCCTCTTCTGATATGACCTTTACAATATAGTCTTTATCTACTGCTTGTGCACATTAACATTCCTACACACTTATGTCCATAGAATTCACACTTGGATATGATATAATACATTAAATATATACAAAATCCAATTTACATAATTACTAAGTTGGCCATCGTATGAGTTAACACAATATTAGAAAAGTGGCCCATGTGAAGAATGGAGTCTAGTTTCTAAAAAACTAAGTTGTTGCAAAATTCTATTGACTTGGTGAAGTTATGATATTCCACACCTACTATCATTACTCAGCATCATCATGCACTTGGTAGAACTAGAAGCTCAATCCATACTAATCACCTCAAAGTAGTGGGTAAGTGCACCAAGTTGTGGTGCCAAAAGGGGGGTATAAATGGACACCTTTTTTTATGAAATCAACAATTTCCGAACTTCAACAAGAATTTGAAGATAGTTACATTTAAAATTTTATGATATGATAAAAACAAATGTTGTAGTCCTTTGAATCTAGTTTTCAAACTACTAATATTTTTTCAAAATGGTTTATTTTTAGGTCCTCAAAAAAGGGGGCCACAAAAAGTGGTACTGTTTATCCCAAAAAATCATAACATAGTACAAAGTGTGCCCCCCCTAAAATTTTAACTTTTTTTTTGAAATTCTTTATTCACTCTTGTCAAAAGTTACCTAACACTATGTATTTTATCCCATATCTTTTGGGTAATTTTATAATATGTATTTTTTTTAATGAATTTTCTAATTAGACGCATCCCAATAATGTGAAATATCTATGTACTCCCCCTAGAAATGATTGAAAAATAATCTAAAATCAAAACTTTTTTTTAACATAATGTATAGAATGGAGTGTAGTTTCTAAAATACTACGTTGTTGCAAAATTTGATGAATGGGCTAAAATCTATAGCCCAATTAGTACATGTTGGTTTTTCACAAAAAATTAATATACATTCAAAAGAAATTATAGATGAAAGGCTTGAAATAGTTTAAATAAAAAATAAATTATATGGTTATATAGCTAACATAGAGATCTACAATGTCATGTAACCTAATTTTATCAATGCTCAACCATTAGGAAACATGAAGGAGAGTACACAAGAAAAATCAGTCATTTTTTGTATGTTTGTAGCAAAACACATCTCAGACTAGTTTACAAACTCCAAACCTTTGGGTTTGGATCCCCAAGGAAAAACCAAACCTTAGGCTTGGTAGAATTCAAATCTTTGAATAGCATGAGCACCCTATAGTGCATGTGTGCTATAAAGCCATGCACTATTTAAAGCTTTTAAAATTTATTTCTTAATAGTGTGTATGCACTTTATAAAAAAAAAATTGTTTTGAAAAATGTGTATGTGTTGTAGTGCATACACTATAGAACACACACACTATAGATTGGGATACCCAAGCCATAGCGCATGTGCACTTTTCAAAACTAGACCAAAAAAAGGTGTCATCTTTCTGGCACCACAACTTGGTGCACTTACCTTAGTCTTGAACTCGGTTTGCACTAGTGACTCAATAGATACTATGTAACTCAACATAAATTGGATGACTATACTTGGTAAACACTAATCATCATATGGCTCGGTTAACACTAGCTTTACTTTACATGAACTACTAGCTTAGTAGAAACTACAATGCTCGGTAACCACTAAAGTGCTCGAGTTGAACTGGTAGAGTTCACACTAACTCAATTCACTTGGTAACCACTGAAATTAGTCTAGAAGACTCCATAGCAATTGTAGAGCTTGGTGGCTACTAAATTACATGGAAAACACTATAAACTATTCAATGAGCTTAGTAGCCATATAAAATCTAAATAAGTATTGTCACTAATAACAAACTTTACTAATATGTCAACACTACACACTTTTCCATTTAGGTTCCTCTAGCAACTTCCTCTTCCATCTTCCTATAATTCACCTCAAAATGGTTTACCTTGAATTATGTACCACAAGCTCATCATAGTTATTTTGTATGTGCTTCACATAATTCAAGAACTCAAATTAGCTGGCTGAATTTGTCAAATCTTTGATTAAACATTGTTTTATTTCACTTGACATCTATACTATTCTTTCACTTAGCCAACACTAGTTCACTTAGAAAACACTAAATTTTATTGATCCTCACCACTAGCTAAAGTTTACTAGGCATATAACAACATTCACTTATCTTGCATTATTTCTTTTCTTTTCTCAACACCTATTGAGTTTCAATCGTCTTATACTATTTTCTACCTGACTTGCACTAACTACTCGGCAAGGCTTGGTAGACACTTTTCTTACTTGGTCTTCTTCTAGTCTTTTCTTGGGTAATCCTTCATTTTAGACTTTACGTAGACATAAAATACACTTAAGTATCAATTTCTTACTTGGAATTAGTGCTCCTTTTATATACCAAGTAACTCAACTTTTCTCTAGGTTCGCTTGTTATCTCCTTTTCTCAAATCCTCTTTATTAGTTAACCACATGATAACATTCAGACCAAAATGTAATTATCTCACCAGCAAGTAGAAGGTTTGGCATCACTGAAAAAAATGATTGTTGCATTATAGGTTCTTCACTTCAGAATAATCTCTTTTCAACACTTGCTAGATCAATTTTTGTGTGTTAAAGTTGATGGTTATTTATTTTATAGAAATGATTTCTTAAATGAGAAGTATTTAGAATGTGGTGGCTTATTGAAGTTTGACACATGTTTCTATGATGGGTGCAAAAAATATATTAGGAGGACAATAGTGAAAGAAAGTTATATGAAATGGTGAAAAGATATTGAAGAGTGGAGGTGAGGGCTCTAGATGTGAAATGGTTGCAAAAGAAATCAGTGTGGCTAGTTTTATTCTAGATCCTAGTTGTTGGATCAGCAATTTAGAATATGTAAGGACATTTTTCCCATTGGCACTATTATATAAGTTATTAATTTTGCAGAGAACTACACATTGCAGCCCCCAAATGAGAAAGAATGTTAGTATTACAACTCAATTTAGATTGCTATTTTTGTCCACATAACATATCAACATGTCTCTAATAGTTTAGAAGGCAATCAAAATATTATTAGAGACTACCATTTTGATGAAAGTGATGGGTGTAATCAACTAAAATTATTTCACTATCTTTCCTTGAGCTCCTCCTAACCCTAGGAATTACCTCCTCATGTCCTATAGTATCTATCTATGGCTAGAGTGGTGGTGAATGGTTTCCTCAACACTCCCACTTCACCCTTCAATTCTAACTCATCCTTCTAGGTATCCATAAACCTTCACAAGGGGAAAAAATTCCTCCTATAGCTCACTCCCTTGTACCTTCTAGGATCTTAGGCCTTACTATACCTCCATACACTATTCTCTACCTTTTCACCAACTTTTAGGACCAACCCATTATTTTTGGGCATTCTCCCAAGCCTAAATGACAAGTTCCTCTAAGAGGCCTAATAAGGGTTCTTTCCTTGTAGCTCTATTGTGTAGTTTTCATCACCAAACTCCCAAATCTTACAAAGATACTACCAAAATAATTAGATAATCCTTCATAGGACATGAAAACGTAACAAATCCCAAAATATGAATTCTTGTTCTTTCCTCCTTACCCCTTAACTCTGGAGCTGTGGTTTAGACCTAATTAGGACTAAAACTACAATTTGCACTAAAATTCATCATACTATAAAATCCACTTCAATAATGGCTGTGCAAAGACTTAGGGCCTCCTAGAATTTCTAACTTTAAAGTCTCAAGAATCTACAACCTCCATCATACTTTCTATAATGTGACTCTTGACTGTCTACATGCTAAGCACTTGAAGATGCTTAGTCTAATGGCTATCACGAGACTCAAAGATGGTGGGTGAATTGAAAATGGAATGTAACACCTTTAGCTCCCTCCTATACCCCTTATATATAACAAAATCTAGGACTTTTTACCATGTAGTTTAGGAGGGAGAGTCCATTTGAGCTAAAACCTTGTGTACAGATTAGCATAACTAGTGGATACAAAAATAAGGAAAACTTGTTTCCAATATATTCTACACCAAAAAAAATAATTATCAAATTAACTACATTTTTAAAAAAAAAAACTATTTAGAATCAAAACATGTACCAAAGAATGTCTTTGCAAGAAGATCTCAAACTATACTTGTTGTCCTATACACTTTTCCCTATGAAACAAGCATATTTTATTGATTCAAAACTTCCTATCATGTCCAACCTCAGTCTAGTTTCTTGATCTTTCACATTTATTCCTCTTTTCTCAATCATTACATGGCCATGACTATTGGCTTTCCCAAAAATTGTAAAAGTTACTCAACAACAAAAAAAAAATTACATGACAACCTTTTTTTTGTAAATTTTGCAAATTCTATTGATTTCCACTTTAGACATGTTCAAATTCCTACACATTCATGTCAAAACATAGAATACTTCTAAAAAACATAAAATGGATAATTTTGGTCAAATCCTAGTGTTGACCAATGTTCACTAGCCTAGAACTTGCTCATAGGTCTTATTAAAAAAATGAATGAAACTTGCCTAAATTACCTCTAGAGATGCTTGAAACTTAAAATAATTATTTTTGTGAATGTAGACACTTATTAATAGACTAACATGTTCAAATTTGAGGTTTGAAAAAAATGATTAGGACCTTGGCCCCCTGCACCATACTCCCCCAGTTTAAAAACTCAAGTCCCTTGAGTTGCTAGGTGTTGAAGAGTGGTGTCCTCCAAATTTCTTTGACCTCAGGTAAGCCATGCCTTTCACTATGTACTCCTTTTAGGTCTTGTTTCATGTCTTCTTAATTATCTTCGTGTCCAATATGCATTGCAACTACAATGGTTTTTTGGGTGGTAAATTCTTCACTAATTCTACTTATGGATTTTCCTTATTGTTTCTATTAGAACTCATGTTGTTTCTACCTTTGAACAATGTAGGATCTACTATATTGAAGATAAGTGTTATACCTATCCCTTGTGGTAGTTCAAGGTCATATGAATTATTTCCATATTTGTGCAAAATTTTACAAGGACCAATTCTTTTCATTTGTAGTTTTGTACCTGGTCCTTTAGGTAACCTATCCTTCTTTAGAAATACCATGACTAGGTCAAAAACTTTGAAATTAATCTTCTTCTTCTTATAATCTTTCCTATCTTTTTATTTGGCTACTAATTTCTCTAAATGATCCTTCACTTGTTTATGGACTATCTTCATGAGTTCTACAAGTATCTCCCTTGTGGCACTTTATGACTTAATTTCTTGTAGATCCCTTAGTTCCATAGACCATGGGTAAAAGAATAGGCCAGTGTCACACTTTTGTAAAGGAAAAGGCTAACAAAAAGTATAACTATTCACCTTCAATGACATTAAATTGGTATTATTACTTAGATTTTGATGATGAAGTAAACTAGTGAAATGTGTAGAAATGCATGAATTTTATTATTTTAATTTTTAATAATTATTTGGAATAAGAATTTATATTTTTTCCTAATATATTCTAACTAGGAGAAAAAAAATACATTCTCAAAGAGGACACTCTCCTCTACAACATCATATATTTTTATAATTTTTTGATATCATTTAATATTTTTTACTTTCTCAAAATTGATATCTTTTCTAGTGTTAAAATATGTGTTTGTAGAATTTTTAATTATAATATACTATATCTAATTAAAACACTATAAACTCTATATGAGAATATTCTTGACTTTGAGCTCTATAAATTTTTTTTTATGTGTTATTGAAAATATATCATTAAAATTAATAATCATTATTGAAACGTTAGTTTTTTGAAATAATTTAATGTCTTTAGTAATTGGATACAAACTAGTAGAAAAATTTGTTTTAATAGACATTTAAAATTGGAAAAGTGTGAGACCCTATATAACTTAGTTAGAATGAATTTATCTAGATCATATGTTCCAAAAAATTAGACTTTTAGATAGAAATACTCAAATTCATTCATTCTGATAACTCAGCCTAAAAGGTGACACAACTTTGTACTTTTACCTAGGTCCCCTTGGGTGAAACCAATATACTACCTCAAAAGTGTTCTCCTCATGGATCTATTAACTAATTCATTATATGCATATTTTGCCCAATTGATCACATGATCCCAAATTAGACCATGTTGTTATTTTAAATGCTTAAGTAGATTTCCTAAAGACATATTCTATACCTTATTTTGGCCATTAGTCTTAGGGTGATAGGATGATGAATAGGTCACCGATGTGTGCCAAGTTTCTTCAATAATGTTCTCCAAAAATTTCCAATAAACTTGGTGTTTCTATCAATCACTATGGTCATTGGAAGCCCATGAATTTTCACTATTTCTTTGAAGAAAAGATTTGCAATTTGAGAAGCATCATGATTGGTCCTACAGGGGATGATCCCTTATCTAATCCCTTAGTAGGTTTAGGTAACCCAATAAAAATGTCCATGCTTATACTATTCAAAGGTTTTATAGGTATTGGTAAGGGTTGATACAACCCTACATTTGATGATGTCACCTTGGCCATTTCAAAAATTACACAACTCTCAACATATCTTCTTACCTCATTCTAAATTCTAGGCTTGCAATAGAGTCTTGCTACTTGTTCTAGTGTCTTGTCTACCCCAAAATGACCTACAAGTGCAACTTTGTCCTTTTCTTTGATGGATTTTTTCCTCATTGATGACTTAGGAATGCAAATTCTGCTACCTTTGAACAATAGGGCATCTTACAATGCATAATCAGGAAACCCACCATGGAAAGTGTTAGCATAATCCAAAAAAGTTTTATAAGCCTCTTTGAGATCAGAATCTTCATTGTAGAGATCCTTAATCTTCTTCAATCCCACACTTTGTAATTTGACTTCTTTGACTTCTTGAATTTTAAGTACCCTTCTACTTAAAGAATATGTTATCTTATTGGCAGTCCCCTTCTTATTCTTTCTAGAAAACATAAATGCTTCTATCTACTCCACCCACTTAACATGTCTATGATTGAGCTTGTCTTGTCTATTTAGGAAGTTGAGGGCATGATTATCAGTATAAACTATAAATTATGTTGGCATGAGTTAGTGCTTTCATTTCTTCAAGGCTTGTACCATGGAGTATAGTTCAAGATCATAAGTAGAGTACTTTTAATTTTCTTCATTCAACTTCTTTGAAAATATTGCAATATGTTTATGAAAAAAATAAGTAGACATATGTCTAACAACCTTCATCAAAATCAAACAATAGTTTTTTTTAAGATTATAGATATAAGAAGTAGACTATGCTCAGATGTGACTCATATTTTTGGGTATTTTTATTCTAAAGAAATAATTAATTATGAATTTTCTATTGTAGTATTTTGGAATGACAAAAGCTTTCATGTTTGACCACCTTAATTAATTTAGAACCCTACAATATTTAGTTTTTTGTTAATTTTTCCCTTATAGTAGAAGAAGCATAGAATTTGATGCCTCTTTTGGATTTAAATTTTTTTGTACCATTTGAAAGTTATAGTTGTTTTTTAATCAGTGTGTCAATTAACACTTTATATGTAAGTCCATTAGAAAATTAGTAATAATTACTTATTGAACTTGTAATTTGATAGACATTACATTTATGGAAAGATAAGAATATTATTAAGAAAGCCTTTTTGTTTCATCAAATTTGGTTCAAAAAAATTGTCAAATACATGTTTGAAGTAAAAAACCACACAAGAACAGGCTAAAAGCACAATTTTTTGGGACATTTTTATAGTTTTCCACATAGGGCTAGTAACCAAAGATATACTAGGCCTTATAAATGTATTGATTTTTTGGTTTGGTATCAAGGTGGATGGGAAAAAGAATTTGGAATAGAATTTGAAATGCTTTGAGGTCTTTTAGAACTACATATTTTTTTGATTGCAACTTTTTGGTGCGCCATGATCCTAGACATATCCACTAAGAACTGTTCCTATAGAATTTTTACTATCATCAAACTCCATAATAAACACCTTATCAAAGCTAAGTACCATTAGGGTGGGTAATTCTGCAACTTCCTTTTCCAACAATTGAAAACACCTCTCTATTTCTTAAGTCCATATAAAATTACATTTGATCCCCCCTTTTATGGTGTCAAATATGGGAGCTACTATCCCAATGAATCCTTCAATAAACTTTTGATAAAAAGTAGCTAAGCCATGAAAACTCCTAACATTTTGTTAGAATTCTTTAGAGTAACTGAGAGGGGAGGGTGAATCAGTTACTCAAGGTCCAATAAAACTTTTTGCTTATCCTAGTGAGCCCATTAAACATTCATGCATCTGAGCTTATCAATCTGAACTTGGAGGTTACTAATAAATCAATATGCAACAATAAAACATGAGAGATCAACACATAACATAGTGATTTATGTGGAAACCCAATTTGGAAAAAACCACTAGCAACATGCTACCTTGTTTCTCACTCTTCTAAAGTGATGCCTTGTGAAAGGCCTACCCTATTAAAGACTACAACACACACTATTAAATGTAACCTAGTTAAGGGATTTCAACCACCCTATTAGAAGTGAGCCTAGTTAAAGAACTTTAGGAAATTCACTTGGAATGCCATCCTAATAAAGGAATTTTAAATCGCTATTAAACCAACGTTACTCCAAAGGATTTTCCCTAACTGATACAATTGCTACAGAGTATTCAATAAGGGCTTTTGAGCTAAAAAGACTTGCAGCTTGACTTGTTTATATCAAATTACTATTCAATTCATAAATCCACTAGGTTTTCTATCTCTATAGTTCTGGTAGCTTGTTTCCACTTCAAGCTTCTATCTCCTTAAGCTTCTTGCTTGTTGGACCAATGCAGTCACTCCATGTTGGAAATATTAAAGAATTGGTAAATTACTGAGAGGGTGGCTGAATAAATAATTTAAAAAAATTTATTTCATAAGCATGTAAATCAACCATCATAAATCCATTTATCCTACTACATACATAATTATTGAAAGATAAATATTGAACATATAACAACACAAAGTTTTGGTGACTTGGAAACCTTCTAGATAGAAACTAAAACTAGGGTGGGGATGATACCCACAAAACTTCACTACTACAGCATAAAGTTGGCTAGTTAACACTTACATTGACCACTTCTAGTGATCTCTCCTATTAGGAGCACAAAGGACTGCTAGGTCCACCTTGTTAGAGGATTTAATAACATACAATGAAGTATGCACTCGGTTATGAGATGTACAAAAGATTGTTAAGTCTACCTTGTTAAAGGATTTAGAGTTGGTTCATGTGTTAGGATGAAATCTTACAATTGATTGCTGATATGATCTTTAAGCACACGATCACCTTGTGTGATAGATAAAATTATTCTACTCCTTTAATGACCTTGCTAGATACCTTAGATTGCTATTGATATTCCTTCATCTACACTTTACAATACTTCATAATAATACATTTCTCTCAATTCACTATCTTGCAATACATCTCTTATATATACCTTTCAAAATTACAAAACTGCAAGGTCAACCAATACACAAATGAAAAAACATATTACAAAGTCAGCCCAATAGTAAATAACTCAGGTTCACTAAAGTGACTTGATGACCTTTTGATACTCGGCATCCACTGCATTACTCAACATTGTCATGCACTTGGTAGAAGTGAATGCTTGATCCATACTAATCACACGAAGTAGTTCTAAACTCTATGACCACTGGTGAATTGGTAGATGTGATATCATTTGGTAGATATTGCATGCTAAGTTTACCTTGCTTCACTCCATAAATGCTATAACTTCCAATGCTCAGTTTACATTGAATTTCCATGACATAGTCTTCCTACTTGGTAGACACTACTAAACTTCACATAGTCTATTTTCACTCAGTAGCCACTATTCTACTCAGCATGAACTATTGTAGCTTGGTTAATACTGGAATGCTTAGTGTAAACTATTATGAATAATTGTTGTAGCTAATAGAAACAATAACTCAATACCAACAATCTCCCCCTTTGGCATTAGTGACAAAACACTTATAACCCAAAACACATGTACACAAATTGACTCACTAAAATTTTGATTTCTCAAAATTGATCTTGTTAGGCTGCTATGTATACATTACATATATCTCCTTAATGAAACATAATGTATATGTAAAGATAATTTATGTACATATATACATATATGCATACCAACTCATATGTATACATACCAACTCCATTGAGTGCTATCTCCCCCTTTCAATGATATCTCTCCCCTTGTATTATTGTGCAGAGATCTCTCCCTTTATTTTCTATGTTGTATTTGTCTCACTTTTTGACAATAATGCCAAAGAACTATTTATACAGTATCTATATGGTAACACCAAAGTGAGTAGAAAATCTTGATGTACCTTAAGAATGGTGGCAAAATTATTATCGCAAGTCTCTTGCAAAATTTGGCATGTAGAGAGAGTAATCTAGACTTCTATAGATAATTGGATCAAATGATTAACCACTGAAAAGGTTTGGTCTTCAACTAATGTTTTCTAATGTGTAATGTTTTTTTGCATTGATTCCATTATAGGTAAGACCATATTCTAAATGTCAATTAAGTTTGCTCTTATTCTGGCTTCTTCACTGAGGAGTTTTTCCTGCTAGATATCTGATCCTTGTGTGATGCAAGGAGTTGGATGAGGGGTCCATCTATATTTTGGATGTAGTTGATTGCATATTTATGTCAATCTTATTCAATTTTACTTTTAATTCCTTTGTAAATCTGGAGACATCACATAGCTTTGCAAAAAGTGATGTTGCATTGGTAAAAGAATTTTCAAAATTGCCCAAAAATTTGATAACTCAATCTATTTGATCACTATTTGCTAAGCGATGTGCTCAAGCACCTTGTTAGCAAACTTCCTTTTCACCTTTTCTATCAATTTCTCTTGACCAAAAGAGTCCTCATTATATTTCTACATAGCCTCTTCTAACTAAAACAAAATGTGTTGTGTGGAATCCACTTCAACACCTATAGCTTCTACTATTATATTCTTGGCATTCTCAATTATTCTATATTCCTTATCCCTTTCAGATATTAGTTTTTTGTACCTAGCCTTCTTCTCTAAGAGTTGACTTTCTTTTCTCATTTCTTCTATAGTAGCAGTGTCAAAGTCAATCTTAGGGATTTCTATCTCAGTTTCTAGGTCAATGTCTTCTTCAATTTCTTTACCAGTGATTAGAAGTTTTAATGGTTTCCTTTGTTCTACTTCTATGATTACTACTTTGACCTTTCAAACAGACACAATAGTGGAGATAGAAGGGCTAGCAGAGAAAAATGGAATAGGGTTTAATTTTTGAATGCCAATGGGAGTGCTAACTGAGTCCAAAACTGAAATATTACCCAAAATTGGTGCAACACTCGATAAAATGCCTCCATAAATATCTAAACTAGCTAAAATCAAAGTGGATGCAGATAATGCTAATGAAAAAAAAGTTGTAGAACTAATTAGAATTGATGAAGTAGGAAAAATTGTAGCACTTACTGAACATTATGGTGAAACAGTGGTAGAGGGACCTAACTCAGTAGCTAAAGAAGTGACTATCATCTTGGCAGATGAAGTAGTTAACACTTCCATTGTGATTGCTTGGAGCTAGGAGGTGGTTGGTGTAGATTGAGTAAATAATGTAGCTATAGTACTCACAATCTCACCAGTAGAAGTTGACTCCATAGTTGTAACTATGTTTGGTGGAGTGTGATGAAGAGATGCAATAGCTTAAGTTGCTATCCTTATTGGATCATCTTCATCCTTTTCTTCCTCTTTTTCTTCTTCCTCCTTGTCTTCTTCCTCTTTCCCTTCCATTAATGCATGTAGCTCACTTGTTGTAACTGTGATAGATGGAATGTTATCAAAGTAATCTTCATCATTGTCACTATTATCATCATCCTTGATTTCAAATATTTCTTCAGAGGGATTTCTAAGATGATATACATCTTTCCAGACATCTAAGGCATGCTTGACTGCTCATTCTGTATTCTTCATTAGTATGAAGCATGTGTTAAGCTTTATAATCATTCGGTCTTTATGTTCCAGCAGTGCCTTTTTCACCTCTGCATCTGTCAGACTAGGAACTAATTGTTTCAATTGTTGTTCAAAGATGTCTTTAATAGTTTGCATTGTAGAGTCCCATCTAGCTTTGATTTTGGCATAGAGATTAGCATGGATCTAAGGTTGCATTTGAGTAGGTGAGTATTTCGATATACCCATTTTCTCCATGACTAAGTCCTCAATTTCTTTCTACTCTATAAGCATTCTAATCTCATACTTAAGAGCTTTAAAATTACAAATTCCTACTTTGACTCTCAATTTTTATTGAACAAATACAAGTTCATCTTCTTTCTTACCTTTCCTAGTTCTCCGAGAGAATTTTGTAGTTGCTTTATTCGTAGGTTTGGTGATGATCACCTTACCTTTCTTCTTTGGTGGCTCCTCTTCCTTCTTTGATTCTTCCTTATCATCATCAGATTCCTCTTCCTCATCTTCCCCCTTTCCCTTGGTAAGCATAAGAGGATCTTTAATAGTTTTCAATTTTTCCACTCTCTTCTTTCCTCTGCTAATGGCTTGAGGTATCTTGATACTCAGGTCTATCCTTTTCTTAGCTTCATCATAGGTTCCAAAAGATAGAAGATTAGGATTTACAAGCTCATTTATTAATGCTTCAATAATGTGTCTTGCTTCATCAATGTTTATTTCATAGGGCAATGGTTTTACCCAAACACCCTTTCATAGTTTACCATGAAGCATATGTCATCCTTGTCATCTTCTACTAGTTTGGGTGGGATCTAGAATCTATTATTCATCTTTTCTTTGAATACCTCAAAATAGTTATCCAACACCCTTTCAAAATTTTCACCCATTTCTTCAATAAAATTATTTATCTGATACAAAACTAGGGTGTCTTTCCTCCATGCAATAGTTCCCTTGGATGGAAAGAAATTTTCAATGAAAAAGAACAAGCAAGTGAGAAGAGAGCCAAACTTGAAAGAAATATTATTTGAAGTCTTAACACTATCAATGTTCTTATTTAATTGCTTCAGTAACACATATGATAGGTCATACTCAAGATTCTTCTTCACAATTTGTGGGCTAGGTCAAATACCTCACAAGGAATGTTGTTTAACTAACTCGAGCTATAGATTTTGTGTGCAATGATGTCAATGACAAACCTAAGCTCTACATTAGTGCAATTATTAATCTTTAAACCTCTACCATCCCATTTAGCTAGGGTTTTCCTTTGCAGTTCCCCTTGACCTAGGGTTTTAGTGGTTTTACCCTTGCTAAGCATTGGGAGGCCTGTAATCTTGTGAATCATCTTCTTTGCTATAAAAATTGGTTTATTTGACCATAGTTGACCATTGTGAAAATGACTCAATATGTACCTAATCCATTTCACTTGAAAGTTGTGTAGTAAATGCGTAATGTGAGTCAATCCTTTTGTTTCCAAGTGTTTGTGTTTCAGTTTCAACACTCCATTTACACACATCTTAGCTAGGGCATTATCCATTTCTAATGTCATTGATTAGGAGTACCTTTGGTGGAATTTTTGATAGAGCACTGTGAGAATCAAGTGATAGAGTAATGGCGGCAACAATCTGGAAGTTTGATGCCTTCCATTCGATGCCCTTTACCAACATCTCAGAACCCTTCTTTTGTTTGATACTGCTTCTGGTAGTAGATGCCATCATTGCTCATTAGCTGAATGAAATTTGTGAAGATTTTGCTACTTAATAACTTATGAATTCTATAAATCTCTCCCAAATCACTTTGCTCTTCAAATGTTGCGAATGCAGTGAAGAATGAAGTTGATTTTGCCCTTTTTGTTGAGAAATTTTAATAAATGCTCGATGCCATTATGACATAGTGCATGAAAAACTGTCATCCACTGACCTAACTTGGCAAGAACTTTAACTTGACAAACAAAAAAAGTTTCCTCTACTCCTAACCTTGCTCAATAAGAACTTCAACTAACCTCACTTGGTGGTGCCTGATACAACTCGGCAAAAGATGAATTCTTTGATCCTTGAGTATCTAAAATACTAATTGGATCAATTTAGTGCTTTGCATTTTATTTGAACTACTTATGATCTTCTTGATGGGTATAGCTCCAATCTACCTTTAGATACTTCAAATTGAAAGGTTGAAGTCACCCATTTCATGAGTGACGTCAATCTGATGATTTGAGTTATCTTCCTCGATAGTCTTTGGAATCCATTGTTGCCTCATTTGTTTCCTAATGTTGTTTACCCTTGCCTTCTTTTCATCTTCAACTCTACCTATGTTCATACAGTTCTTAGCTAGATGACCAAGTTTAGTGCATGTGTAACACCTTATAGTAGTATCTTTCTTTCTTAGGTGATGCCTTGCCCAGTTTATGCCAGTGTGTCCATATTCTCTGCAATAATGACTTCTACACCAGGTATTGTAGTCCCATCCAAATATTGCTTTTACAAGTGGTTTAGCTAGATTGAATGATTTGGATTTTCATTTTGATGCCTTGTGACCATGCTTTTTTCATTTGTGACATTTACCTTCAAATTTAGGTTTCTCATTGCATTCATTGGCTTTATGACCATGCTTATTGCAGTTGTAACAATTTTCGTTGCATTTTTCTTTTCCATTACTCCAACATTTGTTTGATGTGTTACCAATCTTTCCACAATGATTGCATGTAGGTTTCTAATTTCTTTTTACATCTTGTTTTGAAGATTCACCTTCTTCTTCATTGTATCCAAGTTCTACTTTACCTTTTTGCCTGAGAAGAGTCTACGCATTTTGTTGATTCAGTTGATTTACATCTTCCTGAGATTTTATCATTCTCTCATTGATTTTTTTTTCAGTTCTTAGTTCTTTGAGTATTCTTTCATTTATTTCTCTTTCATAATTTAGATCATTCCTTATTCTTTCATTTTTTTTCTTTGAGAACCCTGATTTCTTCATTTGCTTCAAAGATTTGATCAATGACATCTTCATTTTGATTGGACTGATTTTGTTGTTCATGATTTCTGGCTTTCAAGTCTTCTTGTACTTTGTTTCTTTGTTCCAAGATTTCACATAACTTGATTGATTGAATTTCTTGTTCTCTTTTGAGTTCCTTACTTCTTCTTACAGGGATCCATTCTTTTCTAAAAGTTCTTTGATTGCATTGTTTGCTTCATTTGAGCTACTTGAAGGGAAAAAGTCTTCAATCCTTTCTTCAACATAGTTGAGATCATTCATCTAATTTTTAAGTTCCTTTCTTCTCTTTAGGGATTGGGAAAGATTCTCCTTTTCTTCCTTGAGTTGGGCTATGGCCATTTTCAGATCTAGCTTTTCATTTTCAATTGCTTGTCAAGTCTGAATATCTCCATTTGTCTTTTAGATCTTTTCTCAAGCTATTAAAGTTTATCTTGAGAACCAAAAGAGCTTTGATACCAATTTCTAGAAATATTGAAGACTTGGTAAGTTACTGAGAGAGGGGGATGAATAAAAAATTTAAAACTTTTTATTACATAAGCATGCAAATTAATCATCAAAAATCCATTTATCCTACTACATGCATAATTATTGAAAGATAAACATTGAACACATAAAAACACAAAGTTTTGGTGACCTAGAAACCTCCCAAATAGAAAGTAAAACTGGGGTGGGGATGATACCCACAAAACTTCACTACTATAGCATAAAGTTGGCCAGTTAAGGCTTACATTGACCACTTCTAGTGATCTGCTCTGTTAGGAGCACAAAGGACTACTAGGTCCACCTTGTTAGAGGATTTAATAACATACAATGAAGTATACACTTGGTTATGAGATTTACAAAATATTGTTAAGTCTACCTCGTTAAAGGATTTAGAGTTGCTTCACATATTAAGATCAAAGCTTATGATCGATTGCTGATATGATCTTTAAGCACATGATCACCCTGTGTGATAGATAAGATTATTCTACTCCTTTCATGACCTTGCTAGATACCTTAGACTACTACTGATATTCCTTCATATGTAGTTTAGAATACTTCATAATAATACATTTCTCTCAATTCAATATCTTGCAATACATCCCTTATATATACCTTTCTAAATTACAAAACTATAAACTCAGCCAATACACAAGTGAAAAAAAACATTACAAAGTCAGCCCAATCATAAATAACTCAGGTTCATTGAACTGACTTGGTGACCTTCTGATACATAGCATCCATTGCATTACTCAACATCATCATGCACTCGGTAGAAGTAAAGGCTCAGTCCATACTAATCACCTAAAGTAGTTCTGAACTTGGTGACCACTATTGACTTAATAGATGTGGTATCACTTGGTAGATTCTACATGTTGAGTTTACCTTGCTTCACTTAGTAAACACTATAACTTCCAATGCTTAGTTTATATTGATTTTCCATGATACAGTCTAACTACTCAGTAGATACTACAAAGCTTGGTAGACACTGTTGAACTTCACATGGTCTATTTTTACTCAGTAGCCACTATTCTACTCTGCATGAACTATTGTAGCTTGGTGAACACTTGAATGCTTGGTGTAAACTACTATGAATAAGTGTTGTTAGTAATGGAAACAATAACTCAATACCAACACTCCAGTGGTCCTTTGACAAAGTAGAGCATCTATACTCTATTCTCCTAGGTTTTCTCTTAACCTTCTAAATTCCTTCTCCTTGGCACCACTCTCCAATCTACTTGACCACACCTCTTTTTCACATCATGACCATACATTCCTTAAATAGAGATTTACGATATTTTTCCCACTCTAATTTCCCTTTTTTAAATTAGGGTCTAAATATTAGGTAGGATACAATGTATCTTTCCCTTATCTTGTTTGCTTCTATAAACTTCATGCAGAATCTACTTGTATTCACCTAAAAATGATTAACATCAAATTCTATACCACCAGCTCTTCATCTTTATCTTCCACCTAGTTCACAAAATTCAAGATAAAAAAACTTATTAGTTATTATTTAGTGAATCTTTGACTTTTCAAATAATGTAGCAGCTCGACACTATTGACTTTCTAATGTTCGACACATACTATGTTACTCAACACCTATTACATTTTAACTCAACATCAACTATATTTTTCTGATGCTTGACAATTGTTACATTTTTCTAGAAACTAATTTATAATTTTCTCGACATGATCTAACTTTTCTTGGCACCCACTATAGAATTTGTTTAGGCTTTATGGATATATTTTATTATAACTTGTTCTTATAAAGTTTTTAAGTGTCACCAATCTTTGTATCTTCAAGTATATTACTAATACATTATTTCACCATTGTCTTAATTGATCCTTGCACTTCATTACAAAATCATAACTCAACCTTTCCTCTAGGTGTTATTATTATATCTTGTTGATTAAATTCTCTTCATCAATTAACTAAGTAATAGTACTTAGATCTTATAAGCAATTGTATTCCTAGCAAATAGTAGGTTTGACATTAGTGACAAAACAATGACTGAAACATACTTTTTGAACAATTTCTCTAATTTATTAATGATCTTTTCAATCAAATTTCAACAATCTCCCTCTTTGTCATTGATGGCAAACCAAACTCATCAACCAAGTTACTTAAATGAAAAAACATAACTAGGTTAAAATAGTAAGACAATGGCAAAAATAATTTTGCTAATAAAGTTTTCCTTTTCAATAGCTTTCATATCTCCTTTTCCTTTCATTTGCTCCCTCTTAGATCTATTATCATATTATCTTGATTGATCTCTTTGCTTCTTCCTCTTAACTATTGTATCTCCCTCTTAGTTTTTGTATCTCCCTTTTTGCCTTTTGTTGTTGCTCCTTTTTTTTCTTTCTTCCTTGATCATCTTGCTATTTCTCCCTCTTTTCTTTTGCTTCATCAAATTTGATTAGTTAAATAGTCATTTTGACCAGCTTTTTCTTTCTTCCTTGATCCTCTTGCTATTTCTCTATCTTTTATTCATCTTCATTAGATTTGATTAGTTCAATAGCAGTTTTGATCATTTTTTTCTTTTTCTCCCTCTTTGACAACAATGCCAAAGACATAATAGCTTAGCATCTTAAATTATGTAGATGTAGACTTTGCATTTCCATTTTCTCCCTCTATCACCATGCTTGTGACTATTTTAGAATTTCAGCACATTAAATACTTCAGGAAAAACCTCAAGTATGATCCTTTGTATCAATTTATATCATTTAGCAATTAGCCTAGTTGATGCAGGGAAGTTCTGCTATTTGTTCAAATAGCCTTTGATAGGGGTATTATCCCTATCTTACCTCTAAGATATTCATATGAATCCTTTGGTAATGGCTTAATGAGGATGTCAATAATTTTTTCCTTTGAATTCACATTCTTCATCTTCACCTCTCTGTCTTCCACTAATTCTCTTACATAATGATACTTGATTGCAATGAGCTTTTTTTTGGCATGTATCATAGGATTCATTGATATGTTTATGGCACTAGTATTGTCACAATAAAGTATCATTGGTTCAGTTATCTCTTCCTTCATACCTTTGAGTAAATGCTTGATCCAAACAATTTTTGTATAGTTTATGAAAGCAACAACACATTCAACTTCAGCTATGGATTGTGAGGTACAACTTTTCTTTTTTCTATTCTAAGTGACTAATCTTCTTCCTAAAAATAGTGCTCCTCCACTAGTGCTTTTTTTGTCATTTAAATTTCCTCCCTAATCTTCATTAGCATCAGCTCTTAACTCAAATTTTTCATTCTTCATGTAGTATAGTCCAAGTCATCTACTCCTTTTAAGTACCTCATTATTCTCTTTACTTCAATAAGATGATTTTCTCTTGGGTTTGCAAATAATCTTGCTACTATACCAATAGATAATGAAATGTATGGTCTACTATGTACAACATATTGTAGCTTTCTAGTCATTGATCTATACAATGTCTGATTTACTTTAGCTAATTCATCATTCTTTGATAACTTATGTCTTGTTATCATAGGTGTACTCACAGGTTTTGAGTACTCCAGTCCAAATTTTTTTAGTATCTCCCTTATGTACTTTAACTAGGTAACAAATATGCCATACTTTAGTTGATAAACTTACAATCCAACAAAGAATTTGATTTCCCCAAACATTGATATCTCAAACTCATGTTTCATCTAATCAAAAAAATCTTTGTATAGCACATCCTTTCCTTCAAATATGATATCATCAACAAAGATTTCATATATCAAAATATCCTTACCTTTTTCAGTCGTGATATATAGGTTGTTGTTGTCATCTGTTCTCTCAAATCCAATCTTTATAAGATATTTGTGAAGTCTCTCATACCATGCTCTAGGAACTTGTTTGAAACCATAGAGGCTTTTTTTAGTTTACATACCATATCCTTTTTGTTGTTATCAACAATCCCTGTAGTTGTTCTATGTAGATTTCCTCTTCTAGTATTCCATTCAAAAAAGTAGACTTGACATCCACCTAGTAGACTTTAAAACCTTTGTAAGTAGAATATGCAAGTAAAGTTCTTACTCCTTCCATTATTGCAACATGGGAAAATGTTTTCCCATAATCTAATCCTTCTTCTCAAGCATAACCTTTACAAACTAAACTAGCTTTATTTCATTTTATCTCACCATTCTCATCTAGCTTGTTCCTAAATACTCACTTGGTACCAATCACATTCTTGTTAGTTGGTCTTGGAACTAAACTCCAAGTTGTCTTCTTCTCTATCTATTCAATCTCTTCTTCCATAGCTTTGCACCAACCATCATCTTCTAGTGCATTTCTCACTGTGTTTGGTTCTATCTTGCTTACAAAGCATGATTCATTTCTTAGTTTGTTCCTTGTAATTGGATTGTCTTCCTTGTTTCTAATGATTTGATCTACAAGGTGATGTCTTCTCACATACTTGGATAGCCTTTATTCTATCCTTGTTTCCATGTTTGGTCTTTTAACTTTAGAGTCACTATACACATCTCTTTTAGGTAACTCTACATCTCTTTCATGTGTATTGACTTCAAAATTAGAATGTAAATTTTCTTCACTCTACAACTTGGGATCTAAATGCAACTAAACGTTCACTGGTTGTGACTTGTAATTACTGAGACTTGTTATTGATTCCCAACATGATTGGCAACATCTTCTTTAGTAGGCATTCCCTCATAGTAGTATACAAATGATTTGTATTCCTATATTCTTTTGATGGGTTCATCATCATGAACCTCTATATTTTCATCAAAACTTACATTTTCACTTTCCACAATTTTTTTAGTGTTAGTATTTAAACACTTCTATGCTTTTTTTTATGGAATAGCCAAGGAATATGCCTTTATCACTTTTTGCATCAAATTTACCATTTTTAGCATCCTTAATAATATATCATTTTCTATCAAATACTTTGAAATGTTTGACATTGGGTGAGTAACCATACCTTAGTTCAAAAGGTTTTGCATTTGTAACTTTCTTGATTTGTACTTGGTTTGGGGTGTAGAAAACTATACTTGCTACTTCTCTCTAGTATTTTAGCGCAATATTTTTTCTCTATCATCAATGTTCTGGCATAGTCCATTACTAATCTATTTATTCTCTCTGCAATTCCATTTTTTGGGGGAGTCCTCGATGTTGAAGTCTATCCCTTGATTCCTTTATCATTGTAGAACATTTCAAATTCTTTTGATATGATCTCTCCTCCTCTGTCTGATCTAGAGCACTTCAAATTCTTACCTATTTCTTTTTCTACCCTTGCCAAATACCACTTAAACATTTGATAAATGTCATATTTTTCTTAAAGAATATGGCAGTCAGAATCCTAGAGTAATCATCTACAAACAACATTATGTATCTATCTCCTTTATGCCTTTTTACTTCTATAGGTCCACACAAATCAGTATGAACAATCTCTAAAACTTCATTAGAAGTGAAATTGTTTTTTTCAAAATTTGAGTTAGTCATCTTGCCGATTGTTTAAACATTATATTTTCAAGATTTTTCAATTTAGGCAAACTTCTCACTTTTTTCATATTGTTGGTGCTAGTCAAGTTATCAAAGTTGACATGACATAGCCTTTTATGTGATAGCCACACATCATATTTTTAACAATAAGATAAGTGGCATCATCAATATCTAGGTAGAACATATTGCTCCTAATTTGGTCTCCTTTTCCTATCAGATTTCTATTTGTGTCAAAAATATTTGTAGTTTTGTTTCCAAATTAAATTTTGCAACCTATGTTGCTTAGTTGTGACACATTCAGTATATTGTAATTCAATCCTTCAACATAATATGCATCATCAAATGAGATCTTATCTTTGAGCTTAATGGAACCTTTGACTTTTATTAAACATGGAGCATCATTACCAAATCTAACACTATTTCCATCATAATGAGTTAATTTAGTGAACTTACCTTTGTCTCCTATCATGTGGTGTGAGAAAACACTATTAATGACCCATATGTCATTTGTTTCACGCAAGTGACAAGTGTAGTTGCTTGCTTCATCTTCATTTGACTCATCCTTCATAGCAACATAGACTACCTCATCATCATTTTCATTTGAGTCACCTTCTTCTACAGTGTAGCACTATTTTCCTTTGCCTTTAACTCTCTACTATCTTAACTTCTTTTGCCTTTTTATTTGTCATTTTCTTTGAATTTTCTCTTCTTTGGACACCTAGCATAAATATGTCCTACTTCATTGTAGTCAAAATAAATAATGGACAACTTACCTTTAAATTTTTATTTTCCTTTGTGAAATCTTCTTGCTAGCAATGCTACCAATTGTTCAACATCTTCTTCTTCAGTGCCACTACCACTAGACACATGCTTTATCTTTCTTTTCTTCCTTTTCTTCTTTTCATCAGAATCTTTGAGCAGCAACTTAGCTTTGAAAGAAGACTCAAGACTCTCTGGCTTGTAGTTGTCAAAGTTGGATAACTCAAATATAGTGAGTCTTCTTACTAGACCTTCAAGAGATAGTTTGTTTCCTAGTATGCATCTCAATTCTTGGATAGATGATACTCTAATAGCATAGATAGGTAGCAAGGTTCTCAAGACTTTTCTAAGAACAATTTAATCATCTAAATGACCAGAAGAACTTATTACACTTACAACTTCCTTTATTCTAGAGACATATTGAGTCGTTCCTCCATTCTGATGTTGTCAAACTTTCCTCTAATGCTTTTAGATTTTTCTCTTTGGACATTTTTATCTCCTCCATAAATAGTTGCCAGGGCATCTCACATCTTGAATGTAGTGTTACATCCATTGATATCATCAAATTCAATGTAGCTGAGAGCAGAGGCAATCTCCAACATTGCCTGATTGTGCTCCTTCTTCTTTTTCATATCTTTAAAAGTAGGGACACTAGCTAGATCAACATGTTCTACTATAATTGAGGTTTTTTCATAATCACCTATTCATCCAAGGTGCAACTTTGTTAAACTTTTCCATGCAGTGAAGTTTCCTTTGTTAAGCTTTAGACCTTTGTGCTTTGAGTACCTTAAAAATAAATCAATAGATGGATCTGATACTAATTGTTAGAATTATTTAGAGTAACTAAGTATGGAGGTGAATTATTTACTCAAGGTCTAATAAAACTTTTCACTTATCCTAGTGAGTCCATTACACATTCATGCTTCCAATCTTATCAATCTAAACTTGTAGGTTACTAATAAATCAACATGCAACAATAAAACATGAGATATCAACACATAGCAATCATTTACATGGAAAATCCAATTTGGTAAAAACCACCAATAATATTCTACCTTGTTTCTCACTCTTCTGAAGTGATTCCCTATGAATGGCCTGACTTGTTAAAGGCTACAACCCACACTGTAAAATGTGATCCAGTTAGAGGATTTCAACCACCCTATTAGGAGTGAGCCTAATTAAAGGACATTAGGACATTCACTTGGAATACTACTCTATTAAATGATTTTGAAATGGTTGTTAAACCAACCTTATTCCAAATGATTTTCCCTAACTGATACAATTACTAGAGAGTATTCAATAAGGGCTTTTGACCTAAAAAGACTTACAACTTGACTTGTTGATATCAAATCACTATTCAATTAATAAATCTACTTGCTATTCAGTCTTTATAGTTTTGATAGCTCGTTTCATCTTCAAGCTCTTGTCTCCTTAAGATTCACTTGTTGGACCAATGCAGTCACTCCACTGGTCATTTGACAAAGTAGAGCATATGTACTCTATTCTCCTAGATTTTCTGTTAACCTTCTCAATGCCTTCTCCTTGGAACCACTCTCCAATCTACTTAACCACATCTCCTCCTCAAATTATGACCATACATTCCTTCAATATAAATTTACAATATTTTTTCCACTTAATTTCCCTTATCTAACTTAGGGTTTGAATGGATTAGGTAGGATACAATGTATCTGTCCCTTATCTTATTTCCTTCTAAAACCATAATGTAGAATCTACTTGTATTCACCTAAAAATGGTTAACCTCAAATTTTGCACCACCAACTCATCATCCTTATCTTCCACCTAATTCACAAGATTCAATATAACAAACTTTTCAACTCAGATTTGGTGAATATTTGACTTTTCAAATAATGTAGTAGCTTGACATTATTGACTTCTTTATGCTTGGCACATGCTGTGTAACTTCACACCTATTACATTTTCATTGAGAATCAACTATATTTTTCTAATGCTTGACACCTATTACATTTTTCTCAACACTGACTAAATTATTCAACACACACTAGATTTTCCATTTATTTGGCACTAACTAATAATTTTCTTGGCATGAACTAACTTTTCTTGGCACCCACTATAGACTTTGTTCAAGGTTTGCAAATAGTTTTTGTTATAACTTGTTCTTCTAAAGTTTCTACGTGTAGCCAACTTTTGTATCTTCAAGTGTATTACTAATACATTATTTCACCATTGTCTTAACTAATCCTTGCACTTCATTACAAAATCATAACTCAACCTTTCCTCTAGGTACTATTGTTACATCCTATTGATTGAATCCCCTTCATCAATCAACTAAGTGATAGTACATGGATCTTATAAGAAATTGTTTTCCTAGAAAATAGTAGGTTTTACATCAATAAAAAACAATGATTGAAACATATTTCTTCAAAAAATTCTCTAATTCATTAATGATCTTTTTAATCAGATTCCAATACATCTCCCACTATCTTAGGACTAGACTAGTTCAAAACAACTTCTAGTTTACTAGGATTCATATTTAGATAACCTTTTGAGATGAAAAAACTAAGATAAACTAGTTCAAACTAACAAAACTCATATTTTTCCAAATTGATGTGTAGCTTCTCTTCATGAAATTTCTTCATCACCATTCCAAGATGCTCCAAGTGCCCTTCTTTGTTCCTACGGAATATTAGAATATCATTTGAATAGATTATCAAAAATTTTACAATGTATAATACTATAGCCTCAATCATCAATCTCATAAAGGTGCTAAGAGCATTGATTAAGCCAAATGAAATCCCATTAGTCTTGAAGGATATTTTCCATTCATCTCCCTACTTGATCTTATTTTTGTGATATCCCAATTTTAAGTCAAGCTTTGAATATACACATTTATCTCCTAGATAATTCATTAGTTACCCAATTCTAGGCATGGGAAACCTATACCTAATTGTAATCATATTTATTTCTCTTGAATCAACACAAATCCTCTATTTACCATCATTCATAGGTGCTAGAAGTTAAGGGCATGCAAATCGACTCAAACTCTTCCTTACTAGTCCTTTATTAAATAGTTCCAAGACTTGTCCACTTATTTCTTCATTCTACTAAGGTATGAGCTTGTAGGTAGGTTTATTTGGCAATGCTTCCCCAAGTACTAAATCAATTAGATGGCTTATACTCTTGATAGGTGGAAGCTCCTTTGGTTTCTCCTCTATAATTACTGAGGGTTATCAACTTAAAAATTCTTCCACCTCTATGGATAGTGGCTTTTTGGCCTTGAACTTATCCTTTGGTTTTTCTCTTAGGGCTTATCCCTGAAAATTATCCTATTTTTCATTTGTAAAAATTTGTTACCCCTAATTAGTCTAATTGTATTTTTATCCTTTTTTTTCACCATGTGATGAAGTAATCGATCTATTCTATATCTTCTAATATCCTTCTCTATTAATTGGGTATTCTTTGGCCCATTATGTTGGACTTTCACATCATACTTCCATGGCCTTCCTAGGTTTAAATGGAAGGTGTCCATAGGAATGATTTGACATAGAACTCTACCCTTGTACTCACCTATATCAAACTTTACCCATGCTTTCTCTTCTACTATAAAACTTTTCCTCTTATTTAACTATGAAAACTTGTGAAGAGCTACATGAAGTAGTATTTTCAGTTTACATTTCTTAGCCATTTCTAGAGGTACAACATTCTTCATGGATCCAAATATAATTATGACTTTACACAACTTACCATATGCCTTGCCTTGAATTTTGAATAAGGACTTTTTTGTGGTGGCTTTGACTTCAAGGGAATCTTTAATATAGTCCTTCTTAGGATCATGTTATACCCATAAAATATTGGTATTGCACTCCCAAATTTTATTGCAATATTACTACAATAAGCATCATCATTCATTATTAACTAGTTCCTTTTATCTCTAGTATTATTGGGAAGATTTGTAGTTTTGAGTCGGCATTAATTCATTGTATGTCATGGTTCTCCATGTGAATAATATTTTAGGACTCCATGTCCTCTCCATTGTCCACCTTCATACCCTTTGGCTCTTCCAAATAACTTCTGCTAACCTTTGAACCCTTGGTTACCTCTATGAGAACTTTCACCTCAGTTACCACTATCATTTCTTTTCTTATTGTGTTGATGATCTTGATTCCTAGGATAGTTCTGTCTTCCCCTTTGTCAATTATTTCTTCCACCTCTACCCCTATTTAAATTCTCATGCCTCCTCTTTATCTTCTCTTTAATCTTTACAACTAACTAAAATCATTTTTCCATTGTATTTGGGTATAAGATGGTGACTTCTTCCTAAATATTATACCTTAGGCCAATTAAATATATGGTTACCTTCACACTCTTTGATTTTACCATTCTTGACCTTATATAAAGATGATAAAATTCTTTACTATACAAGCTCACATTTAGTTCCTTGTGTCTCAAATTTTGTCTTCTTATATGTAATTGGACTTGATAGTCCTTAAGGACATAAATATCCCTAATCATGTTTGACATTATCCTCCATGAGTTAATCTTATTCTTACCCTCTGTTCTTCTTTCCTTCTAAATGAGGTTTCACCATGTCAAAGCTACTCCTTTCATTCTTGATAGTGCTAGCCTCAATTTTTTCCCCTCTATTGTCCCATGGATTTCAAAGTGATTCTCAAAAGCCTCCATCCCATCAATTATGGCATCAAGATCCATCTTTCATCCCAAAATAGTAGTGTCCATTGATTTTCTACCAAACATTTCTAGTTCTTTTATGAATATTTCTTGGTCTGCAAGCATGTTGTCATACTCATCATCCACATATTGTTCCTCATTCTCTTCCATCTCTTCTTCTCCCTTAGTGAGATCTTCGTTAATCTTCTCTTTAGTTTTATGTTCTACCCCAACCTTTTTTTCCAATTATTCTAGCCTCTCTTTCAATATCTTATTTTAATATTTCTATTCTTCTAGCTTCTAGAAAAATTATGCATTCATTTACATCTTATCTCTCCCTAATGTAGAAACTTTTGAGGTGCAAACATCCAAACCTCAAGCTCCAAGTTGAGCTCTAATATGATTTATGATGCAATTAATGGGTTTAATCAGCTAAAATAATTTTACTATCCTTCCTTGAGCTCCTCCTAATCCAAAAAATCAATTGCACCTACCCCTCAAGACCTACCTATGCCTAGAGTGGTGTTGAATGGTTTCTTCAACACTCCCACTTCACCCTTCAAGTCCAACTTAGCCTTCTATGTATCCATAAACCTTCACAAAGGAAATAAAATTCCTCCTACACCTCACTCACTTGCATCATCCAAGATTTTATGCCTTACTACACCTCCTTACACTTTTCTCCACCTTTTAAACAATTTTTAGGACCAAACCATAGGATTTTTGTATTCTCCTAATCCTAAATGACAAGTTGATCTAGGAGGCCTAATGGCCTCTTTCCTTGTAGCCCTATTTTGTAGTTTTAATCACCATAATCCAAAATATTACAAATAGACTACTAAACGAACTAGATAATTCTTAATAGGTCATGGAAACCTAACAAAACCCAAAAGATGAGTTTTGGGTCTATCTTCCTTACCCCTTAACTCTTGAGCCTTAGTTTAGGCCTAATTAGGACTAAAATTATTATTTGTACTAAAATTCACCATACTCTAAAACCCACTTAAAAATTGGATTTTCCAATACTTATGGAATATCACAATATTTCTAAATTAAAATTATCAATTATCTACAACCTCATTAATGCTTTCTACAATGTAAATCCTAATTGTCTCCAAGCTAAAAACATGAAGATTCTTAGCCTAATGGCTATAAGGAGACTTCAAGCTGGTGGGTGAATTTAAAATACAATTTAACATCTTTACCTCCATTCTATAGTCCTTCTATATACCAAAATCTAGGACTCTTCACCTTGCAATTTAGAAGGGAAAGTCCATTTGAGCTAAATCCCTATGTACAAATTAGCATAACTAGTGGATACAAAAATAAAGATAACTTATTCCAAATCTATTCTACACCGACCAAAATAATTATAAAATTTACTAAAAGGTTAAAAAAAAATTATTTACATTGAAAACATGAACCAAATACTTTCACTACAAGATCTTAGCCTATACTTGTTGTCCTATACACTTTTCACACCAAATCTTGCTTATTTTATTGGTTCAAAACTTCCTATCATGTCCAACCTCTTCCTCAGTTGAAAAATAATAATTTATAGATCATGTATCTTGACCTTTAAAATTCATTCCTCTTTATTTATCCATTACATGGTCATGATTATTGGTCTTCCAAAAAATTGCAAATGTTGCTTAGTGACGAAAACTCTTGCATGATAGTTTTTTATTGTCAATTTTGCAAATTTTATTGATCACACTCTAAATACCTTCAAATGACTACAAATGCATGTCAAAACACAGGTGACCTCTAAAAACCATAAAATAAATGATTATGGTCAAATCCTAGTGTTAACTAACCTAGTCTCATAATGTTGGAAATGTATGATGGACCCCAGGGGATTGAGAGGGGGATGAATCAGGAACCAATTTTTTTTTAAACTTTAATTCACCAGTTAATCTTTCATGAGATAATCTGATATAATTGCATGCATGAAGAATTAAAAGTAATAAAACACACATAACACTTGACACAATATTTGGTAATCCAAAAACCATCCAAATAGAAAGTAAAACTAGAGTGGGGATGATACCCACAAGCTTTATGACTGCAGTAGAAAGTTGGCCTATTAAGGCTTACAACTGATCACTTTTGGTGATATTCCCTATTAGAAGAAAATAGGACTATTAGCTTCACCTTGTGAAAGGATTTACAACATCGATGAAGTATGTACTCAATTACAAGATTCAACATAAGGTTATTAAGTTTGCCTTGTTAAAGGATTTGGTTGATGCACCTATTAGGATAAACCAATAGTTGATCTTTTCTCTACAACTTAGTTTGTTTTATGAGATTCTTTCTCTGTAAACTATTCACCATTATGTATGTTGAAATCTGAATTAAAAGATCATTGTTGAGAAAGGTAGATTGTTGAAGAAGAATATTTCAATCATTATTTTGTCACTGATATCAAACTTGCTATTTGTTGGAAACACAATTGCTTATAAGATCCAAGTACTATCACTTAGTTAATTAATGAAGAGGATTCAATCAATAAAATGTAACAACATCACCTAAGGGAAAGGTTGAGTTATGATTATGTAATGAAGTACAAGGACCAACTAAGACAATGGTGAAATATTGTATTGATAATATACTTGAAGATACAAAGGTTGGCTACACCAGAAACTTTAGAAAAATAGGTAATACTAAGACTACCTACAAAGCTTGACCAAAATTTATACTGGGTTTTGAAGAAAATTAGTTCATACCAAGAAGAATATCATTTGGTACCGAGTAAAAGAAAATTCTAGTCTATGTTGAGTAACATAGTTAGTGCTGAACAAAATGCAATAGGTGTCAAGCATCAATAAATTGTAGTTGATATTGAGAAAAAACACAATAGGTGTTGAGCAACATAGTATGTGCCAAGTGGTTGCATTATTTGAAAAGTCAAAGATTTGCTAAATCTGAGTAAGTTTGTTATCTGGAATTTTGTGAACCAAGTGGAAGATAAGTATGTTGAGCTAGTGGTACAGAATTTGAGATTAACCATTTTAGGTGATTTCAAATGGATTCTAGGAGAAGCTTCTAGAAGAAATGAGATAAGGGGTAGATACATTGTATCCTTCCTAATCCATCCAAACCCTAATTTGGATGATAGAAAATAAAGAAGGAAAAAATTTCTAATTACCTACTTAAGATATTGAGAAGGTTAGAAATGACCAAGGAAGAATAGAGAATAGAGACTCTTATTCATCAAGTGACTACATTGGCATAAAAAGCAAGAAGGTTTAAGGAGACAGAATCTTGAAGAGTGAACAAGCTATCAAAGCTGCAAAAACTAAGAGCCAAGTAGAATTGAGAACTTAATAGAGATCTAAAATCTACAAGATATGTCATAAGTTTCATGAAATCAAAAGCCTTTATTGTTACTCTCTAGCAATTATATCAGCTAGGGAAAAATCCTTTGGACTAAGGTTGACTTAATAGTCATTAATAAATCCTTTAACAGGTTGGCATTCCAAGTGAATGACCTAAAGTCCTTTAACCAGGCTTACTTCTAATAGGGTGGTTGGAAACTCTTAACTAGGTCACACATAATAGTGTGTGTTTTAGCCTTTAACAGGGTTGGCTTTTCACAAGGCATCACTTTAGAAGAGTGAGAAAGAACCATCATATTACTAGTGGTATTTCCCAAATTGGGTTTCCACATTAAATCACTATGTTATGTGTGTTGATCTTTCATATCTTATTGTTGCATGTTGGTTAATTAGTAACTTACAAGTTTGAGTGATTAGGTTAGATGCATGAATGTTTAATGGGTTCACTAAGCTGAGTGAAAAAAATTTATTAGGACATTTGGACCTTGAATAAATAATTCACCGCCCCCCCTGCCCATCTTAGTTATTCTAAATAATTTCTAACAATTGGTATCATAGCCATCTACTGATTAAACTAGTTTGAAGGTACTAGAAGCATAAAGATCAAGATGTCCAAGAGAGAAGTAGCCAAGCTCAATAGAGACAAATTCCCTACATTGAAAAGTCTAATGAAATTGCATCTTGGATAAATAGGAGACCATGCACAATCTTCAATTAAAGTGGAACATGTTGATCCAGTTGGTGTGCCTACTACTGAAGATATGAAGGAGTACAATTAGGCAATGTTGGAAATTACCTCTACTCTTAGCTACGCAAAATTTGATGACATCAAGGGAGGCAACACTACATAAAATATGTGGGAAGGTCTACAAACAATATGTGGAGGGGATAAAAATGTATAAAGAGCTAAGTCAGAAAGCCTCAAAGGAAAGTTTGATGACATGAGAATGGAGGAAGGTAAGAACTTGCTCAATATATTGGTAGAATAAAAGAAGTTGTGAGTGCTATAAAAGGTGCAACTAGTCATATTGATGATGACACTAATCTAAGTAAAGTCCTAAGAATAGTATTACCTATCTATGTTATAAGAGTATCTTCTATATAGGAATTGAGATGCATTCTAGGGAACAATCTAACCCTTGAAGGTCTAGTAGGAAGACTCACTACATTTAAGTTATCCAACTTTGAAAACTACAAACTAGAAAGTCTCGAATCTTCTTTCAAGGTCAAGTTACTATTGAAAGATTCTAATAAGAAGAAATAGAGGAAGAAGAGAAGGATAAAACATGTGTCTAGTGATAGTGACACTGATCAAGAGGATGTCAATCAACTAGAAGCATTGTTGGCAAGAAGATTCCATAGAGGAAAAGGAAAATTTAAAGGTATGTTCCCTTTCCTTTGTTTCAATTGCATTGAAGTTGGACATATTGCTGATAGGTGTCCAAAAAAGAAAAATTACAAAGGAAATGACAAATACAAAGGTAGAAGAAATGAAGACAACAAAGAGTACAAAGACAAAGGTGAAAACTGCTTCATTTTAGAAGAAGATAATTAAGATGTAAGGCCCACACTAGTACCCTATTATGGATCTTGATGAAATAAATAAGATTAGGAGTCAATTAGGTTATGATTGACATTTTTTTACTAATAATGATTATGAGATCCTATTAGAGACTGATGCAAATTTTGATTATTATAAGTCTAATACCCTTTCAATAGCATTAGGTTCAATAGATAAGACCACATGATAATGAGACTCAATAGGTTCCAGCTAAGAACCAGGTTACAAGATTCAAGGCATGATCTACAAGAAATTAGGAAAGATAAATTAACATTCACTCTAGTAAGAACAATAATGAATGTAGCACAACAAGACATATGGTTACATTCAAAAATTGATTTTAGATTATTATGACATAATTATGGAAACATTCCAATAGTTTGAGGAATTAACCCTAGAAACTCACACACAAACCCCTTGTAATGTGATAAAGGGATATTGCTAGGAACGTCACTATGTTTAACTTGATTGAAAGGTACTACTTAACTAGTCTACACATTAGTGATTTTCACTTAGGACATATATGTTAAGATCCATTTTATATGTTTTCATGATTTACCAAAGAGGACTTTAGAGTTTCATTGTTATGTTAGAAAGAGTTGTGATAATAATCAAAATGATAATAAGTTATGTTAAGAAAGATAATTGTTGATACACATGTTCAATATTTCAATATTTTGAATATTTTATGAGAATGATTGGATGAAAGTTAATTGTATATATTATGTGAATTATGTGATATTGGATTATTTTGTACTTATCTATATGCATTTTTATATTATTTCATTGGGCTATTGATGTTTAAGTTGAGTGTGCAGGAAAGTGAACCATGAAAATTATTTGGGGAAACAAGGTTGAAACCTATGTGCACACAGTAAAGCCAAGGGGAATCTTTGAAAGATTCAAAACATCATTGTAATGTGTTTATTTCATGATGTGATTGTATATGGATGTTATAAGTTTAAAGATCATGATTAGTTATAAACATGTCATCGTGACATGTGAAGTGTTTAAATGTGTGTGTGTCATTTGATACTTGTGTTGTTTATGTGTAAATGACATGTCATATAGGGTTTTTGGGCATGAAATCACTTAACCTAAACTTAATCCCATTGTGAAATTAAGTTAACCCACCTTGGAGAGTGTTAGGATGAGTCACCTTCATGATGAAATTTAAATTAAATTTTATAGGCACTTTAGAGGACCTAAAAGTGGTTCCCAAGTGTTATTTTTATGAAAATAAGTCACCTACATGGTAGTAGTATAGATTGGGGGTCTAAATATAGCCTTAAGTTGGCCTAGGAGACTTAGGAGTGTTGGAAATATTCAAGATATGACAAGTTACTGAGAGGGGAGGGGTGAATCAGTAACTTCTAAAATTTCAAAACTGTATACTGATATATTCACCATTCATCCAAGTAACCTACTGTAAGCATGAAACAAAAATCATTTGCAACACTTGAACACACAGATTTGGTGACCCAGAAACCTTCCAAATAGAAAGTAAAACTGGGGTGGGGATGAAACCCACAAGTTTTGTTACTGTAGTAGGAAGTTAGCCGGTTAAGGCTTACAATGACCACTTCTGGTGATCTGCCCTGTTAGGAGCACAAAGGATTGCTAGATCCACCTTGTTAGAGGATTTCCAAACATACAATAAAGTATGCACTCTGTTAGGAGATTTACAAAAGACTGTTAAGTCTACCTTGTTTAAAGGATTTACAAAAACTGATTCACCTGTTAGAATGAAACAGTGGATCTGATTACAACTGATTGCTGATAAGATCCGCTATGCTCTAATTCACCTTGATGTGATAGATAAAACTTTTCTGCTCCAAAATTCGACCTTGCTGAATACCTTCACAACTCAGCACACATACTTTTGCACGCATGTATTTCTTTCACACTTTTGCAGTTTCATTAATTACAATTTCTATTGACATTGCAATTGCTTTTCATCTCATTTCTTACTTCCTTGTGTCTGAATGATACAATACATTGCATATCTATACCATCCAAATAAACAATGCATGCAAGGTCGGCCAAAACAACAAGTGCAAATCTCTATACAAAGTCGGCCCAAGGTAAAAAACTCGGGTTCATTGAACTGACTCGGTGTCCTTCTGATACTCGGCGTCCATTGCGTTACTCGGCATCGTCATGCACTTGGTAGAAGTGAAGGCACGGTTCATACTAAACACTTCAAGTAGTTCTGAACTCAGTAACCACTGGAGACTCGGTAGAAGAGATGTCACTTGGTGAATACTTCTATCTGAACTGTAGCTCAGTGATCAAAGGAAACACTTGATAGAACCTTGTGACTCAATGATAGTTAGTTTCCTTGATATCTGTCTGAGCTCAATAAAAATTAATTTCCTTGATAACCTCAGGAGCTCGGTTATCACAAAGTTCTCGGTTACATCTTAGTAAATCTTCACTTGGTTAAAACTGATTCCTTTCTTTACCTTGAACACTCGGTAAACACTGGCTGCTTTGTTCACCTTGATCACTCGGTAAACACTGACTTCTTTGTTCACCTTGATTACTCGGTAAACACTGACTTCTTTGTTCACCTTAATTACTCGGTAAACACTGAGAACTAGATAAAGCTTGGCTTCCGGTGAGAGCTTGGTAAGCATTCAGAATCCAATAAGTGTTGTAACTAATGATAAAAAAATGTATCATAATGCCAACAATCTCCCCCTTTGGCATTAGTGACAAAAACACTTATGAGACAAAGTTTATCTGACATGCTGATGACTGATTCTGAATATACATAGCTTCGTTATATACAACTCCCCCATAGAATAGCTTTGTTATATACAACTCCCCCATAGAATAGCTTTGTTATATACAACTCCCCCATAGAATAGCTTTGTTATATACAACTCCCCCATAGAATGTACATACATTATTTACATGAGCTGTATATCTCTTCCTTTGTACAATTTTTTTGAAAACACGTATTCACCCATAGTATACATATCCAACAATAATCTCCCCTTTTTTGACAATAATGCCAAAGAATAAAAGAATATATATACTTATATAGAAACACCAAAATGAGAGATGAACTCTGAATGTACCTGGAGAATAAGCTGGAGAGTCTTATCCCAATTCTCTTGCAAAATTTTGCAGGTGGAAAGACCTACTTGAACTTCAGTCGAAAGTTCAATCACATAGTCTGCAATGGAGAAGTTATTATCATGGATTAATGTCTTTGAATGTGCAATGTGCTTCTGCATTGAATCCATGATGGGAAGGATCATGTTTTGGATATCTATCAATGTAGATCGGATCCTTGCCTCTTCCCTCAATAGCTCTACCTGCTTCTCTGACAAAAATTTGATTCTAAGGTGATGAGATGAGCTTGAACTAGGGTCAAGCTTCAAGTTCTGTGCGCTCACCTTCAGATCTTCATCAATTTTATTTAGTTTCTCTCTTATTCCTTTAGTGTACTCGGTAAGATCACAAAGCTTAGCAAAAAGAGATGTTACATTATTAAAAGAATTTTCCATATCTGCCAAAACTGAGGTTAATGCAACCTGATTTATTGCAATGTTCTGGGCAATGTGCCCCAATACCTTATTATCAAATTTCTTTTCTACACGCTCAATTAGCTTTTCTTGTCCGGAGGCATCTTCATTGAATTTATTAACCGCCTCTTCCAATTGAATCAAAATGTGTTGAGAAGTATCAACATCAACACCTATAGCCTCAGTAATTATGTTCCAGGCTTCCTCAATTATCCTATATTCCTTATCCCTTTCCGATCTTAACTACATCTGAGTAGCCTTTTTCTCAATAAGTTGACTAGCATACCTCATTTCTTCAATGGTAGCATTATCAAAGTCAATCTTTGGAATTACTATCTCTGTGTCCAAGTCAATGTCTTCAGAAATTTCCTTTCCAGTGATCATAAGTCTTAATGGTTGCTTTTGTTTGACTTCTGAGATGACTAGTTTGACCTTTGGAATAGACACAATAGTAGAGATAGAAGGACTAGCAGTAAAAACTGGGATGCTTGAGGTTTGAGTGCCAATAGGAGTATGTATAGGGTCAAAAATTTGAGTGCTGGCCAAAAATGGTGATACACTTGGTAATATAGTATCTAAGCTCACTGTGCCTGAAGTAGATGGCGACAAAATTGTAGAACAAATTGGAGTAGTCAAAATTTGATAACTTACAACAATACCAACTGATGATGATGGAGTCGAGGAGGCCAACTCGGTAGATGAAAAGGGGTGTAGCTTGGTAGACGAAGAGGGATGCAGCTCGGTAGATGAAGTGGTAGTCACTTCCACTAATGATACCTGGAGCTGAGATATTGCAGGTGTAGATGGTAAATCTAGTGTAGATGAACCTACTGAAGCTGACTCCAACCTTGATGATGTCACAGGTTTAGCTGGGGAGTGAGGAAGGGATGCAATAACTGCTGCTGCAATTTTTACCGTATCATCCTCCTTATCTTCCTCTTCAGCTTCTTCCTCTTTGTCTTCTTCCTCTTTCTCTTCCATCATTGCATGCAACTCTCTTGGTGTAACTATGATGGATGGAGTGCTATCTGATTCATCACTACTGCTGCTGCTGTCATCATCCTTTATTTCTACTGGGTCTACACTGGGCTTATGTAGATGATAGATGTTTTTCCACATGTTTGTAGCATCATTTACAACATGCTCTATATCTTTGATCAAAATCAAACAAGTGTGGAATCTGATCATCATTTTACCTTCATAGGTTTTCAATTCAGATTTTACCTCTGCTCCAGTGAGACTAGGCCGAAGATTCTTCAGGGATTGCTCATATATATCTTTTACCGTCTTGGTGGCTAACTCCCATCTTGGTTGTACTCTCTCCAGTAGTTCTTTAGAGATATGAGGAGCAATCTGGTCTGGGGAGTATTTCCATTTTCCCATTTTGTTAAGTACCAGTTCCTCAATTTGCATTTTCTCTACATCAGTCCTTGTCTCAAATCTCAATGCCTTGAAATTTGCGATGCCAGCTCCTTCTTCCAATGATTTGAGCCTTTGCTCGAATGTAGGTGCAGGTTTGACCAATATAGGTTCCTGAATACCTTTTCTCATCCTCCGAGTGAATACTGCAGTTGGCTGCTTCTTTCGCTTGGTGATGATTACCTTGCCTTTCTTCTTTGCCGGTTGCTCTTTTTCTGATTCTTTTTCTCCTTCTTCTTCTTCACTTTCTTTATCTTCACCTTTTCCCTCAGTGAGCACAAGAGGACTCATTTCAATTTTCAGTTTGGCCACTTTCCTCTTACCTTTGCTGATGGCCTGTGGAATTTTGATTTCCAGTTCAATTCAGGCCTTTGCTTCATCATAAGTACCAAAAATTCGTTGCTTTGGGTCTACTGGCTCATTTACCAGTGCTTCAATGATATCCCTTGTTTCATCAATATTTACCTCATATGGAAGAGGTTTCACCCATGGAACTCGGGGTCTAACTGCCTGTATGTACACTTTGTCATAGTCAACCATGAAACAGACATCATCCTTATACTCTTCAACAAGTTTTGGAGGTATTCTGAATCTGTTGTTCATCCTTTCCTTGAAATCTTCAAAATAATTATCCATTACTTTGTCAAAATTCATACCCATTTCTACTATGAATTCATTTATTTGATACAAAATTGGAGTATCTTTCCTCCATACAATTGCACCCTTAGATGGAAAGAATTTCTGTACATAGAAAAATAAACAAACTAGCAAAGAACCAAATTTACAAGGGTTTGTCTTTGCAATCGTTATGCTTTCCATGTTTTTATTGAATTTTTTTAATAGCACATCAGCTAGGTCAAACTCCATATTTTTCTTTACAATTTTATATGCCAAATCTACAGCCTCGCAAGGTACACTATTCAGCCTGCTGGAACTATACAGTTTGTATGCAATAACATAAATACCAAATTTTAGTTCTATATCTGAAACATTGTTGAGCTTTAAACCTCTGCCATCCCATTCAGCTTGGGTTTTCCTCTGTAACTCATCACGTCCTAGGGTTTTGGTGGTTTTGGCTTTGCTAAGCATCGGGAGACCCATGATTTTGTGAATCATCTTCTTGGTTATCAAAACTGGTTGTTCCAACCACAACTGACCATTATGCACTCGGCTCAAGATATACCTCACCCATTTCACTTGGAAACTTCTTGGTAGATGTGGGATATGGGTTAAGCCTTTGGTTTCCAAATGTTTGAACTCAAGTTTTAGGGTTCCATCCACGCATAACTCGGCTAGGGTGCTATCCATATCTAGTGTCCCTATTTCTTGCATAGTACACTTGAAATGAGTACGAATATCATTGATTAGAAGTACCTTTGGAGGGATCTGTGATTGAGCTCCATGCGGGTCGAGTGATTCAGCGATGGCAGGAACAAGCTTGAACGTAGGTGCCTTCCATTCCATTCCCTTCACAAGCATTTTGGATCCTTTCTTCGCCTTGCTGCTGCTGGTGCTTGCGGAAGGCATTGTTGCTCGGTGAGTGAAAAGATTTCGTAAGAATACTTCGCTGGAAAATATCTTCAACTCACTTGAACTCGCTTGAAAGCCCTCTTTTTGTAAATCTCAAATTCGTGGTGAAAAATGAGGTTGAAATCTGCCCTTTTGATGAAAAATTCACCATTAATGTTCAGTACAGAGGTAGCTGCGATTGACAGACTGTCATCCACTAGCTCAGCTTAAACTTCGCAACTCGGTGACAAAAATAAAATAGGTTAAACTGCCCTTAACTCGGTAAGAGAAGAACCAACCATACTCGGTAAGTGCAACTTGGTGAAAGAGGCCTTATTGCACCCGACTGAGCTCGGTAAGGTCATGTACCGACCATGATCTTGATGTATCTGAAATACTAATTTGATCATATTTTTATTCTAGGAATGCTTAGGATATTGCTTTGTAGATATAGTCCTGGTCTTATCCTGATGAGTCTTAATTGGAAATGGGAGAGTCACTCACTTCTTGAGTGACCATTCCATTACTTGAATTATCTGGCTCAGTAGACTTTGGAATCCATTGCTGCTTCATTTGCTTCCAAATATTGTCTACTTTGATTTTCTTCTCATCCTCGACTTTCTTTATGTTCATGCAGTTTTTAGATATATGACCAAGTTCTGTACATGTATAACATCTTACAGTGGTATCCCTTTTTCTTAGGTGATGCCTTGCACAGTTTATGCCAGTATGACCATATTCTCCACAATAATGACATCTGCACCAAGTGTTGTAGTCCCAACCAAATATTGCTTTGACAAGTTGTTCAGCTGGATTAAATGATTTGGATTTGCATTGTGATGCCTTATGACCTTGCTTTTGGCATTTGTGACATTTACCTTCAAATTTCGGTTTCTTTTTGCATTCATTGGCTTTGTGTCCATGCTGATTGCAATTGTAGCACTTTCCATTAAATTTTCCTTTTCCATTGCTCCAACATCTGTTAGATGTATGACCTAACTTACCACAGTGGCTGCAAGTAGGTTTTTGATTCTTTTTAGTACCCTGTTTGGAGGATTCACCTTCTTCCTTATATCCAAGGCCTGCTTTACCATTTTGTTTATGAAAGTTTTCTTCATTTTGTAGATTCAATTGATCCATGTCCTTTTGAGATTTTACCATTCTCTCATTGACTTGTTTTTCAGAGATTAGATCACTTTGTAAGCTTGCATTGATTTGTCTTTCAGTAATTAAGTCATTTCTCAAATTCTCATTCTCAGATCTTAGATTCATAATTTCTTCATTTGCATTGGATAATTGAGTTACAAGATTTTCAAGCTGAGAGGATTGATTATTCCTTACCTCTAAGTTTTCAGCTGCCTTGTTCCTTTGCTCCAAGATTTCGCATAGCCTAATGGACTGGATTTCTTGTTCTCTTTTGAGCTTTCTTAATTCTTCCTGTAGAGATCCATTCTTTTCTAAAAGTTCTTTGATTGCTTTGTCAGCTTCATCTGAACTACTTGATGGTGAGAGATCTTCAATCTTTTCTTCAACATACTGATGGTCATTCATTTGCTTTGCAAGTTCTTTTCTTCTTTTCAAAGATTGTGAAAGATGCTCTTTTGCTTCATTGAGTTGAGCCATGGCCATTTCCAGATCTAGATTTTCATTCTCAATAGTTTTGTCAAGTCTGAATATCTCCATTGTCTTTGATCTTTGCTCAAGCTATGAAACTTTTATCTTGAGAACCTTAAAGCTCTGATACCAATTGTTGGAAATATTCAAAATATGACAAGTTACTGAGAGGGGAGGGGTGAATCAGTAACTTCTAAAATTTCAAAACTATATACTGATATATTCACCATTCATCCAAGTAACCTACTATAAGCATGAAACAAAAATCATTTGCAACACTTGAACACACAGATTTGGTGACCCAGAAACCTTCCAAATAGAAAGTAAAACTGGGGTGGGGATGAAACCCACAAGCTTCGTTACTGCAGTAGGAAGTTAGCTGGTTAAGGCTTACAATGACCACTTCTGGTGATCTGCCCTGTTAGGAGCACAAAGGATTGCTAGATCCACCTTGTTAGAGGATTTCCAAACATACAATAAAGTATGCACTCTATTAGGAGATTTACAAAAGACTATTAAGTCTACCTTGTTTAAAGGATTTACAAAAACTGATTCACCTGTTAGAATGAAACAGTGGATCTGATTACAACTGATTGCTGATAAGATCCGCTATGCTCTGATTCACCTTGATGTGATAGATAAAAAAATTTTGCTCCAGAATTCGACCTTTCTGAATACCTTCACAACTCAGCACACATACTTTCGCACGCATGTATTTCTTTCACACTTTTGCAGTTTCATTAATTACAATTTCTATTGACATTGCAATTGCTTTTCATCTCATTTCTTACTTCCCTGTGTCTGAATGATACAATATATTACATATATATACCATCCAAATAAACAATGCATGCAAGGTCAACCGAAACAACAAGTGCAAATCTCTATACAAAGTCGGCCCAAGGTAAAAAACTCGGGTTCACTAAACTAACTCGGTGTCCTTCTGATACTCGGCGTCCACTGCGTTACTCGGCATCGTCATGCACTCGGTAGAAGTGAAGGCACGGTTCATACTAAACACTTTGAGTAGTTCTGAACTCGGTAACCACTGGAGACTCGGTAGAAGAGATGTCACTCGGTAAATACTTCTATCTGAACTGTAGCTCGGTGATCAAAGGAAACACTTGATAGAACCTTGTGACTCGGTGATAGTTAGCTTCCTTGATATCCGTCTGAGCTCGGTAAAAATTAATTTCCTTGATAACCTCAGGAGCTCGGTTATCACGAAGTTCTCGGTTACATCTTAGTACATCTTCACTCGGTCAAAACTGATTCCTTTCTTTACCTTGAACACTCGGTAAACACTGGCTGCTTTGTTCACCTTGATCACTCGGTAAACACTGACTTCTTTGTTCACCTTGATTACTCGGTAAACACTGACTTCTTTGTTCACCTTAATTACTCGGTAAACACTGAGAACTAGATAAAGCTTGGCTTCCGATGAGAGCTCGGTAAGCATTCAGAATCCAATAAGTGTTGTAACTAATGACAAAAAAATGTATCATAATGCCAACAAGAAGACCCTTTGAACTAGTCATTTTCAAGCCAATTCGAAAATTAGAGTGTTACATGACTTCTTTCCTCATCCCACCACTTGGTTAGGTTCCTATTGGTAGAAAGGTAAAAGGGTGTAAGAGGGGTAGGTGGGGATGGAAGTGGAGGTCTTTTTACGAAGCTTGTGGCAAACTTAGTCATTGTTCACCCACTCTCTAATTGCATAGACACTTAGGTTTGGAGGAAGAAACTTGGAAGCCAAGGAGGGAAAGCTCTTCATAACCATTTCATAGCCATTAGCTTGGAAGGAGGTTAGTACTTCATGCAATGGATTCTCTCATCTCATGAAAGTTGAAGATGGAAACTATAAGAGTGTTTCTTGTAAGATCTATGTGTTTGCATATGGTGCAGTTTGTATCTATTTGTGTATGGTGTGAGCATGTTGAACCTATTGAATTTGGTTTTGTTTTCTTGGATTGTGGATGTGGATTGAATATTTTTTGGGTGTGAAAGCTTCATTCACCCTTAGGAGGGAAGAGAAGCCTTGGGGTGAAGGGGTTAGTTGGGCTCAAAGTTTAAGTTGAGAAATTTCTCTGTTGGAGAGGGGGCAATTTTCATGGAGTATGGGCTCCATTGAAGCCATATGCCTTTCTATTTTTCTATGGAAGGTATAAGTAAGGATATGTGAAAGGAGTAAGCATGGATAGCTTTGCTAAGGCATGTGATTATTGATAGCCTTGGATTGCATGTGTTTATTGTAAGCCTTGTTGGGAATATTGCAATTGCAAGATTTGTTAATGCATAAGGATATGGTATTGTCCTCCTTGGAGAGCCCAACTTCACCCAATGTTTATGATTCCACTTGTGAATCATTGTGAAAATCTTAGTTGCGGTTATAAGTGTTTTGCAAGATGTTGTGTTCAATTTTTTTCTTGTTTGTGATGTTGTTTTGGATGTATCCTATTTGAGCCTTGTTTCCCCTAGTGCGATGGGTGGCCTCCTTGAGGCCTAGGTTGGGAGGTGAGCCTCCATGTTTCTATAACTTTGATCTTGTAGGTATTTGATACACTTGGATACTTGGAAGTCATGAAGATTTCACTGTATAAGAGGAGGAAATAGTATTGTAGTTGGTTTGATAATGGAGCAGCAAACTCCATCTTGTTATGTGCTTCTATTTGTGATTGCAAGAGAGTTGATTTTACTTCTATTCTTTTATCACTATAAGGATTGTGTATCATCTTGTGTAGAGATTCTTACATTATGTAATGTTGAAAAGAAGAGTCTACCACCTTATGTCAAAGGTGATAAGCTTGTTGCATGTTAAAGGAGAATTAGAAGAGAGAATTCCACTGTATTTTTATTGTAGATCTATTATCATGAAAGTGAATGTATTGGAAAGAAAAATGGATTTAGTATCATAGTAGATATTAGTAAGATGTAAATAAAACTAGCTCCTTGTTATCCTATTATTCTCCATTCTCATAGAAATAACTAGATGCATTATATGATCAATCTTAAATCATATATAGGAGTGGAATGTGCATTCAATAGATTTAATTTACTAGATATCAATAATAAACTAAATGTTAGATGTCGATGTTCTTTACATTTGAAAACCCTTGACTTCAAATAAGCAATATTTTGTAATGCAATCAATAAGAGTAGATATTATGGGCCTTAAACCAAAAAATCCATGTAATGAGACATTAATTTCATGAAAACCAACAAGACACACCATTTAGACTATGAGATTAAAAATGAAATAGAAAGCTTTTTTTTTTTTCTTTTTTTTTTTAAAACTTCATCAACTCAGTCCAATTTATATACTTGGTGAATTAGAAGATAAAGGAAGCAATAGCTAAAAAACTCCAAAGAGAGGCCTATAGGTGCAAAATTTTTATTCTAGGAAATGTATGAGCAAAACAAATAATGCCTCTTGTCAATACAAATGAATAAAATAATAGGATTGAATAAGATAATAATATCTTGAAAATTTAGAAGATAGAAATAAATAATTTTAAAATCACCATCCCATTAATATGGTGTCAGCCTTGAGTCTAATGTCTTAAGATTATAATAGGTCCTTGTACAAACATTTTAATAATAAATAAATAAACATGCACATAAACAATATTAGTCTATGTTCAAATTTAAAAAAAAAACAAACAAACATAGGGAAGCAAGTATAAATGCTTACATAAAAAATAAAGTGTATTCAAATATTAAAAAAATGTATTTTGTATTATCCAAGTGCCTACCTTGTCCTTGTGAACATGGGTGTAGGCATGAAGAAATTTTGGGGCGGGAGCAAATCTGACATGATGTCAGACCCCCAATCCCCATTCATATCTACCTTAGGCTAAGTAAAGGGGCCTGCTATGTGTTTAGGTGCCAACTTGAGGGAGGGTAAGCTATGAGTGTAGAAATCAATGAATGTTATGAAATTGACCTTTTTCTACCCACTACATTCCTAGAGAGGTTAACTAATTTGTTTTGGAGAAGGGGAAGATAAGTACATATGAGTGTACATTCCTAGGCAAGTTAATATTCGATAAAACCTTGCTTTCCACATTTCCTCTTTTTTGAAAAGTGTAGAGATGAGATTTTATTCAACATCATTGGGGAAGGGTTAGGTGACCATGTGATCCTATGCCCATTCAAGTGAATTTGGAAAGAAGAAAGGGCTATGGAATAGTAGTAAGATGGGGGTAGTGTTAGGACATGATTAATTAAGTACTAAAGATAACATATAAAGTTATGTTTAAGGGGATAAGTAAGATAATAATGTATAGATTAGTAGAAGTTAGAAAGTGGATTTAGGAACCTATGTTAGTTATCTTCTTATAAATAATTTAGCATAAGAATAATAATAATATATAAATAAGAGTAGTATGTGTAACGATAATATGTATTATAGCCTAAGGATGAAGGTAAAGCATGGTAGGGGGAAATTATTTATTAGATAAGACATCTTAAATTTATAATATATTTATCATTCGATAGCATCTAGTATGTGTATTAAAGTATTAGTTTTTTTTTTTGGAGTAGCTCATTATAGGAAAATGTTGAGAAATAAATGTTTACCCATTGATGGAAATCATCTAGTCATAAAATCATCAATATAGTTGGAGATAATAAGGATAATTATAAGGATTTTTCCTAAATAGCTATACCTATACAATATTAACTAGAATGAAGGTCATTCATAGATTGTAACAGTGTGGGATGATCAACTTGTAGTGTATAGTCATTGAATTATAGGATTTAATGAGTAGATTGAAAGGATAATAATCGACAAAGGGGTAGTAGAATTAATAATAATAAATCAATTAAATAGTTATTAATTAATCAAAAAGATCTAATTAAAATATCAAGTTAGAGATGAGTTGATCAAGGGTGAAGAAAGGGGTAAGATTTATGAAGTTAATTAAGTAAACACAAATATATATATTATAAAATTTAATAAGAAGATAATCATATTTAATCAATGTTTAAAAAAAAAATTGGTTGTGTTTTTGCCTTGTAATAAAATTAGGACATGACATCAAATGAAAATGATGATTAGGTAGTCTATGTTCCAATGAAGGATGAGTTTGATGAAGATGAGGAAACTATAGTTGTAACCTATGTGAACAACAATGACAAATGGATCATTGATAGTGGATGCTCACATCACGTATAGGAGACAAAAGTAAGTTTGTCACCTTAATCCAGTATGATGGAAATAGTATTAGATTTGGAAATGATGCCCCATGTCTAATAAAAGGCAAAGGTTTCATTAACCTTATAGAAAAGATCTCATGTGATAATGCATATTATTATGAAGGACAGAACTACAATTTGTTGAGTGTGTCACAACTAAGCAATGTAGGTTGCAAGGTAGAGTTTGAAAATAAAACTACCAAGATATATGACACAAATGAAATTTTGATAGGAAAAGGAGACCAATCTAGAAGCAATCTAGTTTACCTAGATATAGAGGATGCTACTTGTCTTGTTGCAAAATTTGATGATGTGTAACTATAGCACAAAAGGCTATGTCATGTCAATTTTGATAAGTTGATTAAAATTGATAATATGAAGAAAGTGAGAGGTTTGCCTAAACTAAAAAATCTTGACAATGTAATGTGAAAATAGTGTCAGCTAGGAAAAATGACTAAGTTAAGCTTCAAAAGTAAAACATATATGATGTAGGAGCATCTTGAGTTGCCTTGTTATCCTACTCATTTTTGTTCATTCTTTAGTTCATGCCGAGTTACTTAGTTGATGCTGAGTTACTTCCTTCATGCATTGAGTGTTCCTTCAGGTGTCGAGTTTCCTAGTGTAAGCCAAGTGATTCCTTTAGGTGTCAAGTTACCCAATGTAAGCCAAGTGATTCCTTCAAGTGCCGAGTTACTCAATGTATGCTGAGTGTTTTTTTCATGTGTCAAGTGCCAATTTCCTAGTGGGTGCCGAGTTGTATATTTTTGGTTCTTAGTGGGAGCCAACCTGGGTATTTAATTTTGATCGTGAATTTAATGAAAGGATTCTGTGTCAGCCTTTCTCTTATGTAATGTTCTAGAATGATCTGTAAGCCATTTTGGCAAGTATAAATAGAGAGTTTAGGCTTAAAGTTAAGCAAGTTGTTGGAAGATTAGAGAGCTAAAAGTGTGAATTTGTAGTTTTATCTTTGAATTGTAATTGGTTGTAACCTAGAAGGCCTTACATTTGGGCATGTATGATGAATATTTGATGAATTAATGAAAGATATCTTGCTCTCTCTAGTTGGTGTTGTGTTTGTGTTGTGTTTTCCGCTGTGTTAACTCTTATAGGGTGGTTTGGATAGTTGGGTGTGCCTTTGACTATGGTTATTCTTACCCTTTCCCGTGTCAATATACCTCTAAAGAAGTGTTAGAGATTGTTCATACTAACTTGTGTGGACCTATAGAAGTACAAAGTTACAAAGGAGATAGATACATAATGTTGTTTGTAGATGATTACTCTAGGATAATGGCAGTCATGTTTTTAAAGAAAAAGTCTGATGCCTTTCAAATGTTAAACTCTATGATGACGACAATCATGTTTTTAAAGAAAATTTTTGATGCCTTTCAAATGTTTAAGTGATTTTTGGAAAGGTTTGAAAAAGAAATAGGAAAGAGTCTAAAATTTTTAAGATTAGATAGAGGAGGGGAGTTTAGATTAAGAGAATTTCAAATGCTCTGTAATGATAAAGGAATAAAAAGACAAACTTCTACACCAAGAACCCCTCCATATAATGGAATTACTGAGAGAAGAAATAGATCAGTAATGGACTATACCAAAACACTCATGATGAAAAAGAATGTTGCTTTAAAGTACTGGAGAGAAGTTGTAAGTACAACTATTTATACCTTGAACTGAGTACAAATCAAGAAAGGTACAAATGCAACACCTTTTGAATTATGGTATGGTCACTCACCTAATATGATTCATTTCAAATTATTTGGTAGAAAATTCTATGTTCTTAAAGATACTAGAAATGGTAAATTTGATGCAAAAATTGATGAAGGTATATTCCTTGGCTACTCCATAAGAAGTAAAGCATATAAGTGTTTAAATACTAACACTAACAAAATTGTGGAAAGTCCAAATGTAAATTTTGATGAATATATAGAAGTTCATGATGATGAACCCTGTGAAGAACCTCCTTATAGCAATATCGTGAGAATGCTCGAAATAACAGAATACAAAGTGATAGCAGAACTCAGAATGAATCTACTGATCGCAGGCCACTTCGAGGGGGTAACCTCCTTTGAGCAAGCTCAATACAATAAATTCGTCCATGCCCATCAAGGGCCTCAACCTATTCTTATATACTGGGTACGATCTAGAAAAGTAATACTACCTATGCATGTGGGATAATAAAATATACTCACGGGACGACTTACAAAGCATATGCGTCCAACAACACTACTCTAACAAAATAAACAGAAGGAACACACAGGTTCCTAACATCCCCTCTCCCTTAGAAAAAAAAGCTTTGTCCTCAAAGCTTAAGGTGTGGAAATTGTTGTTGAATCTGAAGAAGGGGTTCCCAGGTAGCATCCTCTGGTTGCATGCCATGCCACTGAATCAAGACCTCAGAGATGGAGCGAGAGCGAAGCTGGCGAGTGCGCTGGTCAATGATTGCCACCGGCTCTAGGATAATGGATCCTTCCGTATCCATTTCAGGGAGAGTAGTTTGTGCTCTGACAGTGGTACCCAGAACTTTCTTTAGACAAGAAACATGAAAGACTGGATGAATGCGGGAAGAAGGAGGAAGTTCCAGTTTATAAGCAACTGAACCAATCTTCTGCAGAACCTTATAAGGCCCATAAAATTTTGGGGCCAGCTTATGACGCCCTTTCAGCTTTAGGGAGGATTGTTTGTATGGCTGTAGACGAAGAAAAACCATATCCCCAACTTGAAATGAGCGCTCAGAACGGTGTTGATCTGCTTGCTGTTTCATCCGATTACGGGCCATGTGAAGATTATCCTGTAAGGTACAAAGAATCTGATCCCTGCTGCGGAGAACTATGTCAACTGCCTGGACTGGTGAGCTGTTGGGAGTGTAGGGAAGGAGCACTGGAGGTGCCTGACCATAGACTGCTTCATATGGAGTCATTTTAGAGGCAGTGTGGTAAGAGGTATTGTACCACCATTCAGCTAAAGGGAGCCACTTGGCCCACTGATGTTGCTGTTCGGAAGTGAAGCAACGAAGATAAGTTTCCAAGCATTTATTGACAATTTCAGTTTGACCATCAGTTTGTGGGTGATAGCCCGAACTCATCTTCAATTTGGTGCCAGTTTTCTGAAACAGTTCAGTCCAAAAATGACTGGTAAAAGTTGCATCACGATCAGAGACAATGGAAGAAGGGAGTCCATGAAGACGAAATATCTGGTCCATGAAGATTTGTGCAACAGAGGAGGCAGTATAGGGGTGGCTGAGGGCACAAAAATGACTATATTTTGAGAGACGATCAACCACAACCAAGATCACTGTCTTGCCACCGGATTTAGGAAGCCCTTCAATGAAATCCATAGAAATATCTATCCAAATCCGTGTAGGGATGGGCAATGGTTCGAGCAAGCCAGGAAGGAGGGTCGTTTCACCCTTGTGGCGTTGGCAAGTATCACATTCAGCCACCATCTATTGAATCGTCTGTTTCATCCCTTTCCAAAAGAAGTTTCTCCTTGCTCGCTCATAAGTTTTGAGGAAGCCTGAGTGCCCTGCTGAAGGAGAAGCATGGAGTTCATAAAAAATAGCCTGATGTAGAGCTGGGTTCTGAGGAAGCACTAGCCGACCCTTGTATCGAAGAGAAGCACCATCCCAAGAGTAATGTGGTATAGAAGAAGGATTATTGGCTAGCTGGTGAATGATTTGAGATAAAGAAGAGTCACTGTCATAGCCCTGCTGAACAGACACTAACCAATTGGGAATGGGCATAGAAATAGCGGAAAGGGAAGCTTGATTATCAAATGTGCGAGAAAGAGCATCTGCCACAATATTCTCCTTACCCTTCTTGTAGGTGATCTCATAATCATACCCCATGAGTTTGCTGACCCATTTCTATTGTGTAGGAGAGGATACCCGTTGTTCCAGGAAGTATTTCAGACTTTGGTGATCAGTTCTGATGCAAAAATGACTCCCTAAGAGGTATGGTCGCCACTTCTGTACAGCATGCAAAATAGCCATCATTTCTTTTTCATAAGTAGAGAGGGCTAGATTCTTACCAGAGAGGGCTTTGCTAGTGAACGCAATAGGATGGTCATCTTGCAGGAGAACAACACCCAATCCATTGTCGCAAGCATCACTCTCAATAGTGAAGGGTTTGGAAAAATTTGGCATCGCGAGAACAGGTGTACTGCACATAGCCTGTTTCAGTTGTTCAAATGCAGTCTCAGCAACAGGGGTCTAGGAGAAGGCATCCTTTTTTAACAGAGCTGTCAATGGTGCTGCAATTTTCCCGTAATCTTTGACAAACTTGCGGTAGTAGCCAGTCAACCCCAAAAAACCCCGAAGGCTCTTGAGAGTTTTAGGATGTGGCCAAGTTTTCATGGCATCTATTTTTGTAGGATCCACCCGCACTCCATGGTGTGCAACAATATGCCCGAGATACTCCACTTCCTCCTGGCCAAACACACATTTAGATAGTTTTGCACAGAGTTGATGATCAGAGAGAAGTTGCAAGACAAGCTCCAGATGATGGAGATGCTCAGCCCAAGTTTTGCTATATATGAGGATATCATCAAAGAAGACCAGAATGAATTTCCGGAGGTATGGTCGAAATATGTTATTCATCACTGCCTGAAATGTTGAAGGAGCATTCGTGAGGCCAAAGGGCATGACTAAAAATTCATAGTGACCATCATGTGTGCGGAAGGCAGTTTTAGGTATATCTTCCTCATTAACCTGAATTTGATGATACCCAGAACGAAGATCTAACTTGGAGAAAAAATGAGCCCCATGAAGTTCATCAAGAAGTTCATCAACAACTGGAATGGGAAACTTGTCCTTTATAGTGAGATGATTAAGTGCTCGAAAATCAATGTAGAGTCGCCATGACCCATCTTTTTTGCGAACAAGCAGAACTGGAGAAGAAAAGGAACTGGTACTAGGGCGAATAATTCCTTGCTTCAGTAAGTCACGGACAAGTATCTCGATTTTGATCTTCTGATGAAATGGGTAGCGGTAGGGCCTGATGTTGGGCGGAACACTACCAGGAAGGAGCTGAATATGGTGGTCCTCTGGACGAGAAGGAGGTAATCCCACAGGTTCAGCAAATATACCAAAATACTTGTCCAAAATGTGTTGGAGATCGACAGGAGTGCTAGAGACTGCTGATGGCTGCATCTGAATGGAATGGAGCTGAGCGATGACACCATGTGAATTCTTCTTAAGAAGTTTTTCCATACGGTGTGAACTGATGATGCTGAGAGACCCTGGTTGTAAGCCTTTCAAAGTGTGTTGGTGCCCCTCGGCTGAAAACTGCATCCAAAGTTCAGCAAAATCCCAGAGAATGGGGCCAAGAGTGCGTAACCATTGGGCACCCAAAACCACATCACAGCCACCTAAGGGTAAGGCAAACATGTCAGAGCGCATGTTATAATCTCCAATAGAGAGACGCACATTGCGACATTTCCCTTTACAAGGTAAAGTGCCCCCATTGGCAATCATGACTTCAAAGCTAGAGCAGGGATGGATAAAGCAATCAGCTTGTTTGGCTATTCGTGGATCAATGAAGTTATGAGTGCTACCAGAATCAATGAGTATAGTAAGAGGGATCTTCTTGAAGAAACACTGGACCCGCATGGTTTGTGGAGTAGTGACTCCTACCAAAGCATGGACAGATATCTCTGGTGGAGCTTCTGGTGAAGGAGGTTCAGGCTGGTGAGGCTCAACCTCATCATCCACTGTTTCCTGAGCATCTACATATTCTTCCAGTTTCGGTGGAGAATCTACATCCAAGAGATAGAGCTTTTGCTGAACACATCTATGGCCCCGAGACCATTTCTCATCACAATTATAACAAAGCCCTTTGTCTCGCCTGACTCGCATCTCTGTTTCAGACAAGTGCTTGATCGGAGTAGTTCTGGGAGCTGGTATGACTGGAGGGTTGTGAGAACCTATATTTCTGAATGGAACAAAATTAGATCTGGAGCGTTGTAGAGCACTAATCTTGTCTTCCGCTAACTTAGCCAACCCAAGGGCTTCCATCATTGTAGTAGGTCGAAACATTTTGACTTCTGAGCGAAGTGCATCCTTCAGACCACTGACAAAACAACTACGGAAGAATTCATCAGACAAGCCCTCTGTGTAATTAGCTAATTTTTCAAACTCTGTCTGGTATTCTCTTACAGTGCCTGTTTGATGTAGTTTAGTTAGTGCTCCTGTGAAATCATCAAAGGAACTAGGGCCAAAGCGCTCCAAAATGAGGGTGCACAATTCTCTCCACGTTGGGCCTACATTAGCCTTGATGTACCAACGGAACCATTGAAGAGCTTCATGTTCCAAATGAAAAGATGCAAGGGGGACTTTGTGGTTATCCAAAGTATTATGCAAGCTGAAATACTGCTCTGCCCTATAGATCCATCCAGTCGGATCAGAACCATCGAAGCGTGGAAAATCAAGCTTTGGTCCACGGAAATTGCCAGAAGAGGACCCAGTATCTCCTGAATGGTTTCGGCTCATGGCTGACTGCTGAAAGTTAAGACCCAGAATTTTGTCATCCAGATCTTGAAGTTTGGTTTTGAGGGATGCAATTTCCTCTTCCATGATTTTTGCTCCTGTACGCGTAACAACCATAAAACAAGGGTTTTTTTTTTTTTTTTTTTTTTTTTTTTTTTTTTTTTTTTTTTTTTTGGAATGGGTAGAAGATGAGAAACAAAAACTTTTTTAGTTACGGCAAACTTGGATTTGGGTAAAACTCATATAGGAAATGGGTGTTCGACGGGTGGTGGGAGACTATCTGGGGACAAGGGAAAAAGAAAAATGAGGGTTTCAAGGGTAGGGAGGCGAAATGAGGCGAACAGTCCAAGAGGGATAAGGGAGCAAAATGAGGAATTGAATCTTGTGGCTCAGTTTGGTGGCGATTGGATGAGAGGTGAAAAAGATAGGGCAAACCCTAAAATTAGATAAATGAGGGATTTAGGGCTTTGATATGTAAAATTTGGGGTTGGGTCGCCAAGGAAGGAAGTATGCGAAATGATATTGCAATAACAAGAGTTATTAGAAGTGAGAGGAACCTGAAGGCCACGACAGAAAAAAAAATTTGATGTAATTTCCACCCAGTGAGCCCAAGAGAGTGCTCTGATACCAGATGTGAAGAACCTCCTTATAGCAATATCGTGAGAATGCTCGAAATAACAGAATACAAAGTGATAGCAGAACTCAGAATGAATCTACTGATCGCAGGCCACTTCGAGGGGGTAACCTCCTTTGAGCAAGCTCAATACAATAAATTTGTTCATGCCCATCAAGGGCCTCAACCTATTCTTATATACTGGGTACGATCTAGAAAAGTAATACTACCTATGCATGTGGGATAATAAAATATACTCACGGGATGACTTACAAAGCATATGCGTCCAACAACACTACTCTAACAAAATAAACAGAAGGAACACACAGGTTCCTAACAAACCCATCAAAAGACCAGAAGAATACAAATCATTTATACCTTCAACTGAGTACAAATCAAGAAAGGTACAAATGCAACACATTTTGAATTATGGTATGGTCACTCACCTAATGTGATTCATTTCAAATTATTTGGTAGAAAATTCTATGTTCTTAAGGATACTAGAAATGGTAAATTTGATGCAAAAATTGATGAAGGTATATTCCTTCGCTACTCTATAAGAAGTAAAGCATATAAGTGTTTAAATACTAACACTAACAAAATTGTGGAAAGTCCAAATGTAAATTTTGATGAATATATAGAAGTTCATGATGATGAACCCATCAAAAGACCAGAAGAATACAAATCATTTATACCTTCAACTGAGTACAAATCAAGAAAGGTACAAATGCAACACCTTTTGAATTATGGTATGGTCACTCACCTAATGTGATTCATTTCAAATTATTTGGTAGAAAATTCTATGTTCTTAAGGATACTAGTAATGGTAAATTTGATGCAAAAATTGATGAAGGTATATTCCTCGGCTACTCTATAAGAAGTAAAGCATATAAGTGTTTAAATACTAACACTAACAAAATTATGGAAAGTCCAAATGTAAATTTTGATGAATATATAGAAGTTCATGATGATGAACCCATCAAAAGACCAGAAGAATACAAATCATTTGTATACTTCTACAAGGGAATGCTTGCTGAGGAAGACGCTACCAATCAAGTGGAGATCTAGAAACACATTTTAGTAATTGTCAAGTCACAACCAATGAATGTTGAGTTGTATTCAAATGCTAAGTTACAAAATGAAGAAAATGCACATTTTGATTCTAAAGTTAGTACACATGATAAAGATGTTTAGTTACCTGAAAGAAACATGCATAATGACTTTGAAGTTAAAAGACCAAAAGTAGAAACAAGGATTGAACCAAGACTATCCAAGTATAACAAAAGACACCACCTTACTAAACAAATAATTGGAAATAAAGATGCCAAACCACTGACAAGGAATAGAATAAGGAATGAATCATGCTTGCTGAGCTAGATAGAACCCAAGATAGTAAGAGATGCACTAGAAGATGATGATTGGTGCAAAGCTATGGAGGAAGAAATTGAGAAAATGGAGAAGAACAAAACTTGGAGCTTAGTTCCACTACTAGATGAAAAAAATGTGATTGGTACCAAGTGGGTGTTTAGAAACAAGCTATAGGAAAATGGTGAGATCATAAGAAACAAAGCCAAACTAGTTTGTAAAGGATATGCCTGAGAAGAAGGAATAGATTATGGGGAAACATTTTCCCCTGTTGCAAGGATAGAAGAGGTAAGAACTTTACTTGCATATGCTACCTACAAAGGATTCAAATTCTACCAAATGGATGTTAAGTCTACATTTCTATATGGTATATTAGAAGAAGTCTACATAGAATAGCTAGAAGGATTTGTTGATGACAACAACAATGATATGGTATGCAAACTGCATAAAACACTTTATGGCTTAAAACAAGCACCAAGAACATAGTATGAAAGGCTTCACAAGTATCTTGTGAAGATTGGATTTGAGAGAACTAATGATAACAAAAAATTGTACATCAAAATAGGAAAAGGTAAAGATATATTGTTATCTAAAATCTTTGTTGATGGAATAATATTTGGAGGAAAAGATGTTCTATGCAAGAATTTCACTAATTAGATGAAGCATGAGTTTGGGATGTCAATGTTTTGTGAAATCAAATTCTTTGTTGGCCTGCAAGTTTATCAACTAAAGTATGGCATATTTATTACCTAGTCAAAGTACATCAAGGAGATAATAAAAACATTTGGACTAGAAGATTCAAAACTAGTGAGTACACCCATGATAACAGGACATATGTTATCAAAGAATGATGAGTCAACTGAAGTGAATTAGGTAATATATAGGTTAATGATTGGTAAGTTACAATATATTATACATAGTAGACCTAATATTGCATTGTCTATTGGAATAGCTGCAAGATTTTCTTCAAACCCAAGAGAAAATCATCTAATGGCAGTGAAAAGAAGAATGAGGTACTTAAAGGGAACAAAGGACTTTGGCCTATACTATAAGAAGAATAAAGTTTGAATTAAGAGCCTACACTAATGCTAATTAGGGAGTAAATATAGATGAAAAGAAAAGTACCAATGGAGGAGTAATCTTTTTAGGCTGAAGACTAGTTACTTAGACTAGTAAAAAACAAAGTTGTACCTCACAATCCATAGCTGAAGCTAAATATATTGTAACTGCCATAAACTATACTAATTTTGTATGGATTAAACATCTACTAAAGGGTATGAGGGAAGAGATAATAGAATATGTGATACTTTATTGTGATAATAATAGTGCCATCAACATATCAAAAAAATCTAGTGATGCATGCAAAAACAAATCACATTGTCATTACGTATCATTATGTAAGAGAGCTAGTAGAAGACAAAGAGGTGAAGATGGAGTATGTCAGTTCAAAGGAAAAAATTGCTGACATCTTCACAAAACCATTTCCCAAAGATTCATATGAATATCTTAGAGGTAAGTTAGGGATGATACCCCTATCTAAGGCTATTTAAGTAACAACATTATTGCTCTATAACAAATCCATTGATTGTTGAATGACATAAATTGATGTAGAGGTTCTTACTTTAGGTTGTGCCTAAAGTAATCAAAATGTTGAAATTCTAAATTAGTCACAAGCAAGGTGATAGAGGGAGAAATTGGAGCTACTGCAAATTCTAAGATGTTATGTCTTTGACATTGTTGTCAAATAGGGAGAAATAGCAAAAACTAATCAAATATGAAGTATCAAAGAGAAGAGAGGGAGAAGTCATAGCTTAGAGGGAGAAGCAATACAATATAGAAAATCAAAGAGGGAGAAAAGAGATAGTGTATCAGCAAAGGAGATGATTACCCTAATACTTTGAAAAAGGAAGCTATGAGTAAAGAAATTAAGAGGGAGTCATAAGAAGTTGGAAACTATGGATAGAAAGAATAGTTTTGAATACAAGATTTCTTTTTGGCATTGTCTTACTATTTTAACCTAGTTAGTTTTAGGTAACTTGGTTGATCAGTTTGGTTTTCTATCAATGCCACACAGGAAGATTATTGCAATCTAATTGAAAAGATCATTGTTGAGAAAGGGAGATTGTTGAAGAAGAGTTTTTTAATCATTGTTTTGTCACTGATGTCAAACTTACTATTTCCTAGAAAGACAATTTCTTAGGTAACTTGGTTGATCAGTTTGGTTTTCTATCAATGCCACACAGGAAGATTATTGCAATCTAATTTAAAAGATCATTGTTGAGAAAGGGAGATTGTTGAAGAAGAATGTTTCAATCATTTTTTTGTCACTGATGTCAAACTTACTATTTCCTAGAAAGACAATTTCTTATAATATCCGAGTACTATCATTTAGTTGATTAATGAAGAGGATTTAGTCAATAAGATGTAAAAAAACACCTAAGTGAAAGGTTGAGTTATGATTATGTAATGAAGTACAAGAACTAGTTAAGACAATGGTGAAATAATGTATTAGTAATATACTTGAAGTTACAAAGGTTGGCTACACTTAGAAACTTTAGAAGAACAGATAATACTAAGACTATCAACAAAGCTTGACCAAAATTGATAGTGGGTGCCAAGCAGAATATTAGTTGCTACTAAGTAAGAGAAAATTCTAGTGTGTGATGAGTAACATATTTAATACTGAGAAAAATGCAATAAGTGTTGAGAATCAGTAAATTGTAGTTGATGTCGAGAGAAAACACAATAGGTGCCAAGCAACATAGTATGTATCAAGCATATCAGAAGGATAATAGTGCTGAGCTATTGTATTATTTGAAAAGTCAAAGATTTGTGAAATCTGAGTTGATAAGTTTGATATCTTGAATTTTGTGAAATAGGTGGAAGATAAGGATGGTGAGCTGGTGGTACAAAAATTGAGATTAAGTATTTTTAGGTGATTTGAAATGGATTCCTAGAGAAGCTTCTAGAAGAAACAAGATAAGGGGTAGATACATTGTATCCTACCTAATCCATCCAAACACTAATTTCAAAAATGAAACATAGAGTGTGAAAAATATTCTAATTTCCTACTTAAGGAATATCTAGTCATGAAGCAAAGTGTGGGGATTGTGTGGTGTCAAGGAGAAGACATTGAGAAGGTCAGAAAAGACCAAGGAAGAATAGACAATAGAGACTTTGCTTTGTCAAGTGACCACAGGAGTGACTGCATTAGTACAACAAGTAAGAAGGCTTAAGGAGACAAAAGCTTGAAGAATGAACAAGATGTCAGAGCTGTAGAAACTAAAAGCCAAGCAGAATTGAGAACTAAATAGAGATTTGAAATATACAAGATATGTTGTAAGTTGTATTAGATCAAAAGCCCTTATTGTTACTCTCTAGCAATTGTATCAGTTAGCAAAAAATCCTTTGGATTAAGGTTGACTTAACAGTCATTAGAAAATCCTTTAATACTATGGCATTCCAAGTGAATGACCTAAAGTTCTTTAACTAGGCTAACTTCTAATAGGGTGATTGAAATGCCTTAACTGGGTCACACTTAATAGTGTATTTTGTAACCTTTAATATGGTTGACCTTTCATAGGGAATCACCTTAGAAGAGTGAGAAAGAAGTAGCAGGTTACTGATGTTTTTTACCAAATTGGGTTTCTATGTTAAATCACTATGTTATGTGTGTTGATCTTTCATATTTTATTGTTGCATGTTGGTTTATTAGTAACTTGCAATTTTGAGTGATTAGCTTGGATGCATGAATATTTAATGGGTTCACTAAGATGAGTGAAATTTTTTTTTTGGGACATTTGGACCTTGAATAACTAATTCAACCCCCAAGTTATTCTAAAGAATTTCTAAAAATGTGATGGATGAGACTGTACTTTTACTTACACTGCTTATAGACTTTATCTTCTAGTTTACATTCATTATTATTCTTACTTGTTTCTCCTTCACACTCAGATATGATAAAATGTATTACATATATTCCAATCCAATTAATTACCTACTAGAGTTAGCTACAATACCAAATTCAAACAATCTTCAATAAGTTGCCTTACTTTTGATACGTAGGTTCTAAAGACCACTCAGGTGATATTCTAATGCTTAGCAACATTGTCAACCTAGCAAGCTCTATCACTTGGTTGAAACTAGTGCTTTTTCACATTGATCACTCATGAGTGATCATGAACTTAGTTATCATTTGGTGAATCAAAAAACACTAGATAACTTGGTAGACACTGAAGGGATCAGTTGACACTATGGCTTAGTCAATATTACCTTGTGCATGGTTTACACTGATAAGCTTGGTAGAATCTATGAAACTCAGCTGCAACTTCTTTCTCTTTGCTAAGCTCAAAAGACTCTATAGACTCTATAGAACTCAGTATACACTATTTAAGCTAAATAGCAATATAGTCAACCAATCTAATTAAGTTTTTATTCACTAATTGATAAATTATTTGACCATAATGTCAACACATTGGTCTTATTACAAAATTAAAGAAGATTTCCTAAATGAACTCTAGAGATTATTGAAATTTGATATATTTCTTTATGTCAATGTAGGCACTTATTAAAAACCTAAAATGTTCAAACTGGAGCTTTGACCAAACTGATGAGGACCTTCAACACCTCCACCACAATTTTATATGAGCAATGATAGATCTTACTCTCACAAGTTTTTGCAACACCTATGAATAAAAATATCATTGGTCAAATAATTGCACAATTCAATTAAATAATGCTCACATATTTTCTTGGTTGTGTAGGATGCATGTAGAGAGGAGTACCCCATATTTGGATTTTTTTTAATCCATCCATGGGAAAGGGGAACATGATGGAGTCGAGGAATGTGTGAAGATATCTCTAGTTAAGAAGCAATTAAAGATTTGAGGAGTAGAGCATCTTGATCCTCATAGCATTATTGATTGGTGTAGTTCAAAATTATCACAAGGGACTCTTGATTCAACATTACATAGGTTCTTTTGATTGTTTGAGGAAAGATTCATAGGTGATAGATCAGATTTTTTTACTATTAGAGATTCGTCAAAAATGCATTCATTCTAGAGCTTTGATTCTAGTACATGGACCATTTGGACACAATGACTAGCTTGCTTTTGTCCGAGTTGTTTTTAGTGTGATTGGGATCAGCATGAGTCAACTGAGTGGGTGAACACATGGGCTCTACATTATCTTCATTTTCTATTATGCCCTCTATTATAAATAATGACATGGAAATTCAGTTGAGCATAACCATCTATCGAATCTTCTTCATCCAGGACATGTATTTGTATTGGTTGCAACATAGGGGAATAATGAGAAATCAAATTATTTTTTAGCATGTTTTGTAAGAGGTAAAAAAAATCTTGCATAATTGATTACAGATGATGATGGATTCACATATCCTTTTCGTTCAACTCTTGTTGGAATATGGCTACATACATACATGCTTAGAAGGAATGGAATTCTTGCATTTGAAGACTAATAGAAGGACAAAAATATCCTCATATAATCACATCTTATTATAGAAACAAATGTGAAGTTTTTTGACCATCAAAGAAGAAAAAAAGTAAAATAATGTTGATCATGAAGCCCTATTGGAGACCCTAAAGTAGAGAGAGGATGTATGGGCTACATGAACACTCAACTAGGTTTATTTACTTTAGATGTTCTTTTTGTTTATAATGATTTGGTGAACCAATGATTATACTATTTAATATGATTATTAAATAATATTTTTTATCATATTGGAATGTAGGTACATCATGTAGAGTTTCTATGCATAAAGATAAAAATTAAATAAGGAGCGAACTGAAGAAAAATCTATTCTATTTTTGATACTATGATTTCTAACACTATGATTTTTGGTAGTTGTGTATTGATGTAGTAATGATAAAACACATGAGATATTTAAAATTTAAACTTGTTTATTTAATGTAATAAAAAATGATAATTTTACTTAATTTAATTAATGTGGAGGGACCTAAAAAATGATATTATTACTTAATACTAACACCAAACTTGCATTGTGTCAAATGCCAAAAACTTGAGGAAGCTAAAAAATAATTATTTTACTTAATACTAACCCTAGTGATACCTTTTTTCAGCCTCAGAGAGCCACCCTATCCCAAAGAGTCTCAAAGATGCTCTAAGTATGTTCGAAGGATGATCATTTGAGGGTCATAACTTGGAGCTCGTAAGGGATATTGGTGAAATGTAAAATTCTATAGGAAGGTGATGTTGATGTATACAATAATATGTTTCATTTTGGAGAGATCACATTTTATTTTGATTTGGCACAAAGATCTTGCTCGATGCCAAAACGTGTCATGTACCTTAGTTCATTGGTGCATCACTATGTAACTCTGAAACTGCTAATCTCAGCATCCAATCATCAACACCATTAGTTCTAAATGGGAAGGTGAACCCTAGTAACACCCCTATTCTAGCCATGGAAATCCTAAAACACTCATGACCACCCCATACCAAAGAGTCTCCAAGATGCTCTAAGTGCATTTGGAGGTCAATATTTTGAGGGTCATAACTTAGAGCTTTTGGGGGCTATCTATGAAACATGATGGTGATGTCAAAGTCTACATTAAACTATCTCATTTTAGAGAGATTACATTTTTTTTTATTGGTATAGTGATCTCACTCAATGCCAAAACTTGTAGTGTCTTAGTTTATTGGTGCGTCACACCATAACTTTTAAATCGTTGATCTTGGCATCCAATTAATTGCACCATTAGCTCCTAATGGGAAACTAAACCCTACTAATAGCCTTTTTTTGGTCATGGAGAGACTATAATGTTTGTAGCCACTCCTTATTAAAAAGTCTCCAAGATGCTCTAAGTGCATTTGGAGGTTGATATTTTGAGGGTTGTAACTTGGAGCTCATGTTTTCTATTAGTGAAACATCAAATTCTATAGCACAATGATGTCTAGGTTTAAAATAATCAATCTCATTTCAAAGAGATCATATTTCATTTGGATTTGGAAAATTATCTCACTAAATGCCAAAACTTTTAGTATGCCTCAATTCTTTGGTGCATCATTGCATAACTTTGAAACCATTGATCTTGGCATCAAATTTTCAGCACCATTAGATTCAGATGGGTGGGTGAACCCTACTGACATCATTTTTCTAGCCACAAAGGCAAATCCAAATGGAAGAATGATGAAAAAGACAAGACCAATTGGAAAGGTGGTAGTTCATACTGACAAGGTAGTAAATCTTACTAAGGAAGAGGTAATTCTTACCCTAGAGGTGGTTTCCTTGGTAATTGTTTCACAAATGGTAAAGAAGGACATATATCTTTGAATGTAGATCTTCTAAAAGCGGGTAGAATAATAGGAAAGTTGTAATTCAAGAAGTCATTGAGAGTTCACCAAGTGGACTTGAGGCTAGAGAAAGTGTAATGGTGAGAAGAACCTTATATAATAAGGAAAGTGATGAGGAACCTAGTTTAAGGAGACGTCTTTTCAAGACAAGATGCAAGATGGCTAGAAAGTCTTGCAAGGTGATCATTGATAGTGGAAGTTCTACAAATTTGGCATCAAAAGAGCTGGTTACAAAGTTGTAGTTGTAGAGGCTAAAACATCCCAAACCTTATCATGTTTCATGGATCAAGGATCAGCATAAGATATTGGTAAGTGACCAATGCCTTGTGAAGTTAAAAATTGGATATTACTTTGATTAAGTCTTTTTTTATATTATGCCTATGTATCATTGTCATATTTTGATGGGTAGACCTTAGCAATATGATAGATATGTTGTGCATGATGGAAGATTGAATCAATACACTATTTAGGTGAATGGGAGGAAGCAAACATTGCTACCTTTGATTGAAAAGCCACATGAGGTCAGTTGTATTGTAATAAAAGTTTGCATAGTTAATGGAAAGGAATTTGAAAAGGAAATAAAGAAGAAAAAAGTTTGTTTTGCTATAGTTCCTAGAGGACTAAGTGTTGGTAGTGAGGATCAAGTAGCAGAAGTTGGTAATGAAAGAGTGACAACATAAATTATATAATTAATAAATGAGTATAAAAATATTGTTGCTGATTATATTCCTAATGGTTTACCTCTAGTAACAAGCATAAGTCATTGTATGGATCTAATTCTTAGAGCTAGTTTGCCAAACAAAGCACCATATAGATGGACACCTATAGAGAATGAAGAACTTAATAAGAAAGTGCACGAGTTGCTACAAAAGGGATTAATCAGAGAAAGTTTGAGTCCATGTGTTGCACCTATTATATTAGAACCTAAAAAGAATGGACAATGAAGAATGTGTACTGATTCCATAGCTATTAACAAGATCACAATGAAATATAGGTTTCCTATGCAGAGGATGGATGGCATAATGGATTGTTTGAGTGCAACAAAGTATTTTACCAAGATTGATTTGAAGAGTGGCTATCATTAGATCAGAATCAAAGAACGTGATGAATTGAAGACTACTTTCAAGACAAAATATGGTTTGTATGAATGGTTGGTAATGCCTTTTGGTTTGACTAATGCACCTAGTACTTTCATGAGATTGATGAATGATGTTCTAAAAATATTATTAGGTAAATTTTTTATTATTTATTTTGATAAAATTATAATATTTAGGAAGACTAACGAAGAACATCTTGAGCATATTAGACAAGTATTATAGAGGTTGAAAGAGGAAAAGTTGCTGATTATTCTAAAAAAGTGTCCTTTTATGCAAAATGAGATTGCATATTTGGGATTTTTTATGTTAGCTAATGGATTAAATGGATCTTGAGAAGGTTAAAGAAATTTTGTAATGGCCTACACCTAAGAATGTGGGTGAGGTAAGATCATTTCATGGTTTGGCTAGTTTTTATAGAAATTTTATAAAGAATTTCAATTCTATTTGTAATGCTATGATTGAGACAATGAGAGGAGATAAAAAGTAATTCAAGTGGAGACATGGAGCTAATAAGTGTTTTGATACTTTGAAACAAAAGGTTGGTAAATTAATTATATTGGTTGTGCCTAATTTTTCACAAAGTATTTCAAGTTGAATGTGATGTAAGTGGTAATGCAATCAGATCTATATTAAGTCAAGAAGGTTTACAATAATTGGGAAGTCAACAAAAATTGAATTAGAGACATATGAAGTGGGTTGAATACTTTTTGAGTTCTACATTTGTGATCAATGATAAGAGTGGAGTCACTAACAGAGTTTTTGATGCATTATGTAGAAGAAATTCCTTGTTGATTGAATTAAAGGTTGAAGTTCTTGGCTTTGATGATATGAAAGAGTTGTATGATGTTGATCTTGATTTTTCTGAGGCATGGAGAGAGTGCAAAGCACCAAATCTGATAGATCACATAAGTAAGTATGATTAGTATTTCATTCAAGAAGGTATTTAGTTGTGTATTCCTAGAAGTTCTATGATGTTGGATCTAATTAAGGAAAAGCATAGTGGTGGATTGGCTAGATATTTTGGAATTCATAAGAGATTGAGTTTGCTGAAAGAGGAATATTATTGTAGAAGGATGTTAAGAAATTTGTAAAGATTTGTGGAGTTTATCAAGTTGAAAAAGGGGTGAGTCAAAATATTGCTTTGTATACACCTGTTACTATTCCTGAGGAACCCTCGATTGACATTAGTATGGATTTTGTTCTTGGATTACCTAAGATAGTGAAGGGGTACGATTCCATATTTTTTGTAGTGGAAAGAATTTCTAAGATGGCTCATTTCATACCATGTAAGAAGACATCAGATGTTGAGCATGTTGCTAAACATTTCTTTAAAGAAATTGTGAGATTGCATTGATTACCAACAAGCATTATTTCTATTAGAGATAGTAATTTTGTTGGTTATTTTTGGAAGACTTTGTGGAAGAAGATGAGTACTAAGTTGAAGTTTAGTTCTACATTCCATCCATAGATAGATTGTTAGATAGAGGTTGTAAATAGAAGATGGAGTAATTTGGTAAGATGTTTAGTTGGGAATACGCCAAGTAATTAGGAGATGGTATTGGAACAAGCCGAATTTGCATATAATAATTCTAAGAATAGGAGTATAGTGAAGACAACTTTTGAGATTGTTATTTGAATAAAGCCTAGAGGAGTATCAGATTTGAGAGATATTGCTAGTGAAGAAAAGAAGAGTGTTGTAGGAGAAGAATTTTTTGATTTTATGGAGTCTTTGCATAAGGAAGTAAAATTGAGGATAGAACAATGTAATCAAAAGTATAAGAAGAATGTTGATTAGTCTAGGAGACATCATGATTTTCAAGTTGGTGATAAGGTGATGGTTCATCTTAAGAAAGGAAGATTTCTATTTGGAACATACAATAAGTTGAAGATGAAGAATTTTGGACCTTGTAAAATCTTGAAGAAATTTGATAGTGGTAATGCTTATGAATTTGAGTTACCTGATGGCATGTATATATCTCCTATATTCAATGTTGCTAATTTGTACAAGTATCATGAGTTAGATAATGAATTTTCTATATCAAGAGACTATCCTAAGAAATATATTGAAGAAGCTGAACATATACTAGATCAAAGATTTGGTAAGAGCACAAGGGGAAAGGATTATTATGAATATTTAGTGAAGTGGAAGAACAAAACTATGGAAGATGCTTCATAGATTTCTCAATCTGAGTTGAATTCACCTTAATAATTCAAGAGAATAATTTATTCCAACCCTAGTTGTTTGATGTAGGAGCATCCTAGGCTGCACTACTATCCTACATGTTTTCAATTTTTATCTTGCTCCTAAAACTAGGTTCTACTAAAACTATTTTTTTTGGTTTCTAAGTTCCTATTGCAAACCATGTAACTAAATCTCATTAATGAATGAAGATCTGCACACATTAGGGATTGAAGAGAGCCTATATTAATATCTATATTCCAGAGCACAAGTCCTAACTCCTTTTGAGTTAGGAGATATGGCAATTCTCCCAGAACATCAATTTCTAGTAGTTTGGCATCATAGATTCATGTACCTAACTTTCAGAGTGGATGTGTAGTTTTTCTTAAGGAATCAAGCTTTTCAAACAAAAGATTTTTTATAGGACCTAGATATTGACCCATAATTCAAATCATGAGATATAAATCAATTAGAGCTAGGAAATATCATGATTTTTCTTGGACATTGATTTTAGGATAGTTAATTTTTGTTCTAGGCCAACTTGTGGCATTTAATTTATGTATTTGTATTTAATTTGTGTTATGAGCTGATATGTGGCTTCTCCATGTTCTAGAATGATCTGTAAGCCATTTTGGCTAGTATAATTGAATGATCTCCATGTTCTACAACACTTTATTTTCAAATTTCCTTTAAGCTCTCAACAACAAATTTTCCTATTCATTCAATTCTTCATTATAGTTGTAGAAAATTTTAGGTAAATGATCTAGAATATCCATTTTCTTTAAAATTTCTCCTAAGGTATCCATTTGATCAAGAGCGAGGATAGATATATCCCAATTTGGAATAAAAATGTCCTCATCTAGATCAATTTGTTTCTCTTTACCATTTTCTTTTGAAATTATAGATGAAATAATTTATTTTCTTTTATTGAGAACTTCAATGCTCTGTAGAGATTGAATCTCCACTATCATTGCACTAGATGGATACACTTCATATTAAAATAATAGTAGAAATAGATGGAATTGTAATAGATGTAGTGATAGATGGAATACTATTTGTACCTAATAGTTTCTTGATAGAAGCTTTTTTGAAATATAAGATAGGCTATATTACTAAGAGGGGACGGGTGAATCAGTGACCAATAAAACCTAATCTGATTTCACTAATTAATCCTTCATATGTATTCTAATCTAGTTGCATACAAGAAATTTTGAAAGCATTAAAACATTCATAAAAGGCTAACACACAATATGGTGACCCAAAAACCTTTCAAATATAAAGTAAAATTGGGGTTGGGATGATACCCAACACCCTTAGTACTACAATATATAGTTGGTTTGTTATGGCTTACAATGATCACTTATGATGATCTGCCCTATTAGGAGCAATAAGGACTGCTAAGTTCACCTTACAAAAGGATTTAGAAATGTATAGTGAAGTATGCACTTGGTAAAGAGATTTACAAAAGACTATTAAGTCTACCCTATCAAAGGATTTAACTATTCCACCTATTAGGCTAAACTAGTGCATGATCTCTAATCTGTGACCTTGATCTGGTGAATGAGATTCCCTTAAGTGTAATAATCACCTTACTATGATAGATAAATATTTTCTTCTCCTTATACTATTGTAGTCATTTTTACTTCATAATCTCTTCTCTTAGTGTCTTCTTAATATTCCATTTTTTCGTATATTTGGATGTGATACAATACATTACATATATACCAATCCAATTTACAATTCATCAAATTTAGCTGAAATACAAGTTTCACCAAAATACACAAAGTCAGTCCAACTATAGGTACTCAGGTTCTAAAGAAAACTTGGTGAGGTTCTAATAGTTGGCAACCATTGTCAATGCTTGGCATCATCATGCACCTGATAGATATAGAAGCTCAGCTCATGCTAATCACTTCTAAATATTCTAAACTTAGTTTGCATTGATGACATAATGAATACTAAAAAATTTGGCATATAAGTTGAATCACTTGGTTCACATTAAATAGCTTAGTCAACAAGTTGCTATCACTACGAGCTTAGTATAAACTAAATCACTTGGTTGACATTGCATAGCTCATTCAACACTAGATTCATATTGTTGAAGCTACAAACTCAGTAAGCACTGAAGAACATAATTTGTACTAGGAAACTCAATAAACACTGTGAAGCTCAATTTACACTAATAATCACCAAGGTAGATGTTTCTCAGTGTGAACTAAATATTGTTTGTAGAACTCAATAGAAAATGTAGAACTTAGCAGAGCCTAAATTACTTGGTTAACACTATTAACTATACTATAATCTTAGTAGATACGAATCACTTGAATAAGTGTGTGTGTCACTAATAAACATCTTGAATAAAATTTCAACAAACTCCCCCTTTGGTATTAGTGACAAAAACACTTATCAATCAAAACTAAATTCTCAAAAAGTTCAAAACAATATTTAGTCTCCATCCTGTGTCTTTAACTTGGTAACATACTCTATTTTTGAGATTTTTTAAAAATACTTTTATAAGAGATGTTTATCTGAATATCTATACATGTATATGTATTGCATCATGATGCTCCCCCATACATATATTTTCAATATAAATTTTCTCATCTTCTCCCCTTTTATTGTATCATCACATATTTTCTTCTTTTTATATATTCTCCCCCTTTATATATCATACCATGTATTACATCTTCTCTCCCTTTTTGCCATAAATGAAAAAGGTGTATGCTATAAAATTATTCCAAAATGTGACAAGAAGTCAAAATTTACCTCTAAAATCAGTGGCATTGTCTTGTCCCAATTTTCTTGCAACACCTTGCTTGCATGGAATACAATTTGAAGTTTTGCTGATAATCAGATCAAGTGATCAACTATGGAGAATTTGCTATCATGGATGAGAGTATACAAGTGTGTCCCTTATCCTAGCTTCTTCCTTAGTAATTTTTCTTGCATATCAGTCAAAAATCTGATCTTTGTGTAATGAGCTTAACTATAGCTTAGATCAAGTGACAACTAGTGTGCACATTACTTTAGATCTTCATCTATCTTGGAATGTTTAGCTTTGATTTCCTATGTGAAGATAGATGTATCACATAATTTATTGAATAAAGAAGTGACATTGTTGGTAGAGGTTTCCAATGAACTAAGAATAGTAGGCAAGTCTACTTGATATATTGCAATCTCCTGTGAAACTAGCTCCAATACTTTGTTTCCAAATTTCTTCTCTAGTCTTTGCAACAATTTATCCTATCCATTCAAATCTTCATTTAATTTTTGGACAACTTCTGCTAATTGTGCCAAAATAGGTTGTGAAGCATCAACCTCATTGCTGAGTGCATCTACAAGAATGTTCTTTGCATCTTCAATGATGTAGGAGCATCCAGAGGTATAAGGCCAATCCTGTGTCACCCAAAAAAATGTACTTGGACTTAGTTTCTGTTTCATCTGTTTTCATTTCTGGATACCCGTTTGGGTCAAATAAAGGTTCCAACTCTTACAGTTCCACTATTAGTGTTCTGCGTTAGAGTTTTTTAATCACCTTGGGGTACATGTAAATGCCAAAAAAATAGGAGTAAGTAATTGAGCCATCATTTTGGTGAACTAGAAGGTGTAAATTGGTCAGATGATTATCATTGTAATGTAGAGCATTCCAAAAAGAAATCAGGTTAAAAGTCCCCACAGTTTGAAAGTTATTGCAATTTTTTGGTTTCTAGAGACATCCTAAGAATGCTTCAAAGTTAGGTTAGGGCATTAAATGACCTCAAATAGGGACAAGAAAATGGGGGACAAGTGAAGCTCATCCATAGGGCTATAGAGCTCTTTGAGAGCTTTTTGAAAATGTAAACGGTTCATCAATCGAAGCTACGCTTCAAAAGTTATGCCTCCAGGAAGTTTGGTTACTATTTTTGGATTCTTCTAGTTTTGTGTGGACTTCTAATGCTACTTCTAGAGCCTTCTACTTGGTCGGTGGATGCCAACTAGCACTTTCTAGGATGTATTCCTAATCCTTAACCCTTTAGGGTCTATTTAAGGACATTTCTGGCATTGTAAAAGGCATCTCAGAGTGGAGTTTGAGAGAAGGTACTGGGAGAAGAATTTATCTCTAGATTTATGCTATTCTAAGCCCATAGGGCATTTTTTGGAGTCTTTTCCTAAGTGTACTAGCATATTTTCATAGTTAATGAAATTTTCCATTTCCTATTGTGTCCATTCTGTGCTTGGGTTGTGTCCCCATCATTCAGGCACTTGATTTTCTCTATTTCTTTCTTCTCAAAGCCTTTGTTGCTTATATTTCTTCTATAAAAGCTCTCCTACTAGATACATTTGATCAAGATTTAGTGTAGTGATATCCCAATTCGAGATAACTATATCCTCATCAAGATCAATGTCTTCTTCTTTATATTTTCCATTGCTAGAAGTCTTAGTACTTGGTTGAGGCTTTCTTTTAACTAACTTTGTACTATCCATTTGCATACTCAAAATAGTAACAATAGAGAAAGTGGAAGGACTAGCAAAAAAAGTAGATATAGCACTAATTGAAGAAGTACATTGTTGTTGAGTAGCCAAAATTGATTAAGGAGGAAGCATTACCAACTTGGTAGATGAAGTGTTGATCACTTTAGTCAATGAATTACTAAGCTGAACAAGTGTAGAGATTGGTTGACTTCTTAGATTTGCAATGTTTTTCACAACCAACTTGGTAGTAGCTTTCTCTAATCCATATGGCTTTAAAGATTTCCTCAGAGAGTCAGGAAGTGAAGCTACTACCACTGTTGTAATCTTTTCAAGGTCAATTTCCTCAAATGCTCTGAATGTTAGGGAGATTCTCCTTGGTGGCTTCTTACTCTTATTCCTCATCATCTATATTATCATATTTGATTCTTCTTCTTCATCATTTTCCTCTTCCTTGTCATTTTCAACACAATCATCATCTTTATCACTTATATGAACAACAAAATCACTCTACTTATGAAAATTGTAGATATTCTTCCATGTGGTAGTGGAATTCCTTACCACATGTTCAATGTCATTAACCAATAGCAAGTAGCTATTAAATTTTAGAGTGATTTTTACTTCATTCTAGTTGGTAAACTCTTTTACCTCTTTTTCATTAAGAATTAGTATGATTTACCTTAGAGTCTACTCATATATGTTCTTTACAGTTGTCTTATCATGTTCCCATCCTGGCTTGATCTTCTCCATCAATTCATTGGGAATCTACTAGACAAGTCAGTCTAGTGAATATTTCCAATTACCTAGTTTAGACAAAACCATGTCATCAACTTGCTTCTTTTCTTCTTTATTTCTGGTTTCATATATCAACAATTTAAAGTTTTCCATGCCATCTCTAGAATCAATCTCTTTTAGTTTCAATTGAAATGTGGGTGGAGGTCATTTGAAAATCACATCGTCTACTTCTTCACCCAATTTCAGTTTCTTTTTGGATGTTCTTCTTGTAAACATTGTAGTAGATGACTTTGTTGGTTTGGTTACAATAACCTTACATTTCTTCTTGATGGGCTCTTCTTCCTCTAATTTTTCTTCATCTTCTACGTCATCTTCAATTATATCATCTCCTTTACCTTCTACCAATAGGAGAGTAGAACTAGTTTTTCTTAGTTTATCCATCCTCTTTGTTTCTTTGCTAAAAGCCTAAGGAAGTTTTATCTCTAGTTCTATTATGGCCTTGGCTTCATCATATGTACCAAAATATGTGTCCTTTGGATCCAAGGGTTCATTGAACAATGCCTCAATAATGTCCCTGGTGTCATCAATGTTGACCTCATAGCCCAGAGGCTTGACCCATACTATTCTAGCTCTAATTGCTTGTATATACACTTTGTCACAATCTACCATAAAAAAAATCATCCTTGTAGTCTTTTACAAGTTTCTTTGGAATCTTGAATTTGTTATTTATCTTTTCTTTGAAGGAATCAAAATAATTGTCCATGATACTGACATAATTTTCACCCATTTTTTCTATATACTCACTCATTTGATAAAGAATAAGCACATATTTTCTCCATAAAACTATATCTTTTGAGGGGAAAAAATTTTACATAAAGAAAAATAGATAGGTTAAAAGTGAACTGAACTTACATGGGTTATTCTTCAATGTTCTCATGCTTTCCATGATCTTTTTGAATTGGTTCAGCATCAACTCCACAAGCTCAAAGGACATATTCTCCACCACCTTGTAAGCGAGATCCACTACTTCACATGATACACTATTGAGTTGACTAGAGCTATATATCTTGTGTGCAATTATATGAATTACAACCCCTATCTCCATGTCAACTACACAATTGATCTTCATACCTCTTCCATCTAATTTGGCAAGAGTTTTCTTTCCTAGTTCAACCTAACTTAGCGTTTTGGTAGTCTTTTCCTTGGCCAACATTTGGAGCCTCATGATTAAATGAATAATTTTCTTTTTTATGAGAATCAGTTGCTCCAACCATAGTTTCCCATTATGTACATGGCTAAGGATAAACCTTATCCATTTTGTCTAAAATGCTCAGGGCATGTGAGGAATGTAGGTTAAACCCTTGGACTCCAAGTGTTGATGTTTGGGTTTTAGCACACCATTCACACACAACTTTTCCAAAGTTTCATCCATTTCTGGGATTCCTATGTCTTGAATGAAAAAACCAAAATGTGAGAAAATATCATTAACCATGATTACCTTACATGGAATCTACGATTGAGCTCTTATAGGATCAAGTGTTTCCACAATACTAAACTCAATTTGAAATTAGGTTCTTTCCATTCAACTCCTCAAACTAACATATTTAATCCTTTCTTGATTTTGCTACTGGAGGATGCCATTGCTTGGTAGTTTTTCCAAAAATATGGAAAACCTCAAAAACAATTCACACAAATTTCTTGAATGCACTGAAATTTCTTTTTGCATAAGTTCCTGAAAACTCACAATGATAAATGAGTTTGATTTCATCCATTTTAATGAATTTCACTTTCCCATTGTGATAAATGTTTAGTAATTCAATTTCTTGATGATAGAATGTCTTCCACTTGGTTTAAATTAATTGCTTAATAAAGTCACTCATGACTCAATGTCCACACAATGACTTAGTTACTCCCAATCTTGCTTAGCAAGGTCTTGCATCTTGACCTAGCTCGATAAGATTTAGAATTTCTTTAGTCACTCAGTGATCCCTTTGCATCTTGAGATTTGATATGGATCTTTCCTTCTAGTTGACTGGAACTAAAGTAAAGTATTTGCTTTAGAATCTTAGTTCTAGTTATCCTTGTGGGAGATCAAATAGAAATTCTTGAGTCACTCAATTCTTGAGCAACATTTGCTTCATTGCTTAGACTTGCATTATCAGAAGATTCCAAAATCCACTATTGTCTCATTTTTTTTCTATTGTTATCAACCTTGGCTTTCTTTTCATCTTCAATTATTCTATTATTTATATAGTTCTTGGCAAGATTTCCAAGTTCTATACAAATAAAAATTCTTTTAGTAGTGTCTCATGTCCTCATGTGATGTTTTTCACAATTCATTCCAATGTGTCCAAATTCTCCATAGTAGTGACATATGTACCAAGTGTTGCAATCCCAACCAAATATAAATTTTACAATCTATTTTGCTGGGTTCAGTATCATAGTTTTGTATTCAAAATATTTGTGTCCAAGCTTCTTGTATTTGTGACATTTTCCTTCAAATTTAGGTTTAGCTTTCTATTCATTAGCTCTATGACCATGCTTATTACAATTGTAGCATTTTCCATTGAATTTGGCTTTACCATTGCTCCAACATTTTTTTCATGTACGACTTAGCTTATCATAGTAATTGCAAGTAGGTCTTTGATTCTTTAGAGCTCCTTGCTTGGATGATTCACCTTCTTCTATATATCCAATATACTTTTCCTTTCTATTTATATTGGCTTTTCTCATTGAATTGATTCATGTCTATTTGAGATTTCATCATCCTGTCATTAGTTTTCTTTTTAGTGTTTAGATCACTTTGTAATCATTCATTCTCTAATCTTAGATTCATGATTTCTTCATTTGCATTAGTAATTTGATCAATTAAGTCTGCTTATTGAAGGGATAGATGCTAAATTTCATTATTCTTTCCTTTTGATTCTTCTTTTATCTTATTTTTTTCTTCTATGACTTCACACAATCTTATTGACTAGGTTTAATGTTCTCTTTTCAGCTTTCTTGTTTCTTCTTGATGTGTAGCATTATTTTTAATATTTCTTTAATTGCTTCATTAGCTTCATCTAAATTAATTTCTGAATAGATATCTTCAATTATTTCTTCAATGTAGAGTTTTTCATGAGAGAGTTACTTATTTGCTTTCTTAACTTGTCCAATAGCCGATTCCAAATCTAGATTTTCATTTTCAATAGCCTTATCAAGTCTGAATAATTTCATTGCCTATGACCTTTTCTCAAGTATTAAAATTCTTCTTCAAGAACCACACAACTCTAATATCAATTGTTGGAAATATAAGATAGGCTAGGTTACTAAGAGGGGAGGGTGAATCAATAACCAATTAAACCTACTCTTATTTCACCAATTAAACCTTCATATGCATTTTAATCTGATTGCATACATGAAAAGATGAAAGCATTAAAACATTCATAATACTGTAACACACGATATGGTGACACACAAACCTTCCAAATAGAAATTAAAACTAGGGTGAGGATGATACCCATAAGATTTAGTAATGTAGTGTAAAGTTGGCCTGTTAAGGCTCACAATAATCACTTTTGACGATCTACCCTATTAGGAGCAATAAGGACCACTAGGTCCACCTTGGAAAAGGATTTACAAACATATAGTGAAGTATGCACTCAGGAAAAGGATTTATAAAAGACTTTTAAGTCTACCTTGTGAAAGGATTTACCTATTCCACCTATTAGGATGAACCAATGGCTAATTTTATCTACAACCTTGATTTGTTGAATGAGATTACATTGAGTGTAATAATAACCTTGATATTATAGATAAATCTTTGTTTCTTCTTATATTGTTGTAGCCTCTTTTACTTCACACTCATTGCTCTTAGTGTCCTCTTAATATTCCATTTTTTCATATATTTGGATGTGATACAATACATCATATATATACCAATCAAATTTACAATTTATCAAAATCATCTACAATACAAGTTTCACCAAAATACATAAAGTTATCCCAACTATAGGTACTTGGGTTTTAAAGACAAACTTTGTGAGGTTCTAATACTTGGCAATCATTATCAATGCCTAGTATCATCATGCACTCGATAAATATAGAAGCTTGGGTCATACTAATCAATTCTAAGTATTCTAAGCTTAGTGTGCACTGGTGACTTAGTGAATACTATGAAACTCTTCATATAAACTTAATCTTTGATTCACATTGTATAGCTTGGTCAACACTATCACTACAAGATTCCTATAAATTGAATCACTTTATTGACACTAAATATCTTGGTCAACACTAGAAACACATTACTAAAGACACAAACTTGGTAAGTACTAGAGAACTTGTTTTGCACTGAGTAACTTAGTAAACACTGATAATCACCAATCTGATAGATGTTCCTAAGTGCAAACTAAATATTGTTCCTAGAACTTGGTAGTAATTGTAGATCTTGGTAGATCCTAAATTATTTGGTTAACATTGTTAACTACACTATAATCTTGGTACCTACTAATTATCTAAATAAGTATGTGTGTCACTAATAAACAAACTTGACTGAAATATCAACATACTTGATTTTGGAGGGACTAGCTACTTGGCAAATGAAATGTTGGGTACTTCATTCAATGAAACACTCAAAATTATAGATCCAGAGATTGGTTTCTTGCAAGGTGATCTAGTGGTAACCACAACCAACTCAATAGAAGCCTTCTCTAAGGTTGACTGTACTAAGGGATTTTTTAGAGAATAAGGAAAGGAAGTCATAATCTATGTTGTAATCTTTTTTGCACCAAATTCTTCAATAATCTATATTTATTCCTCCTCATCATGAAGATTAACATAATCTATCTCATTATCCTTGATTTATACTTCTTTTTGTATCCTCATCTTCACTATCTTTTTCATCAACATGCATAAAAAAGTCACTAGGTTTGTGCAAACCATAGATTTATGTCTATGTGGTAGTAGTAGACTACACCATAGAGTCAATGTCTTTAAGAATTATCATACATGGATTGAATTTGAGAGTGAGTTTTTGCTCATTCTTCTTCAAAATTCCTTAAGCTCTATCTCACCAAGACTCATCATAAGCTATCTCAAGTTTTTTTCATAGATGTCCTTAGTAGTCTTCATTGCGTTGTCCCATCTAGGTTTAACTGCTTTAAAATTTTCATTATAAATTTTCTTTGAAACCTCATAAGGGAAGTATTTTCATTTACCCAATTTTTCATAAGGTTAGCCTCAATCTTCTTTTCCTCTTCTTCATTCTTGATCTCATACTTGAGAGACTTAAAACATGCCATACCTAGTCCTTCTTCCATATTCTTTACTTTTTCTTGAAGAGTAGGTGTAGATATCTTCTAGATAATATGTTCAACTTCTTCTTGAAATTTTTTGTTCTTCTTGTAAATACTACAATGGAAGATGTAGCAGGTTTGATTATTGTAACCTTTTGCTTCTTCTTTAGAGGCTTCTTTTCCTCTAATTCATTTTCCTCTACTTCATCCTCTTCATTTTCATCTTCTACATCATCTCCTTTACCTTCTATTACCATTATAGGAGAGATTGATGACTTGGTATTCTTTATTATTTTCTCTATCATCTTTGTTCCTCTATTCACTACTTGAGGTAGCTTGATCTAAAGCTCAATTATGGCCTTAGCCTTATCATATGTTCCAAAATAAGTTTCCTTAAGATCCATAGGCTCATTCAATAGAAGTTCAATGATATCTTTAATGTCATTAATGTTAACCTCATATTCCAGAGGCTTCACCCATGTTCTTCTAGGTCTAAATGTGTGGATGTAAACTCTATCATAGTCAACCATGAAACATATATCATCTTCATAGTCTTGACATGTTTCCTTGGAATCCTACATCTGTTCTACATTTTCCACTTAAATGTTTCAAAATAGTTATCCATAATCCTATCAAAGTTTTCTCCCATTTCTACTATGAATTCATTGTTTTGGTATGGCACTAGAGTATCTTTCTTCCATAACATAGACTCTTTGGAAGGAAAAAAATGTTTGAATATAAAAGAATAAACATGTCAAGAAAGAACCAAACTTACACAAATTATTTGTTGACACTCAGATGCTCTCCATGTTTTAGTTGAATTGATTCAACAACAGCTTTGCAAGGTCAAAAGATAGATTGTTCTTCATAACCTTGTATGTCAGGTCAACTATTTTACATGACATGTTCTTCAACTAGCTTGAGCTATAGATTTTGTGAGCTATCACATGGGTTTCAAACTTAAATTCCATGTTAGTCACACCACTTAGCTTCATGCCACTTCCATCCCACTCAGCAAGACTTCACTTTTTCATTTCTTGCTAACCTAGGGTTTTAGTAGTCTTATCTTTATTCAACATGGGCAGTCTAGTGATCTTATGAATCATTTTCTTAGTGATCAAAATGGGATGATATAACCATAATTATCCATTATGAACATGGTTAAGGATAAATATGATCCATTTCACTTGAAAATATTACAACATATGTAGAGAATGTGTTAAACCCTTTGTCTCCAAATGTATATTCTCTAGATTTAGAATGTCATCCATAGATAGTTCATTGAATGCTTCATTCATCTCTAGGGTTCCAAGGTCCTAAATAGAATAGTGATAGAATGAAAAAATGTAATGGACAAGAAATACCTTAGGTGGACTTTGAGATTATGCTCTAGTGGAGTCTAATTTCTTCGCAATTGTTGGACTCAGTTTGAATGTAGGAGCCTTGCAATCCACTCCATGAACAAACATTTTTGAATCTTTCTTAAGGGTATGTGCAGGATCATGGTGTGCCAAAAAGTGGCGATGTGAAAAAAATAGAGTTTGAACACGTCTAAAAGTGCTTCAAAATTTGCTTTAACTTTTTTTCACCTATCCAGGTACCAAACTTGGAAAGTAAGGCCCAAGCCTTATCAGATATCTGATTTGAGATCAAATATTCGATATGCGATCAGATATCAGATCTCATATTCAATATCTGATATGAGATCCAATATCCGATACCAGCAGCATAAAAATTGGAGGGAAAAATGAATTTGTAAGTAATATAACTAATTTGAGTTATGAAATATGTAAAGATATAATATCTAATCTATAAATATATAATATAATAACATAACTATTATATATAAAATAATATATAATTTATATCTTTTATAATTATAATTATATATATATAAAACGTAATGTAAAGATATAATATATAATCTATTAATATATAATAATATATTATGTTACTATTATTATTATCTATAAATATAATATATATTATTATTATTTTTACTATATTTTTATTAAATATAATAACGTAATATACTATATATGTTATAAATACATATTATTTTTATTATCATATATAAATTATAATCTATAAATATTATATATATATATATAATTATTATTTTTACTATATTATTTCAACTGGAGTCGTTTATATGGGTCGAAAGGGCTCACAGGATGACCTATGACCCCTTTCGATACATTCCATGATGATATATGTCCCTAAGAGATCCTAGGACACCTAGGGACATATTAGAATAGTTTATATGAGTCGAAGGGGGTCATAGGATGACCTATGAAACCTTTCAACATATTACAAGATGACATATGTCCCTAGGGGCCCTAGGACCCCTAGGGACATATTAGAATCATTCATATTGGTCAAAGGGGGTCATAGGGTGACCTATGACCACCTCGAACACATTCCATTATGACATATGTCCTTAGGGTCTTAAAACCCCTAAGAACATATTAGAATCATTCATATGGGTCGAAGGGAGTCATAGGGTGACCTATGACCACCTTAGACACATTCCATGATGACATATGTCCTTAGGGGTCCTAATACCCCTAGGGACATATTAGAATCATTCATATGGGTCGAAATGGATCGTAGGGTAAAATATGACCCCCTTCAACATATTCCATGATGACATATGCCCCTAAGTGTCCTAAGAGCCTTAGGGACATATTATAATCTTTCATATGGTTTGAAGGGGGTCATAGGGTGAAATATGACCCCTTTCGACACATTACATGATGACATATGTCCCTAGGGGTCCTAGGACCCCTAGAGACATATTAGAATGCTTCATATGGGTCGAACAAGGTCATTGGTTGACCTATGACCACTTTTGACCCATTAAATAATGAGGTATGTCCCTAGGGGTATTGGGACCCCTAGCGACATATTAAAATCATTTTTATGCATCAAAAGGGCTCATAGGGTGACCTATGACCCCCTTCGACCCATTACATGCAGACATATCTCCCTAGGGGTCCTAGGACCCATAGGGACATATTAGAATCATTGTTATAAGTCAAAGGGGGTCATAGGTTGACTTATGACCCACTTCAACACATTACATGATGACATATGTCTATAGGAGTCCTAGGACCCCTAAGGACATATTAAAATACTTTGTATGGGTCAAAGAGTGTCAAAGGTTGACCTATGTCCCCCTTCGACCCATTAAATGATGACATATGTACCTAGGGGTCATGGGACCCCTAAGGACATATTATAATGATTCATATCTCAAAAGGGGGTCATAGGTTAAACTATGACTCCGTTCAACCCATTATATGATGATATATGTCCCCAAAGGTCCTAGGATCTCTAGAGCCATATTAGAATCGTTCATATGGGTCAAAAGGGGTCATAACTTGACTAATAACCCTCTTTGACCCATTAAATGATGACATATGTCCCTACTGGTACTAGGATACCTAGGGACATATTAGAATTGTTCTTATGGGAGAAAGGGGGTCATAGGTTGATCTATGACCCCCTTCAACCCATTAAATGATGACATATGTCCCTAGGGGTCCTATCACCCCTAAGGACATATTAAAATTGTTCTTATGGCTTAAAGGGGGTCATAGGATGACCTATGACCCCCTTTGACCAATTACATGATGACATATGTCCCTAGAGGTCCTAGGACCCCTAGGGACATATTAGAATCCTTCTAATGGGTCAAAGGGGGTCATAAGGTGACCTATGACCCACTTCGACCCATTACATGATGACATATGTCCAAATGGGTCCTAAGACTCTTAAAGACATATTAGAATGCTTCATATGGGTCAAAGGGGGTCATAGGTCACTTCAACACTTTAAATGAGACATATCTCCCTACGGGTGCTATGGCCCCTAGGGACATATTAGAATTATTTTTATAGCTCAAAGGGGGTTATAGGTTGACCTATGACCCCCTTCGATACATCACATGATGACATATGTCCCTAGGGGTCCTAGGACCCATAGAAACATATTAGATTCATTCATATGGGTCAAACAGGATCATAGGTTGACCTATGACCTCCTTTGACCCATTAAATGATGACATATGTCCTTAGGGGTCCTAGGACCCCTAGGGACATATTAGAATCATTCTTATGGGTCAAAGGGTTTTATAGGTTGACCTCTGACCCCCTCTGACCTACTACATGATTACATCTGTCCCTAGGTATCCTAGCACCCCTACAACCATCTTAGAATTGTTCATGACCCATTACATGATAACATATGTCCCTAGGGGTCGTAGGACCCCTATGGACATATTAGAATCGATCATATAGGTCAAAGGTAGTCATATGTTGATCTATGACCCTCTTTGAACCATTACATGACAACATATGTCCCTAGGGGTCCTAAGACCCCTAGGGACATATTAGAATCGTTCATATGGTTCAAAAGGGGTCATAGGTAGATCTATGACCCCCTTTGACCCATTAAATAATGACAAGTTCTTAGGGGTCTTAGGACCCCTAAGGACATATTAGAATCATTCGTATGAGTCAAAGGGAGTCAAAAGATGACCTATGACCACCTTTGACACATTCCATGATGACATATGTTCCTAGGGGTCCTAAGACCCATAGGGACATATTAGAATACTTTGTATAGATCAAATAGTGTCATAGGTTGATCTATGACTGCCTTTGACCCATTATATGACAAAATATGTCCCTAGGGGTCCAAGGACCCCTAGGGAAATATTAAAATTGTTCTTATCGACCAAAGGGGGTCATAGGGTGACCTATGACCCCCTTCGAATCAATACATGATGACATCTGTCTCTAAGGGTTTTAGGACCCCTACAGACATATTAGAATGCTTCATATGAATTAAAAGGGGTCATTGGTTAACCTATGACCCCCTTCCACCCATTCAATTATGACATATGTCTCTATTGGTCCTAGGACCCCTAGCAATATATTAGAATAGTTCTTATGGGTCAAAGGGGGTCATCGATTGACCTATGACCCCCTTCGACTAATTATATGATGACCTATGTTCTGAGGGGTCCTAGGACCCCAAGGGAGATATTAGAATTATTTTTATGAATCGAAGGGGATTATAGGGTGACCTATGAACCCCTTTGACCCATTAAATGATGACATATATCCCTACGGATCCTAAGACCCCTAGGGACATATTAGAATCATTCATATGGGTCAAAGGGGGCCATAGGTTGGCCTATGACACCCTTCGACCCATTAAATAATGACATATATCCCTAGGGGTCCTCAGACCCCTTGGGATATATTAGAGACATTCTTAGGGGTCCAAGGAGGTCATAGGTTTACCTATGACCCCCTTCAACCCATTAAATGATGACATATCTTCCTAAGGGTGCTAGGACTCTTAAGGACATATTAGAATCATTCTTATGGCTCTAAGGGGGTCATAAATTGACCTATGACCCCCTTCGACATATTACATGATAACTTATGTCCCTAGGGGTCCTAGAACCCCTAAGAACATATTAGATTTCATCATATGGGTCAAAGGGGGTCATAGGTTAACCTATGACCCCTTTCGACCTATTAAATGATGACATATGCTCCTAGTGGTCTTAGGATCCCTAGGCACATATTAGAATTGTTCATGTGGGTCAAAGGGGATCATAAGTTGACCTATGACACACTTATACCTATTACATGATGACATATGTCCCTAGGATGTCTAGGACCTCTAGGGACATATTAGAATCATTAGACCCATTATATGATGACATATGTCACTAGGAGTCCTAGAACCCCTAGGGACATATTAAAATTGTTCTTATGGCTCAAAAGTGCTCATAGGGTGACTTATGACACCCTTCAACACATTACATGATGACATATTTTGTTAGGGGTCCTAGGACCCCTAGGGACATGTAAGAATCATTCTTCTTGGTCAAATGGGGTCATAGGTTGACTTATGACCCACTTCGACACATTACATGATGACATATGTCTTTAGGGGTTGTAAGACCCCTAGGGACACATTAGAATACTTTATATAGGTCAAAGGGTTTCATAGGTTTACCTATGACCTCCTTTGACCCATTAAATGATGACATATGTACCTAGCGGTCCTAGGACCCATAGGGTTATATTACAATAATTCTTGTGGGTCAAAGGGGGTCATAGGTCACCTTCTACTCATTAGATGATGACATATGCCCCTAGGGGTCTTAAGACCCTTATGGACATATAAGAATTGTTAATATGGGTTAAATGGGGTCACAGATTGACCTCTAACCCCGTTCAACCCATAACATGATGACATATGCCCCTAGAGGTCCTAGGACCCCTAGGAACATATTAGAATCATTCATGACCCATTACATTATGACATATATCCCTAGGGGTCCTGTCATCATGTAATGGGTCGAAGGGGGTCATAGGTCAACCTATGAGCCCCTTTGACCCATATGAACGATTCTAATATGTCCCTAGGGGTCCTAGGACCCCTAGGGACATATTAGAATCGTTCATATGGGTCAAAGGGGCTCATAGGTTGACCTGTGAGCCCCTTTGATCCATAAAAAAGATTCTAATATGTACCTACGGGTCCTAGGACCCCTAACAACATATGTGATCATTTAATAGGTTTAAAGTGGCCGTAGGTCAACCTTTGGCCTCTTTTGACTTGCAAGAATGATTCTAATATGCTCGTAGGGTTCCCTAGAGATATATGTCATCATGTAATGAGTTGAAGGGGGTCATCAGTCAACCTATGACCCCCTTAGACCCATCAAAATGATTCTAATATGTCCATAAGGTTCCTAAGATCCTTAGCGACATATGTCATCATGTAATGGGTTAAAGCGGGTCATAAAAAAACCTATGACCACCTATAACCCATAAGAATGATTCTAATATGTCCTAGGGGTCCTTGGAAAACTAGGGACATATAGTGTCATGTAATTCATTGAAAGGGGTCATAGGGTATGATCAATTCTAATATGTCCCTAGGGGTCATAGGACCCCTAGGGATATATGTCATCATTTAATGGGTTGAAAGGGGTCATAGGTCAACCTATGACCCCATTTGACTTATATGAAACATTCTAATATGTCCCTAGGGGTCGTAAGACCCCTAGGGACATATGTCATCATGTAAAGGGTGAAAGGGGATCATAGTTCAACCTATGACCCCCTTTGACCCGTAAGAATGATTCTAATATGTCCCTAGGGGTCCTAGTAACCCTAGAAACATATGTCATAATATAATAGGTCGAAGGGGGTCATAGGTCAACCTATGACACCCTTTGATACATATGAAGCATTCTAATATGTCCCTAGGGGTCCTAGGACCCCTAGCAGCATGTAATGTGTCGAGGTATGTCATATGTTATCCTATGACCCACTTTGACCAATAGGAATGATTCTAATAGATCCCTAAGGATCCTATAACCCCTAAGGACATATGTCATCATGTAATGGGTTAAAGGGGGTCATAGGTCACTTTATGAGCCCCTTTGACCCATAAAAAAAATTTTAATATGTCCCTAGGAGTCCTAGGAACCCAAGAAACATATGTCATCATGTAATGGGTCCAAGTAGGTCTTATTGGTCAAAGGGGTTCATAGGTTGACCTATGACCCCATTCGACCTATTACATGATGGCATATTTCCTTAATGGTCGTAGGACCCCTAGGAACGTCTTAAAATCATTTATGACCATTACATGAGGACATATGTCCCTAGGGGTCCTAGGACCCCTAGGGACATATTAAAATTATTCATTTGCGTCAAAGGGGGTCATAGGTTGACCTATGACCCCCTTCGACCCATTAAATGACAACATATGTTCTTCGAGGTCTTAGGACCCCTAGGGACATATTAGAGTCTTTCATATGGGTAAAAGGGGGTCATAGGTAGACCTACGACCCCCTTCAACCCATTAAATGATGAAATATGTTATTAAAGGTCCAAGGACCCTTAGGGACATATTAGAATCATTTGTATGGGTCAAAGGGAGTCATAGGTTGACCAATGACCACTCTCGACACATTACATGATGACATATGTCCCTAGGGGTCCTACAACCCATAGGGGCATATTAGACTGCTTTATATGGGTGAAACAGGATCATATGTTGACCTATGACCCCCTTTGACATATTAAGTGACAACATATGTAATTCTTATGGGTCAAAGGGGGTCATACGTCAGCCTATGACCCCTTTGAACCATTACATGATGAAATATGTCCCTAGGGGTCCTAGGACCCCTACAGACATATTATAATGCTTCATATGGATCAATGGGGGTCATAGGTTGACCTATGACCCTCTTCGACCCATTAAATGATGACATATGTCCATAGGGGTTCTAGGACCCCTAGCGACATAAGTTGTCATGTAATGGGTTGAAGGGGTTCATAGGTCAACTTATGACACTCTTTGACTCATTTGAATGATTCTCATATGTCCCTATGCATCTTAGGACCCCTAGGGACATATGTAATATTTTAATGAGTTGAAGGGGGTCACAGGTCAACCTCTGAGCCCCTTTGACCCATATGAATGATTCTAATATGTCCTCATGGGTCCTAGACCCCTAGGGACATACGTCATAATTTAATGGGTCAAAAGGGGTCATAGCTCAACCTATGACCCCCTTTGACCCAAGAAATGATTCTTATATGTCTTAGGGGTCCTAAGACTCTTTTGGGCATATGTCATCATGTAAAGGGTCGAAGGGGGTCAGAGGTCAACCTGTGACCCACTTTGGCCCATAAGAAACATTCTAATATGTCTTTAGTGGTCTTAGGACCCCTAAGGACATATATCATCATGTAATGGGTCAAAGGGGGTCATAGGTCAACCTATGACCCCCTTAGACCCATAAGAATGATTCTAATATGTCCTTAGGATTTCAAGGACCCACAGGTCATATTTCATCATGTAATAAGTCAAAGCGAGTCATTGGTCATCTTATGACCACATTTGATCCATAAGAATGATTTTACCTATAGGGACTTATGTTGTCATGTAATGCGTCAAAGCAGGTCATAGGTCAACCTTTGACACCTTATGACATATAAGAATGATTCTCATATGTCCTTAGGGGTCATAGGGACATATGTTATCATGTAATGGGTCTTAGGGGATCATAGGTCAACCTATGACCCCCTTTGACCCATTATAACAATTCTAATATGTCCCTAGGGGTCCTAAGACCCCTACGAACATATGTCATCATTTAATGGGTCAAAGGGGATCATAGGTCAACCTATGACCCTCTTCAACCCATATGAATAATTCTAATTTGTCCCTAAGGTCATAGGACTCCTACGGACATATGTCATCATGTAATCTGTTGAAGGGGGTCATTGGTCAAACTATGAACATATTTGACCAATAAGAATGATTCTAATATTTTCTTAGGGGTCCTAGGACCCCTAGGGACATATGTTCTCATGTAATGCATCGAAAAGAGTCATAGGTAAACCTATGACACCCTCTGACCGATATGAATGACTCTCATATGTCCCTAGGGGTCCTAGGGACATATGTTGTCATGTAATGGGTCAAAGGGGGTCATAGGTCAACCTATGACCCCCTTTGATCCATAGGAACAATTCTAATATATCCCTAGGTGTCCTAGGACCCATAGGGATATATGTCATCATTTATTAGGTCGAAGGCGATAATAAGTCAACCTATGACCTCTTTTGACCCATATGAACGACTCTAATATGTCCTTAGGGGTAGGACCCCTAGGGACAAATGTCATCATGTAATGTGTCGAAGGGGGTCATAAGTCTACCTATGACCCTATTTGAGCCATAAGAATGACTCTCATATGTTCCTAGGGGTCCTAAGGACACATGTCATCATGTAATATGTCAAAGGGGGTCATAGGTCAACCTATGACCCACTTTGACCCACATGAACAATTTCAATATAGGGGGTCATAGGTCAACCTATGACCCCCTTTGACCTATATAAATAATTCTAATATGTCCCTAGGTGTCTTATGACCCCTAGGGACATATGTCATCATGTAATAGGTCGAAGGCAGTCATAGGTTGACCTATGACTCCCTTTAACTCATAAGAATGATTCTAATATGTCCCTAGGGGTCATAGGAACCCTAGGGACAAATGTCGCCATGTAATGGGTTGAAGGTTGTCATAGGTCACCCTATAACCCACTTTGACCTATAAGAATGATTCTAATATGTCCCTAGGGGTCCTAGGAACTCTAAGAACATATGTCATCATGTAAAGGGTCAGAGGTGGTAATAGGTCAACCTATGACCCCCTTTCACCCATAAGAACGATTTTAATATGTCTCTAAGTGTCCTAGGACCCCTTTGGACATATGTCATCATGTACTGGGTCGAAGGGGCTCATAGGTCAACCTATAACCACCTTTGAAGTATCAGAAGTAGTTGAATATGTCCTTAGGGGTTCTAGGAACCCTAGCAACATATGTCATCATATAATGTGTCAAACAGTGTTATAGGTCAACGTATGAACCCCTTAGACCTATAACAAGAATTCTAATATAACCCTAGGGTTTTGAGGATGCCCAAGGACATATGTCATCATATAATGGTTCCAAGCGGATCATTGGTCAACCTATGACCGCCTTTGACCCATAAGAATGATTCTAATATTTCTCTCAGGGTCCTAGGGCTGCTAGGGACATATGTCATCATTTAATGGTTCCAAAGGGATCATAAGTCAACCTATGACCCCCTTTGACCCATATGAAAGATTATAATATGTCCCTAGGGGTCATAGTACCCCTAGGGACATATGTCATCATGTCATGTGTCGAAGGAGGTCATAGGTAAACTTTTTACCCTATTTGACCCATAAGAATGACTCTCATATGTCCTAGGGTTCCTATGAACATATGTCATCATGTAATGGGTCAAAAGGACCTATGACCCCTTTTGACTCATATGAATAATTTTAATATATCCCTAAGGGTCCTACGACTCTTATAAACATATGTCATCATTTAATAGGCCGAAAGAGGTCATAGGTCAATCTATGACCCCATTTGACCCATATGAACATTTCTAATATGTCCATAGGTGTCCTATGACCCCTAGGGACATTTTTCATCATGTAATGGGTCAAAGGGGGTCATAGGTTGACCTATGACTCCCTTTGACCCATAAGAATTATTCTAATATGTCCTTAGGGGTCCTAGGACCCCTAGGGACATATGTCATCATATAATGGATCGAACATTTTCATAGGTCACCCTATGATCACTTTTGACCCATAAGAATGGTTCTAATATGTCCCCAAAAATATATGCCATCATGTAAAGGGTCAAAGGGGGTCATAGGTCAACCTATGACCCACTTTGACCTCTAAGAATGATTCTAAAATGTCCCTAGGGGTCCTAGGACCCTTTTGGACATATGTTATCATATAATGGGTCGAAGAGGGTCATAGATCAGCCTATGACCCCCTTTGACCCATAAGAAGCATTCGAATATGTCTCTAGGTGTTCTAGGACCCCTAGGGACATATGTGATCATGCAATGGGTCAAAGGGATTCATATGTCAACCTACAACTCCCCTAGACACATAAGAACGATTCTAATATGTCCCTAGGATTTCGAGGACCACTACAGACATATGTCATCATGTAATGGGTTGAATTAGGTCATAGGTCAACCTATGACCACCTTTAACCTATAAGAATGATTCTAATATTTCTCTTGGGGTCCTAGGACCCCTAAGGACGTATGTCGTCATGTGATGCGTCAAACAAGGTCATAGGTCAACCTATGAACCTTTTTGACCCATAAGAATGATTCTCATATGTCCCTAGGGGTCATAGGGATATATGTAGTTATGTAATGGGTCAAAGGGGGTCATAAGTCAACCTATTACACCGTTTGACGCATATGAACAATTCTAATATGTCGTTAGGTGTCTTAGGACCCCTAGGGACATATGTCATCATTTAATGGATCAAAGGGGACCATAGGTCAACTTATGACCCCCTACGACCCTTATGAACGATTATAACATGTCCATAGAGGTCCTAGGACCCCTAGGGACATATTTAATCATGTAATGTGTCAAAGGGGGTCATAAGTCAACCTATGACACCCTCTGACCCATAAGAACAATTCTCATATGTCCCTATTTGTCTTAGGCACATATGTCATCATGTAATGGGTCAAACGTGGTCATAGGTCAACCTCTGACCACCTTTGACCCATATAAACAATTCTAATATGTCCTTAGGGGTCCTAGGACCCTTAGGGACATATGTCATCATTTAATAGGTTAGAGGGGGTTATAGGTCAACCTATGACCCCCTTTGACCCATATGAACAATTCTAATATGTCCCTAGGGGTCCTAAGACCCCTAGGGACATATGTAATCATTTAATGGGTCAAAGGGGGTGATAGGTCAACCTATGACACCCTTTGACCCATATGAACAATTCTAATATGTCCTTATGGGTCTTTGGACCCCTAGGGACATATGTCATCATTTAATTGGTCGAAGGAGGTCATAGGTCATCCTATGACCCCCTTTGACCCATATGAATGATTGTAAGATGTCCCTAGGGGTCCTAGCATCCCTAGGGACATATGTCTTCATATAATGCGTCGAATGGAATCATAGGTCAACCTATGACCCCCTTTGACCCATATAAATAATTCTAATATGTCTCGAGGGGGTCCCAGGACCCCTAGGGACATATGTCATCATGTAATGTGTCGAAGGGGGTCATAGGTCAACCTATGACCCACTTTGACGCATAAGAACAATTTTAATATGTCACTAGGGTTCCTAAGAACCCTAGGGACATATGCCATCATTTAATGGGTTAAAAGGGGTGATAGGTCATCCTATGACCCCCTTTGACCCATCTGAACAATTCTAAGTTGTCCCTATGGGTCGTAGGACCCCTAGGGACATATGTTATCATTTAATGGGTCGAAAGGGGTCATATGTCAACCTATGACCCCCTTTGAGCCATAAGAATGATTTTAATATGTCCCTAGGGGTCTTAGACCCCTAGGGACATATGCCATCATTTAATGGGTAGAGAGGTGTCATAGGTCAATGTATGATCTCCTTTGATCCATAATAATGATTCTAATATGTGCCTAGGTGTCCTAGGACCCCTAGGGACATATGTCCTCATGTAATGTGTTAAAGGGGGTTATAGGTCAACCTATGACCTAGTTTGACCCTTAAGAACGATTGTAATATGTCACTAGGGGTCCTAGGATGCCTACGGACATATGTCATTATGTAAAGGGTCGAATGGGGTCATAGTTTAACCTATGACCCCCTTTGACTCATATATATTAACAATATACATATATATTAATAACATACATATTAATTATATACACACATATATATATATGTTATTAATATATAATAATATATATTAATAACATATATACTATGTTATTATATTTAATAAAAATATTACGTTATTGTATTTAGTAAAAATAATAATAATATAAATTATATTTATAGATTATAATAAGAATAACATAATATATTCTTATATATTAACATATTATATGTTATATCTTTATATTACATTATTATTTATATATATGTAGTAATATAACAAAAGTAATTTATAAATCATAAGCTATAACTCTTAAATTTGGTTTTCCCTCCAAAATGGGTTGGGATTTCAAATTTCTCCCCAAAATTCACCGAGCCATATCGGATATCCGATTAGGCTTGGTATTTACCAAGCCTACCCGGTCAACCCAAAAGATGTGTTTGAAGAGGGTTTTAGTGATACTTAGACTTTGAGTAGTCGTCTGACAATGTTATTTTGATCGAAATTGAATGTAATGAAAAGAGTTTTTTAATCACTCTCAAGATTCCATCATTGAAGATAGTAAAGTGTTGATTGACATACTGATTGAAAAATAGCTATAACTTTCAAATGGTATAACATTTTGAAATCTAAAAGTTGCGTCACAGTCTATGCTTTTCCTAGTATAAGAAAAATAAATACAAATCATTTTTTGTAAAATTTTCTATTAGTTAAGGTGGTCAGACATGGACTTTTTTTTTTCGAAAAAATTTTTAGTAGAAAATTCATATTTAATTATTTATTTGGAATAAAAATACCAAAAAATATGCGTCACATCTGGGCATAAGTCTACTTTTCATATCTATAATTATATTAAAAAAATATTATCATTTGATTTTGATTAAGGTGGTCAGACATACACCTACTTTTTATTTTTACTTTTAAATTTTCATAGTACTACATTAAAATTCAAACTTTTGACCAATCAATTATTTTTTTCTCCTAATAAAGCTTAGTAGTTTAGAAACTACATTCAATTTCTTATAGATTATTTTTTTACAACTTTTTTATATAAAGTCCATAACCACTTTAAAATTATGTTTCAAGTTGAGATAACCTTGATTTGTTGGTTTCTCACTGCCACTTAAGGCCATAGTTTGGTTGACCATAATACTGCACATACCCTTAACTTTAGTTTTTGAAGATGCTACCACTTAGTAGGGTTTTGAATATAGGAGAATCTTCAATAGAAATTGCTTAAATCACTCAGAGGCTCCAAATTCTCTTTTCACTCTATGCATGGAAAATCTGTGGTGTAATAATAAATTTGATTTCTTCCTTTAAAAGAAATTCTTCTTCTTGATTACCATTAATGCTTCATATGCATACTCACTTGGTGACAGGTTGTCCTCCACTCGGTCTAGTCTTTAATGCTTAGAAGACATTTTCAACTCGGTAAGTTCTCTTTACTTAATACAAACTACCAATTCAGGGAACTTTGAACTTGGTAAAATTACCACCATTCTATCTAAATTTTGTACTTGGTAGAGTCACCAACTCAGCATCTATATCCTAAAAATGTTTTCAACCTAACCTTGCTTAGTAAGGTCTTGTGACCTGACCTTGCTCGATAAGGTCTTGAGTTTCCATCATCACTCGGTGATCCTTATGCATATTGAATGTTGATATGGATCTTTCCACTTGCTAGTTGGAATTGATATTAGATGAATTCTTCTAAATCATAGTTCCAATGATCTCCATAGGGAAGTAATTCAAAATGGTTGGACCAGCCAACACATTTTGGGTGCCAATAATTTTAGGACTTTGGTTTTCATTCTATGTCCATGCTTGTTGCAAGTGTAACACTTTCCCTTGAATTTTTTTGTGCCATTTCTCCAACATTTGTTTAATGTATGACGCACCTCACGATAATGATTAAAAATAGTTCTTTTTTTCTTTTGAGCTACTTGCTAAGATGATTCACCTTCTTTTGTATATCCTACTCTATCTTTTCCTTTGTGTCTAAACTAATTTTTCTCATTCAATTGATTCACACCTTAATATTTCATCATTCTCTCATTAGTTTTCTTTTTGTTGGTGTAAATAAGTATTTACTATTTACACTTACTTAAGTTTACCTAGGTTAATGCATCTTTTTATTATTTATTTATTAGTCACCTTGGAGTATGTGTATTCTTGTCAGTTCTCATGCTAACAACATAGGAGTTTACACCTCTTTTATGCACATGGTGTCTACAACATCTCCACTTGATATACACCTTGTTATTCTTATCCTCTCATCAAGGATGAAGGATAAAACATGTGCTTAGTTGTCATGCTTATCTTATCTCCTAGTTCCTTCTAGACCCATTCTAGGTGCATCTTAAGAGGCCTTTATATACAGGTACTCCTAGTGTATATGTACACAGAGAGATGTTTGAGGATACGCTTTGATATATTGACCATACTTTTTTTGATCTATAGTTGTGCTTGTGTTCGAGTTCTTCAATCTTGGGTGAATTTTTTCCTAAGGAAAATTCTTACATGGTATCAAAGCTCTTGGAGAATTTCTCTTCACATAACCATTCTAGACCAATTTTTTGCTTCAACACCTTAGCCTGAATCTTGAGTATCACTATTATTAGGAGCATCTAGAGCCAGATCAAACCTCACCATTGCATCTAGAATGTCAATTCAGTGAAAATTAGCTATAAATTTGGCTATGCTAGGCCAAAGTCAATCATCAGGCGAATTTGTTTTGCAAATCAAAATCCAAAGGCCCAATTTGCAACTTGGGTATGGTCATTTCTTAGATCTATTTAATTTTTTTCAAATCAGTTGGGCAACCTTGAAGACAATTTTTTTTTGAATAGGTATTGGGTTGTCATACCCTGGCCCTTTACAAGAATATTTTATTACTCCTTGGTGGCATATTCTTTATTATTGGTGGGCACATTATATATTTCTAGTAGTTATTTTCTACATGGCATTGAATTGTAAAAATTCCAACAAGTGCTCAAAGTCTAGGTTCACACAAGCCATGGATAGAACCTTCCACCAGCTTGCCTTTGTTATTTGAAATTCGTAGCTTTGGGCTATTAAACCACTACAAAGTCCTCCCCATCACTAATGTGGGACTATTATTGCAAACTCTAGCACTACACTTAATACTTTCCAGTAGTTTGAACTACCCTCTGGCAATGACAAAAGGCTTCGATGCCTGAGCAGGTTTACTAGCTATCGTTTGTGCTTTTTGACATAGTTTTAATACACCTTCCAGTGTAGGCATATTTTTAGTGACCTATACATGATTTTGGCATCACAAAGGAATTTTGGTCATGTTGTTTTCTCCTTAGCACTGGTGACTATTCTTTTTGCTAAGGCATAAGCTATGATGTAACCTATTATGTAGCCACCTCAGTCGCCTCCATGTGACACCCTCGATGAGCACCACATAGACACTTGGACCCATGACAAACCCACTAGATTGTCTAGTCAGCAATGTGACTCAATAGAGGATAGTCATTAGTTATATCTACCATGTGTCCAGTGACTGACACCTAGGCACCATGACAACAACTAATTAGGACTTTCTATATAGCTATGTTTACTCAATCATACTACCATTGTATACATCCATACAATCCTGTCAGCACCATATGTCTCTCCATACTACTAAATGTACCTTTTTCATAGATTTGTATGCCCAGTCATCCTGCCATGTTAGCAAGTTGATTTTTTTCATTGATGTTAGCCAAACATGGTGTTAAATTTGACTTCCATCTAACCTTCATTTCTAGGTATTTTATAACTATTGTGATGCTCATTTGACCATCAAATTTAAGCTCATAGTTTTCTACCTAGACCCCTCTTCAAATGCAGTTATGATTTGGTAGCCTAAATTTGAGAGGCCATAACTCAGACATCCAGATTCTAAATTAGGTGCAATTTTTTTATTTTGGGTAAAAATTTTTGAAATTTTTGGTGGTGGTCTTTTTTTTCTAGTTTTTGTCCAAGAATTTTTTAGAAAATGCATCTTTTAGCAACTATACCCATCCAATCCTACATTTTGCAACTTGAAATTTTTTGTATGTGCTCATTTGGACACAAAATCAGGTTCCTTTTTTTGAAAGTTCTTAATTTTTCATGTACTTTCCAGATATGCAGTCAAATTATAGGGTTGTGTGGACAACAATTTCACTTTTATAACTAGGGCATTTTTTGCATTATATTTCTTTCATTTCTTTTCAAAATTGTTGTACATCTAAGCTACAATGCTTAGTTCTAGATTTAAGCCTCAACAAGCAACTATAATAGGAAAAATTAGAAGTCCATTTTGTACATTTTGATAAGTGGCCTATTGTACACACACTACATATAAATGCCAAAAGCATCTTTTTTGGGGAGGGTTCTTTTGATTGGGTAAATAAGGGGGGGTGTATTGTGTATTGTGTCTCTCTTGTCTGCCCTTTTCATTTTTTGCATCATGGGTTCATCTAAATTTCCACCTCTAACTTCATGCAATTATTCTACATGGAAAGATATTGCATGGAGTAGATTAATGGAAATAGGTCTAAGCCTTTATGTTGATGGTGCAATTCCCAAATCTACTAATTCTACAACACTCATTAATTAGCAACAACAAGACCAATAGGCTTTAAGAATTATCAGGAATTGTGTACATACAGATCTCTTCTTCCACATAGGAATCCAAACCTACATGGGAAAAATTTGTAGCATTAAATGGTAAGGTGGATGAGGAAAAGGGATTCCAGATGGAGGATGATCTACTTTTATTGGATCCAAAGAACTTTTACACAACTTAGGATTACATCAGCAAGCCAATAAGTATAGGGCATTACTTAAATATTGTGAAAATCCCATGAAGGATGAAAAGTTGATTCATCATATCCTAAAAAGGCTACCTTCAAAGTATACCTCCTTTGTTTCAAGTTATAACTCGCATAGGTTAACCATGGGAAGTGCTTTCCAAAAACCTACTTTTTTTGCTTTTGTAGAGATGTTGATTGTTGAACAATCTCACTTGATAGATTTGGGACTTCTCACAGCATCAAAGACCAAAGCATTGGTGGCTAGTGATGAGAACCAATTAATTTAAGGAGGAAAAAGTTCTAACAACAACAAGAAGAAGCAGTGGAAGTAGAAATCGTAGTCTAAGACACAACAATCCTCCTCACAACAAGTTGGTTCTTCTTCCAAAAAGAAGGGAAATAGTGAGTAGACGGATAAAAAGAATTGTGCATATTCCAAAAATCCAAATCATGATGAGCATCATTCGAATATTAAGTGAATCGATGAGTTTGAAAACCTACTCAAGAAAAAGAAAATTCAAGTGCTAGGTACTTCGAAGGATTCAAATCCACCCACTTCAAAGGGAAAATGGAAAGCACTTATGGTAAACACAAGTTCTTCTATAGAATGGATTCTTGACTCAAGTGCCTCGTATCATATGGGTTCTTCAAAGGGAGACTTTTCTTCATTGAAGTAGCTACAGGTACCACACATCTTTGTGGAAGATGATAGTAAAATGGAAGTTAAAGGGAAAGGACATGCGAAAATGGAAAATGGGGAATTCAAAGATGTTATCTACATTCTTAACCATAGCTCCTATCTCCTCTCAATTTACCAAATCACTCACCTTGGAGATGGTCACAAAGTTGAATTCCTTCTAGATTTAGTGATGGTGTATAGTCTTAGAGATGATTCATTGGTTGCTGTAGGGAAGGTCAATCATGAAAAGAGGCTTTATTCCTTCTCCCACTTTGTGCCTAAGTCTCCTTCTCAAGCCTTGTTGACTCACTCAAATCCACAAACTACATTATGGCATGAGTAGTTTGGTCATCTTGCCTTCCACTATCTCCAACAACTTTGCTCCAAACACATTGTCAAAGGTCTATAAAAAATCAACTTTTCTAAAGGTGAATATTCATTGTGTTCAGTGGATATGGATCTCAAGGAGAAGCATGATAAAGGCAAGTCTTCTAGAGCAAAAATTGTTCTCTATATGGTTCGTATGGTTTTAGAAAGAACTTTTATAGTGACATCAATTAGCTAGGGCTACTACATCCTTGCTTTCATTGATGACTTTTTGTGCTTCACATGGGTTTATTTTATTTTTCATAAGAATGAAGTGGTTGATAAGCTTCAAGCCTTTAAGATTCATGTTGAACAAAAATCAAGGAAAGCCATCATGGTTCTACAAATGGACAACAAAATCAGATATGTGGATAGAAGACTTAAATAATTTTGTAAACTTGAGGGAATTGATCTTTAGAATCCACCAACATTCAGTCTACACAAGACAAATGTTGTAGCACCAAGGATTAGGACTCTTAAGTCCATGGTAGGTTGCATGATAAAAGCCAAGTCTCTTGATCCTACACTAGAAATCAAAGCTATGAGTAGTGCCACTCACACACCTAACAGGTCTCCTCATAATGCCTTAGATAAGAAGTCTCCTATTGAGGCATGGTGTGAAAAAAACCTAGTTGTGAGTCATTTTAGAGTCTTTGGTTTTCTAGCATGGACAAACCTATCTTCTAAGGGATGCAAGGCACCAACACCTAGCCCTTGTACTTTCACAAGATATGAAGATGGTTTGAAGGCATATAGACTAATGGATCAAGAGACATGAAATTTTTGTGGAGAAGGATGTACACTTTGAGGAAAGTTCACCCAGCTTATCCTCTAATCCTCTCCACACTTCATACATTGTGTAAACTAATACTGACACCAGTGATAGTGCTTCACCAGATTCAAACATGTGGGGTTCTATTGATAGTTCTAGTGAGAGGTCATGATATTAGTATAGTGCACATGCATACATTTCCATAGTGATAGGTCTAGCATAGTATGGTACATTTTTTCTTCTAGCTCCAACTTTAGTTGATGATTTCTTGGCAAAAATTTTAGGTTTGTTCACGGAGTCACACATTGTAGATCTGGGAAACATCCTTGATGATTTACATCTTCTCTTTGATGAAGATGATAATTCTACATTTGTTGCGAGGGCTTACTTTGACCCTCATGTATTTTCTCTACATGATTGATCTTTATAGGTTGGTGTGATTGTGGATCCTTATGTACAATAGTTGGAGGAGGTCTCTACATCATTTGAGGAGATAGTTGGCTCTATGGGACAAATTCTATAGACATTCTTGCCATATCTGCACTCATTCCTTTTAGTGCAGTTGGAAGGGGTGACAATGAACATTGACATAGGGACACTTGAGTATGTTTTAGGGCCACCATACATCTTTAGGATTGTACCATTTCCCTTGTTTCTTCTAATGGGGAGGAACATCATTCAACACTCTTGGACTAGCTTCTACCTTGGAACATCTTTCATTGATCCACTTTTTCCACTAAGGAGATTTTGTCCTTCTGCCATTTATCACTTGTATATACTCGATGTATGTTGAAATGGGGGGGTCTTGATTACTCCATCCATCTATGCATCTTTCTTTTTTCATCTCTCTTTTTGGGGGATGGTTTTTCCCATGAGGTTTTCCCTATTTCTTTGCTTCATGAGAGATTGAATTTTCATTATGTATATGGGTACATAATGTGGCCTAGTAGCTAGGACCCATTGTGCATTTCATCCTAGCTCATGTGAGCTTAAGTGCATTCCCCTAAGTATTCATTGTTTACACTTACTTAAGTTTACTTAGGTTAATGCATCTTTTTATTATTTGTTTATTAGTCACCTAGGAGTATGCGTACTCTTGTGAGTTTTTATGTTGACAACATAGGAGTTAGCACACTAATTAAGCACATGGTGTCTACAACATCTGCACTTGAGATACACCTTGTCATTCTTATCCTCTCATCTAGAATGAAGGATAAGATGTGTGCTTAGTTTTCATGCTTATTTTTATCTCCTAGTTCCTTCTAGACCCATTCTAGATGCATCTTGAGAGGCCTTTATATACAAGTAGTCCTAGTGTGTATGTTCACAGAACGATGTATGAGGACATGGGTATGTGCAAGATCATGGTGTGCCAAAAAGTGGTGATGTGAAAAAAATAGAGTTTGAAGATGTCTAAAAGTGCTTCAAAATCCGCCCTGACTTTTTTCCACCTATCTAGGTACCAAACCTAGAAGGTAAGGCCGAGCCTTATCGGATATCCGATACTCGACATAATAGACAAATATAATATTATAATAGTATAATATAATACATTATAATATAATATTGTTATAATATAATATTATAATAATATAATATAATATTTTATATTACAATATAATATATAATAATATAATATAATAATATTATTATATTATAATAATATAATGTAATATGTTATATATAATATATATAATATGTTGCTCCATATCGGATAACCAATATCTCCTGCATACATTAAAAAAAAAATAGACCCAATAGCGTTGTTTTTTGGTATTTCGAGGGGCCATTTTGCAAGGGCGACTGGATATCAGATACAATATCGAATATCGGATATCCAAGTTGATTTTTTTTTTCCACTCATTTTAAATCTAAATTCAATAGATTTTTCCATAATTTTGTTTGTTTTAGTTGAATCTAGGTTTTTTTGAAAAAAATAGTTAAAATTAAGGTTTTTTTTAATATATATTACATTTTTCAATTCAATAGGAATGGCTGATCAGAATGATGACACTAAGGTAGGAAATAATATTCCTTATAACCCCCCACCAAACGATCTAGTACCCCCACAAAATCATCCACCAAATGATCCTCTACCCCCTCAAAACCCTCCTCGAATTGAGGATTTGATAAATGAAAACCTCACTGAGTTGAGAGGTTTGCATAGGACATATAATAATATACCCACATTGGCTCCAATGTTATCCACATTAAACACCATAGTGGATAACATTGAAACCCTTACGAACCAACAAAATGCCACTCTTCGTTGGTGTGATAAAATGCACACAATGTTTGATGATTGTTTGGACTATGATGAGGTTGCGGCCCTCAACATAACCAAAGAAGATTTGGCTAGCCTTTTTGCAAACCTAAAAATGGGTTTAGGAGTCGACCCAAAAAAGTCCAAACTATCCATTAAATGGTGCACAAATGATGCCATATGTGCAAACTTTTGGGATCATTGGTAGATGGTCTTTGATATCCCTCCACATGGCAATTTAGACATACCAATTTATTTCCTTAGAAAATTATATGCAGAATTTGTGTTTAAACTTAAAGTGAACTATTGGACCATGAAGCCCAACATGGGCTTAAGACTAAGAGTTCATTAGGATAGACCCTCTTCCTAGTAGAAGAAAGCTAGCACTTTTGTCCCCCTCACTAATATCTCCCCTCCTCCTCAAGTGCACCATCCAGATATCATAACAGAGGCTAGCTCTTAGACCATCAGAGCCATTCATAGGCCGAGTAGCCTCATGATATCTCAGGCTAGATCAGTCTTGCCTCCTTGTGTTGATGATGCTAGTGCCAGTTCATCATCAGCTAGCTCATCACACATTTGTGTGCCTCACACTTGCATTACATGCAAGAATATTTTCTTGGGTCCCATAGGTGATCTTCTTGAGTATCATTTTGTATTAGATGGGGATACACCAGACACACATGCAGAGGCTATAGACCTCGATACAAGAGAGGAGGGGAATGCAGAGGCATGGACTCCTTTGGTGTCAATACATGTATACATTTTTTTGTTATGACATATGCGATTTAAAGTTAATTTTTATAATACAGTAATTTTAATTTTTAAGACATATTGACTTTTATATGTATGTGATCTTCATTTATGTTTAGTTGATGACCGAGGAGGAGCTCACACAAATTGATGATGCCACACTCTTGGCCATTTCATTTGGCCTTGAGACACCTACAGTACATTATGTTGTGTTCACATTTTTTTTTCAAATTGATATTGTAGCATATATGGTTGCTAAACATTCTTTTATCTTGCAGGTAGTAGCTGTCCCAAGGGGATTAAGTGTGGAGGGTGAGCCAGCATGCCTTGAGAAAGGAAAGGTAATTAGGTTCTTTCTATTTGATTAAATATTGATGCATTCTTGGAACATGTTTGTGGTAATCCCATTTAATTACATTCTTTATTGTATATAGGGAATGGCTACTGGCGACGAGTATGTACAGATTCTGCATCGTAGAGCATCAAGGATTTCCATTCGCATTGAGAGCCCCATTGTATGTATAAGTATCATTTTCTTTTATTATCCTTATCTTCATAAATAAATTCAAAAATAATTTCCATTATATTAACAACTACTATTTTTTATCTCATAGGAGACGCCTAGTGCACATGAGGTCCAACGGGAGAGTTATGTAGATTTGATGATGTAGGCACTCTCTCCTGAGGAGGAGCCTACAATAGTAAGTTGTAGTTTGAATTTATGATTAAATACATTATAAATTTAGAAAGATGTGAATTATAATGTTATAGTTTAAATTGTAGATTCATTTGACAAATGTATTTGAACATATACAACCCATAATCAGAGAGGTAGAAGCATTGCCGAGGGCATATGAGAGGACTCCTGATCGACACAAGAGGTTGACGAGAGAGGTATTTATTATGAAATTTTGATAGTATAAATATTCATTACAAAAAATATCATTATGCATTTGAGTAATTCAATGTTAGATACAAAGAATCATATAAATTTAGTAGTCTAACTTTGGGATTTCCATTTTTGTTTATGTAGGAGGCATCTGATCCACCTAGTGCAGTGAAGAGGCTGCATTTTGATCATCCACTGGCACCCTAGGATAGTATAGTTGTTGTAGCATGTATCATGAGACATTTTGAGATGGCATATGCCACATTGTATATAGAAACATTGATATTATACACATTCTGATGGCATGATCAACCACATTTTGTAAATGGATCTATGTATTTTGATATATGTTTGAGTACTTTGTCTATGGATATGCTGGTCTATTTTGATATGTTAATTATTAATAAATGGTATATTAAAATTCAAGTTTTTATTATTGATTCATATTATATGAGTAGTGGTTTGTATAGATTTATGACTTATAAGAATGTATGGTCTATTTAACACTTATTGCATTCTGAAAATGCTGATATAGATGAAAAAACTTCTTAAAAATCACCATCCTTGCACTACACTAACTCAAAACCTATTTAACCATAAAATTTTCAAGATCAAAATCAGTCAATTCACTAGCCCATTTTAAAATTAATATCATATGAATTCAATATTTATTCTCAATGTCCCTGGCACTGGAAAACTCTTATTCTGAGTGGTTGAGCTAACCAAATGCTTTTAACATATAATTTGTCTTTTAAACATAAACTGTAATAACATAAAAAAGATGTGTTACTTATATAGATAATAATAGGAATAGAAGACATATAAGTACCTCGAAAGATTGACCTTGAAATCCACTTAGAGCACCTTGGAGACTCCTTGGTATGGGGTGGCTGCAAATGATGGATGGTCTCTATGGCTAGAACAAGGGTGTGACTAGGGTTCACCCACCCACTCGGAGCTAATGGCACTGACGATTCAATGCCAAGATCAGTGGTTTCAAATTTAAGAGATGGTGCACCTATGAATTGAGGCACACTGTGAGTTTTGGCATCGAGCGAGATTACTATGCTAAATCCAAATAGAATGTGATCTCTCAAAAATGAGATAGGTTATTTTAGGCCTCAACATCATCATTCTATAGCATTTGACAGTTTACTAATGGCCCTCACGAGCTCTGAGTTATGACCCTTAGAAGATTGACCTCAAAATGCACTTAGAAAACCTTGGGGATTCCTCAGTATGGGGTGCTCACAGATGATGGATGGTCTCTATGGCCAGAACAAGGGTGTCACTAGAGTTCACCTACCCACCTAGAGCTAATGGCACTGACGATTTGATACTAAGATCAGTAGTTTCAAATTTACACTATGGTGCACCTATGAACTAAGGCACACTGAGAGTTTTGGCATCGAGCAAGATCACAATGCTGAATCCAAATGGAATTTGATCTCTCAAAAATGAGATAGGTAATTTTAAGTCTCAACATCACCATCTTGTAGCATTTGATAGTTCATTGATAGCCCTCACAAGCTCTGAGTTATGACCCTTACAAGATCGACCTCAAAATGCACTTAGAGAACATTGGGGACTCCTCGCTACGGGGTGGCCACAGATGATGGATGGTCTCCATGGCCAAAACAAGGGTGTCACTAGCATTCACCAACCCACCCAAAGATAATGAAACTGACGATTCGATGCCAAGATCAACAGTTTCAAAATTTACACTGTGGTGCACCTATGAACTGAGGCACACTGCAAGTTTTGGCATCGAGCGAGATCGTTGTGCCAAATCCAAATGAAATGTGATCTCTTGAAAATGAGATAGGTTATTTTAGGCCTCAACATCACCATCTTGTAGCATTTGATAGTTCATCGATAGACCTCATGAGCTTCGAGTTATGACCCTCAAAATATCAACCTCAAAATGCACTTAGAGAACCTTGGGGACTCCTCGGTATGGGGTGGCTGTAAATGATGGATGGTCTCCATGGCTAGAAAAAGGGTGTCACTATGGTTCAACCACCCATCTGGAGCTAACGGCACTGACGATTCGATGTCAAGATCACTGGTTTCAAAGTTACACTGTGGTGCACCTATGAACTGAGGCACATTGCAAAATTTGGCATCAAGCGAGATCGTTGTGCTGAATCCAAATGAAATGTGATCTCTCAAAAATGAGATAGGTTATTTTAGACCTCACCATCATCGTCCTATAACATTCAACAGTTCATTGATAGCCCTCACGAGCTCCGAGTTATGACCCTCAAAAGATCAACCTCGAAACGCACTTAGCGAACCTTGGGGACTCCTCAGTACAGGGTGGCCGCGGATGATGGATGGTCTCCATGGATGGAACAAGGGTGTCACTAGGGTTCACCCACCCACCAGAGCTAATGGCACTGACAATTCAATGCAAAGGTTAGCGGTTTCAAAGTTGTGCTATGGTGCACCTATGAACTAAGGTACACTACGAGTTTTGGCATTGAGCGAGATCGTTGTGCCGAATCCAAATGGAATGTGATCTCTTAAAAATGAGATAAGTTATTTTAGGCCTCAACATCATCATCCTGTAGCATTCAATAGTTCATTGATAGCCCTCACCAGCTCCGAGTTATGACCCTCAAAAGATTGACCTCGAAATGCAATTAAAGCACCTTGGAGACTCCTTGTTATGGGGTGGCCACGGATGATGGAAGGTCTCTGTGGCTAGAAAAATGGTGTGACTAGGGTTCACCCACCCACCTAGAGCTAATGGTGCTGATGATTCGATGCTAAGATCAGTAGTTTCAAAGTTATGTTGTGGTGTACCTATGACCTGAGGCACATTGCAAGTTTTGGCATCGAGCGAGATCATTGTGCCGAATCCAAATGGAATGTGATCTCTTAAAATTGAGATAGGTTATTTTAGGCCTCAACATCTCCATCTTGTAGCATTTGACAGTTCATTGATAGCCCTCATGAGCTCCAAGTTATGACCCTCAGAAGATCAACCTCAAAATGCACTTAGAGAACCTTTAGGACTCCTCGATATGGGGTGGTCGTGGATGATGGATGGTCTCCATGGCCAGAACAAGGGTGTCACTAGGGTTCACCCACCCACCCAAAGCTAATGGAACTGAAAATTTGAATAGTTCTAGCTGTTAGAAGTTAGATTTTGAAAAGTTGTCAAGAAAATTGCAAAAGTTGCTAACTTTTTGCAATTTTTGCAATTTTTGCACTAAGACAAGTTTTATTGCAAATGGACTCTACAAACTCCTAGGTATGCTAATAATTTTCTAAACATCTAGACATACCTAAAAAACATGGAATTTACTAGAAATCCACTTTATTGGACCAATTCATGGCCAAGGCTTATAATTGCACCATGGGGTCTTGTGTCCATTACAAATGTGGATGGTCACAAGGAGATCATTAGATCTATCCCTAGACCTTATTACATCAAGAAAAGAAAAATAATTAGGTGCTTTGCATTAATAATTCCTATATTTCATTAATGTTATTGGACTAAGAACTAGTTTATGGGTTCCCTAACCCCAAAAGCCCCAATTCACCTTCTCAAAACCCTTGTTCCTAGGGCATCACCAATCTCACATGTGCCAAACCTTCTTGGACTAATTCAAAATTTAGACATCTATGTTTTATCACAATAAACATGAATCGACTCACAAACACTACCCTCTTTAAGGAAAATCAAGGATAGCCATAAGGAAGAGAAGGAAGCAAGGTGAAACATGAGTTCAAGCTCAAGGCCGAGGAAAGAAATGAAAGGGAACTCATCAAAAGCATTTCAGTTCAAAGGAAAATACTTCAAGATAATACACTTTGAAAGTGGAGCAAAGGAAAGAAAATTCAAGGATCAAGCTAAAGGAATTATCCCAAGACCAAACCTTCACTAGTCAAAAACATGGGACAAGTTTGGATTTAAAGAGGTCCATGGACAAGTTCAAGAATTCAATTCATAGGCATTCATGTGTCCCAATGCAAGTCAACTTTACACTTGGTCAAAAACTTAAATGTTTCAGGAACAAAGACTATCTTACAAGGAGATCAACTTGTCTCTATTTACATCAATTTTTTGTAAGGATCAAACAAGTACACCAAGAATATTCAAGGATTTACCACCAAAGTGAGCTTAGGAGCATGAACAAGGACATAAAGAAAAGTTTTAGGTTGAGGGCACAAAATAATGCAAGGATAAGATTTGCATCAATGGAGTGATCCCAATGATGATCAAGTTGTGCAAGGAAATGGATTTAATATGCCACGGAAGATGTTAATGCATGCAAGGGATTGCTCCAAGGATAAAACCCAAAGATGAAGATGAAAAAGAAGAATTCCAAAAAATGAAGGTGGAAATATCAAGGGTTCAAGCATTGTGAAGTCCATCTATCCAAAAGAAAGAAGTCCTAGAATGATAACAAATTCCTAAGAATAAGAAGGTGGAATTAAGATAAATATTACATGGCGAAGTTAGAGGTCATAGAGTCACAACATAACAGGCTTCCTAGCATTGAAATGGAGAAACTTAGTGAAATTTTGTTCAAGTTCATTGGTTTTGCTAAAAGGGAGAGGAAGAGAGGAGTGTACATCTTGGATGATAAGTTGAATGATGACTAGGTGGCTTCCTTGTTTCTTATTGGTCCTTGGGTGATTGAATGTTTTTCACTGGCTTATATTTTGGCTATTTTTGGTTCCCCTAATTAGAGCTTGTAATGGATTAATCTAGATCATTTTTTTTGAATCAATCTTGTTAGTTCATTATAATTGGGGCTCCTATTTAAATCCCCAACCCTCTCATTTGTAAACCAACGCTATTGGAGAATTCTTACCAATTAAATATAAAATTTTCTCTACTTTTCATTTTTTTGTATTGCATGGAAAATTGTTGTGATCAAGTTTTGACACAAGGTAGGATGGGTGAATGATTCCATGGGAGCACTCACCAACCACCTTGCTAGAATGCAGGATTGCCAAAGAACCCAAGATGTCATGCATCAAGTTTGCATTATTGCATAATGATCCTTATTTCTTCACTTAGCTTTAAATTTCATTTCATGTTGTTAAGTATTAAATTTTTTGGATGAAAGAATTATGGCTACACTTGCTCAATTTGAATATAAACTAGATCATTAGTCTCTTGTTGATGGTAAGACTGCCTTGTGTGGTGAGTTAGTGAAAGTACTCAACTGAATAGTGTAAGTCACACAAGTGATTACTAGAAAATCACATTATTTCACTAAGTGAAAATCCACAATTAAAGGAACCTTAAAATCATTTCATGATCTTACTTAGCAATCTTAGCATGAGAGATAACCTTATATCAAGAGAGTATTGAATGTTTGGTGTTTCATTGAGTATTTGAATCTACATGTTATAGTGGAATAAAACTCACAATAAAATTAACAAGATTGGAATCTTTGCAACTTGATCAAGACCTCTATAGAGATACTATCTTATTATTGGATTTTAGGAATTAGATCTAGCTAAAGCTCTCTGTGAAGCCATAAACTTAGACTAAGACTAGAAGATGCAATCCTCACTCAAAAACTAAACTATGAAAAAATCCCATTTGAGTGTCATACATGTCATGGACATGGTCATTTAGATAAGGCCCAAAAAACTATAGATAATTGCAATAATGAATCCTTTTCAAATTAAATTTGGGAAGAATTACATCAATTTTTAAAAAAAATCAAATCACATAGTATTCTAATTGTTCATCTCTACTTTCTAGATTTTTCTTATTTCATTAGTTTGATAAAAATAGTTTTAATAATCATAATGTCAGCTTTATGTCAAATAAGGAAAAAGCCAAACTTGTAATAATATATTTGCAAGAAATTATCTTTGATATAGTTATAAATGCTCTTAAAATTATCCTTATAGCCTTGTATCACATGCAAATGTGATTATGAAGAAAATAACATAAGAAGTAAATATATCTAGTTGAGTGTTCCAATAGGGTCCTCTCTCTATTTTAGGGTCTCCAACAGGGCTTCATGATCAGCATTAGCAATAGTAAAAAGTTCTTTTACTTTTGGTCTTCCTTGATGCTTCAATAACTTTACATCTTTTGCTATAATAAGATGCAAATATATGAGAATTACTTTGTGCTTCTAATAGTCTTCGAATGTAGGAATTTTGTTCCTTCTAGGCATGTATGTCTATAGCCATATTCCAACAACAACCACTAAACTAGTAGGATATGTGAATCCATCATCATCTGTGATCAATTGTGCAAGTTTTTGTTTACCTCTTACACAATGTGCTAACCAATAATCAAATTTCTCATCATTCCCCTTGTGGTGCAACCAATGCAAAGACATGTACTGGCTAAAGTAGCTATGATAGATGGTTATACTCAAGTGAACTTTCCATGTCATCATTTTTTATAAAGGGTATGATAGACAATGGATTAATATAATGTGGAGCCCATGTGTCCACCCACTTACTTAACTCACAGTGATCCCAATCACACTAAAAACAACTAGTAAAAAAAAAAGCTAGCTATCGTGTTCAAATGGTCCATCTACTAGAATCAGAGCTCTGGAATGAATGCATATTTGATGAGTCTCTCACTATAGCACAATTCGATCTATTAGCTATGGGCCCTTCCTCAACCCACCAAAAGAACCTGCGTACCACTGAATCAAGAGTCCCCCCCTATGATAATGCTAAACTACACCAATCAATAATGCTACGAGAATCAAGAAGCTCTTCTATTAAAATCTTCAATTGCTCCTTAACTAGAGCTCTCTTCACACATGCCTCTGCTCCATCATGTTCCCCTTTTCCATGGCCGGACTCAAAAAAACTTCAAATATGAGGAACCCCTCTCTCTACGTGCATCCTACACAACCAATAAAACATGCAAGCATTCTTGAACTGACCTGTAAAGTTATCTAACCAAGTGATATGTATATCCATAGCAATTGCATGCTCATGTAAGAAATCAAAATAATTCTCAAAACAATGTTGCACAAATTAGTGAGAGTGAGATCTATCATCACTCATATAAAAATGATACTCTCTAATAATATTTCAATTATCTTTTGCACTATCAGGGGCATGTCTATATGTTATGTAAACAAAAATAGCAATCTGAATGGAGTTGTAATCCTGAGATTGTGTCTCATTTTGAGGTTGCAATGTGTAGTTTTTAGCAAAATCAACAACTGATATAATAGTGCTAATGGAAAAAATCTCCTTACACATTCTAAATTGTTGATCAATGACTGAGACCTATGACTATGTCTTGCATACTTGTAAAAAAGATTTGCCATGAAATCTAAAATAAAACTAGCCACACTGATATCTTTTCCAACCAATTTACATCTAGAGCTCTCACCCTCACTCTTCAATGTGTATTTCACCATTTCATATACCCTTTTTTTCACTATTGTCTTTCCAAGATCTTGTTCACACCCCTCATGGAAACATGTGTCAAACTTGGATAAGCCACCACATTCTGAACACTTCTCATTTAAGCAAGCATTTCTATAAAAGGAACAACCATCAACTCTACGACATAAAAGTTGATCTAGCAAGTCTCTTGATGATTTTGGAAGCCCACTAGCCCCACAATCCTCCAACATTTCTTTACTATGCAAAGTAGAACAGATGTAGCATAATAGTTCATGGTGCATAGAAAACTCAACATGATATTTGCAACAACATGTATTTCAAATTATTAGTGGCACACAATAAAATGGCTTCAAAGATTCAAAAGCCCTTTGTGATATATGAAGACTTGGATGACTCTCTCTAAATTGTTTGAACAACATAGTTTGACTTACCTCCAAATAGTGTTTAGGATGTGGCATGCAATATCTGATGCCAATTCTCAACTTTAACACGTCTTTAGCATTGGGTGATACTCATGAGTTAGAGTGCCAAAATTGTGTAATTTCTTCCTTCACACTATCGGATAGCTTCTTATCAAAATGTGGAAGTCTCCCACCAGATGCTCATGTTTCATTTTGAAGAAGATCATCAATTTTCTCTCGTTGACTAAGTGCTCTTCTCAAAGTAGTATGATCTAGATTCAAATGAATACAAGTTTGTCTCCTATATCTACCCTTTCTCAAATGATGACTTACCAAAGAGGTTGCAATAACCCTTTAAGCAGCTCTATTATCCTTCTCCCTGCTATTTTTTCCAATGCTATTGAGAGCACTGAAATTTTTTTTCACAATAATGGCATTTCTTTCAAACTTTTTATTAACACAAATCTTTAATTTGGAAAGCATAGGTCTCATCTTTTGCATCTTTAATAAGTGCATGAAAAGATGACCTTGCTCTACCATTGTCTTGTTGCCAAAAAACATTTGATATAGTCTTGAAGCCCATAACTAAATGGTTCTTTCTAATTTTTTCGCTTCCAAACTAGTAATAATGATTTCATCAATTTCAATTATCCATTTTGGTGTTTTAGAACCTTCATGTCAATTATAATTAGGAGATATGTAATGTTCTTGTGCATTAGGTTCCTATGCATTGTCATGTTTGACATGGTCAATTATGCAATTTGGATTATGTCTTGGTAGCATTTCGTCATCAAAATTTTCATTCTCTAAATTTTTAATTTCAGCATTATCATTTTCAATAGGTACATTTTCATTCTCCAACTATACATATTCATTATCTGACTCTATGATTTCACCTTTGACTAATTCATTGTCAACTTGACTAATATTTAGCATACCTTATCTTTTTCTTCGGTGTTCCATTTTGTCTCTTTCCCTATATGCCACAATGTCTTCATTGGATATCTTCCTTTTGCATTTATCCTTTCAACAACTGTTGCTCCCCATTTAGATGACAAATTTGAACACCTAAGTTTATATTTTCGAATTTTTTCGATTAGTTGGGCCCCAAAATGTACATTTTTTCAAAACTCATGAAAAAAGAACTGAAAAAGTTATGTTGTCAAGTCTGTAGGGATAGGGATATGTTGGAAATTTGTGCTAGGAAAAATTGGATATCCGATTTTAGATCGAACATCTGATTTGAAATTAGATATTTGATTTTCTCCAATGACATTTGGAGGGAAAACAACCTTCACTATAATAGTATTAATATTATAATAATTATTAGAGGGAAACCGACTTTGGTTTATTAGTATTAATATATAGTATTAGAGCTATAACAGTAATAATATATATTATTATTATTATAGCTATAGTATTAATATTTAGTGTTTATTTATATTATTATTATTATTATTATGCTACAATAGTATTAACATATATATTAATACTATTCCATAATAGTATTAATATATATATTATTATTATACCTATAATAGTATTATTATTATTACTATAGCTATAATAGTATTAATATTTAGTGTTTATTTATATTATTATTATTATTATTATTAAGCTACAATAGTATAAATAGTATATAAATATTGTGTTAATAGTATTAGTGTATATATATATATATATATATATATATATATATATATATATATATATATATATATATATATTATGCTACATGTGTCATCATTTAATGGGTCAAAGGGGGTCATAGGTCAACCTATGACCCCCTTTGACCCATATGAACAATTCTAACATGTCCCTAGGGGTCCTAGCACCCCTAGAGACATATGGCATCATTTAATGGGTCAAAGGGGGTCATAGGTCACCCTATGACCCCCTTTGATCCATATGAACAAGTCTAATATGTCCCTAGGGGTCTTAGGACCCCTAGGGACATATGTCATCATTTAATGGGTCAAAGGGGGTCATAGGTCACCCTATGACCCCCTTTGACCCATATGAATAATTTTAATAGTCCCTATGGGTCCTAGGACCCCTAGAGACATATGTCATGATTTAATGTGTCAAAGAGGGTTATAGGGTGACCCATATTAACCATTCCAATATGTCCCTAGGGGTCCTAGGAACCCTAGGGACATATGTCATCATTTAATGGGTCAAAGGGGGTCATAGTTCACCCTATGACTCCCTTTGACCCATATGAACAATTCTAATACTAGGACCCCTAGGGACATACATCGTCATATAATGCGTCCCCCTTTGACCCATATGAACAATTCTATTATGTCCTTAGGGGTCCTAGGACACCTAGGCACATATGTCATCATTTAATTGGTCAAAGGGGGTCATAGGTCATCCTCTGATTCCCATTGACCCACATGAACAATTCTAATACATCCTTAGGGGTCTTAGGACCCCTAGGGACATATGTCATTATTTAATGGGTCAAAGGGGGTCATGGGTCACTCCCTTTGACCCATATGAATAATTCTAATATGTTCCTAGGGCTCCTAGGACCCCTAGGGACATATGTCATCATTTAATAGGTCAAAAGGGGGTCATAGGTCACCTTATGACCCCCTTTGAACCATATGAACAATTCTAATATGTCCTTAGGGGTCCTAGAACCCCTAGGGATATATGTCATCATTTAATAGGTAAAAGGGGGTCATAGTTTGACCTATGAACCCCTCTAACCCATATGAATGATTCTAATACCTAGGGGTTCTAAGACCTATGACCCCCTTTTACCCATATGAACGATTCTAATACCCCTAGGAACATATGTCATCATTTAATGGGTAAAAGGGGGTTATAGGTCAACCTATGACCCCCTTTGACCCATATGAACAATTATAATATGTCCTTAGGGGTCCTAAGACCCCTAGGGACATATGTCATCATTTAATAGATCAAAGGGGGTCATAGGTCATCCTATGACCCCCTTTGACCTATATTAACCATTCTAATATATCTCTAGGGGTCATAAAGACCCCTAGGGACATATGTCATCATTTAATGGGTCAAAGGGGGTCATAGGTCACCCTATGACCCCCTTTGACCCATATGAACAATTCTAATACATCCCCAGGGGTCCTAGGACCCCTAGGGACATATGTCATCATTAAATGGGTCAAAGGGGGTCATAGGGTGACCTATGACCCCATTTGACCCATATGAACAATTCTAATACATCCCTAGGTGTCATAGAACTCCGAGTGACATATGTCGTCATGTAATGGGTGAAAGGGGGTCATAGGTCAACCTATGACCCCGTTCGACCCATAAGAATGATTTTAATATGTCTCTAGGGGTCCTAGCACCCCTAGGGACATATGTCATCATTTAATAGGTCAAAGGGGGTCATAGGTCAACCTATGACCCCCTTTGACTCATATATATTAATAATATACGTATATATTAATAACATACATATTAATATAATAATATATAATACATATTATATTTAATTAAAATATTACGTTATTATATATATATATTAATAACATACATATTATATATAATATACATACATACATACATACATACATATATATATATATTACGTTATTATATTTAGTAAAAGTAATAATAATATAAATTATATTTTAGACTATAATAAGAATAACATAATATATTATTATATATTAATAGATTATATCTTATATCTTTACATTATGTTATTATATATATATATATATATATATATATATATATATATATATATATATATATAACTAAAATAATTTATAAATCATAAGCTATAACTCTTAAACCCATTTTTCCCTCCAAAATGGGTAAGAATTTCAAATTTTCCAGCAAAATTGTAGTGCCTGCCCCTGGGTTGCATTTTTGCTATCATTGCTGAGCTCTTTTAGGGCTAGTTTCATGTTGATGGTTAGCAGCATTGTTTTGAGACTATCAGATATTGTGCTATGGATTTAGTTTATTATGTGATGAGATCACTTAGACTTTATATTTCATGTATGCATGATGATCATTACAGTGTTTGCAGTTATTAATGATGATTAGTAAGATGATTTATTATCATGTGTTTTTTTATGGATACTTACCCCATACTTGCATGTGTATGGTGTGTGTGTTTGATTTTGTATGGTGTGTTTGATGTGGTTAAGGAAGAGAGTCATAGTCACCTGCTAGTCGGGATCTACATGATGCACCACTTCCTACAATTGCCTATTTAGTTTAGTATATATTGTGCTTATACATGCATAATTTTTATGCAAGTTGCAAGTACCGGGTATCGACTTCCCTAAATTGCCAGGATGAGCATACCCTATCACATCATCTCAATGATAAGAGAGGGGAGATAAATTTTCAAGTCCAAATCTCAACCCTTTAAGCCATTTGTCCTAATTGGAAAATTAGGACAATTATCTGAGTTGAGTACCCTCCAAATACATTGGATAACGTAATTCGTGATATTAACCCTTGGTTTGATTTTGTATGTATTTTTGCTATGATGGGTTTTTGTGAGTCTTTGATGTATTTTTTATTAATTAATCCTAATTAAAAGATTTAATTAATGGTTTAATTTAATGGAAATTAATATTATATTTTAATATTTATTTTACTTAATTAATTGAGAAATTAATTAAATAAAATAATTAAATTTGAAGATAAAAGTTATAAGTTTAAATTTGGAATGTGACAATATTCATTTTAATAATAATATATTTGGAGTTCATTTTTAAATAAATGACTAAATAATAATATTATTAAAGCTAATAATATTTTAACAATTAAGTTTTGAAAATAAAATTTAAAAGTAGAAAATATATTAAAATTATTAAAAGATTCTAGATTTCATGTGATTAAAATATAAATATATTAAGACTAAACAAGTGGAGATATTAAAGTTAGTGCATGAGATTTAAAAAAATTAATAAATTAAATTGAAAAGAATAAAGTAAATATTATATTAATTAATGTGTGTTATTTTTAATATTTGCTCACATAGGAGTTGGCAAATCCTCAAGAGTTGTCATGTAGACAACACAGGGGTTTGCACTATAAGAATGCATAAGTTGTCTACATTTAGGAGTTAGCATTTTATTTGAGCACATGGTGTCTACAACCTTATGACTCATCTAGAAGGTTGGAGAAGACTCATGCTTGGTTGTCATGCTTATCTTCTAGTTGTTTCTAGACACATTCTAGATGCATCTTAGAGGCCTTTAAATAGAGGCTCTCCTAGTGTGTTTGGACAAGCTTAAATGGAAGCTTCAAGTTTACATGATCATATGCTTCTACATGCTCATATGTTTCTCCATGCTCATATGTTTCTACATTCTTATATATTTCTACATGCTCATATACTTCTACATGCTTCTATACTTTTTCTAGCACTTCTAGTCACTTGGAAGATTCAGTTGCCTTGGGTCTTGGACGAATTGTGAATGATGGAGAAGGAAAGGATTTTCTATGGACTTTTGAGGCATGGAAAATTAGCATCAGTGTCCAGATGCACTCGTGATATTCGCATATTATCTTTGCACTATTTCTCTTCTTATCTTCATCGTGTCTGTTGTATGTGTACGAATACTCTCTATGATTGAATCTACAATTTGAAATTGGAATCTAGATATGCTATTTGGTTGAGAAGAAAACATTAGAAAACCCTAGATCCAATTTAGGAGAAATTAGATCTGAATCGGGTTTAGGTTTGAATTAGAATCAAATTGAGAAATGATGATTTCAAAATTTATAGTTAAACTTATTGGATGAATTATTGGATAAATTTAGAAAACAAATTTTAAAGTTTGGAAGCCTTTTTGTGTATATGTTCTTTATGGAAACATACATGTTTATATATATGTTTATATTGTAAGGACAAAACTCTGCATATATATACATACACACACACATATATATATACATATATATACTTATATATATATGCATACGTATGTATATATATATATATATACATATATATTTAGTGGAAAAGTCGAATATTTAAAAGCGCGATAAAGAAGTTGTTTACATAAATCCGAAATCGCATTTGAAAATGTTTTTACAAAAAATCTATATAAAAGAAAAAAATATAAATATAACATTGGGGCGGGTGGGATTTATACCCACCTCACCCTCCCTAACCACAATTATTGCCGACAGTGTAGCTACGCAAGTCATAGAGTACCCGCGAGTATGTAGGGTACCTGCGACCTATGGGCCGCACGGTTTGCATGTTGTATGCAGTGATTAAATCGCTTTTGAATTACTTTAATATGATTTTAACATAATTTTGTTAAAAATTCATATGTTATATATTATGTTTTGAATTCGATATTTATATATATGAAGTTAATAAATATTATTATATGTATATATGTATATGTGTATAAATGTATACATATATATATATATATATATATATATATATATATATATATATATATATATATATATATATATATATATATATATATATATATATATATATATATATATATATATATATATATATATATATATATATATATATATATATATATATGTATGTATGTATGTATGTGTATATATATATATATATGTATGTATGTGTATATATATATATATATATATATATATATATATATATATATATATATATATATATATATATATATATATATATATATATAATATTGTAATTCAATTTTGTTAACTTATAATGAAGTATATATATATATGTATGTATGTATGTATGTATGTATGTATGTATGTGTGTGTGTGTGTGTGTAATATTAACAAAATTTTATTTAAGTAATGAATTAGTGTACTTAAGATTAATTTAAAATGTTGCAATTGAAAAAGGGAAGTTACCCAAATAGTTTTGGAATTCTCACGAATGGAAAATTGAGAAATTATATATGATTCTTCCTAGAGATATTAACATTTGCTTGATATTCATTGAATGATTGAATGAATAAAGAATTTGATTTAAATATTGATCATTATAATAATGAAATTATTAATGGGATTAGTATTTATTGATAATTGTTAAGGTTAGCAATTATTCATGAATGATAAGTATAGACTAGCTATTAAGTAATTCCCTTAAATTCAAATTGAGATTAGTAATAATGAAAGTACAACAATAACATATAATTAGTTTAGACAATCTCAAGGGATATGAGACAAAAATAATTATTAGATAATGATATTGAGAGAAAGTTATCCTTATTAGGAATATAAATGCATCAAAATATAGGTTATGGAACTATGATTATTTATTAATTGAGAGATATTCTTTGAGTTGTCATGTTAAATATTAGTTAATTTAATTAATTGTAAATTAATTAAATTCAACTAATAAATAAGTTATGCAATGAGGTTCAATTGAATAATTAATGATTAAAAATAATTTTAATGAGACTAATTGGTCGAAATAGAGGAAACGAAATTCATTCTATTATGATTAAATTAGAATCATCTCTTGAGAGAGCATTAAATTATAATGATTCAAACATTTACCCTTAGTGGAGTTTAGAAAGGTTGATTTCAAAACAATACGAGGATTATACTATAAGGTTAAAGGAAGTCTTCTTGCTTGATAGTAATCATGGAGTTATCAATTAAGTTATGTAATAGAGTTCAAATTGATATGCTAATATCGATTCCTCTAGCGATGTTGTGAATTATCTAAATCGAAGTTGGTAAGCCTTATGACTTGAATAATGATTTTAGATATTATATGGTTGTCAACGATGATAACGGATAAATTAAAAGGCTCAAACTTTAGTAATACTTAATTAAGTTTCTAATTGACAACTAATAGAATGTTAATAGGTCATGGATTGAGAACCTATGTTTATTGATTGACTTAATTGATCATTTTAATAATTTTATAATCTTCTTATTCGAAGATTGATAATTGGCTCTTATAATTTAATGAATAATGATCCTTGATTTATGTTGAAAATTGAAGTAAGATTAAAGAAGAATATGGATCATAGTTAAATAAAGAGAACAAGTTAATTAAGGGTCAATGATGATCAGATTATTGAGTAAAGTATTTACCCTTAAGCTATTCTTAGAATATTAATTTAATTAATAGAAGGATAATGCTATCAAGGAACAAACGGGTTGACTTGTAGGTCAAATGATTAAACTTAGACAATTGAAGTATACTAAAATGAAAACTGAAGCTCTACACTTAATTCAACTATGTGATTTAGTAAACCAAAACATGTGTTTGCATTGTGTTTTCTATATGCTATCTGTTTTGGGTTTTTGGTTGACTAGTGTTGACTAGTCTTAGGTTGTTACCAGAGGCTCAAGGGTTATGAGATGTGAGTGCATGTTGATCTTATTTGGTCTCGATCTTTATAAACCCAACCATGGTAATGTGATCGTATGCTCTATGAAATGTTTGTATTTACTGATTATTATTGTTCATCAGTCTTCATGTGTGAAGCTGAGATGTATGTGTATGAGACACTTGAGCTATTCATTTTTGAGTCATTGATTAGTTATCCTTGGATTATTTTCTAGTCGCCATGATGGGACTGAAATGTGGATTTATTTCTTGATGATGTCATGTTGTGACATGTTTTGACTCAACCATTTTGGAGTCTTCGATCAGTATGATTTTGAGATATTCTTGGTAGCTTGTTGAAGAACCAATGGATATGGTGATTTATATTGAGATATATTCTGGTTATTGAGAACCAATGGATACTTATGATTATTAGTGATGCCTTCAGTTGCTAATAGAGAAATGTTGTGCTCATGATTTTCTATGGATGCTTTTCTAGATGGTCATGGAGATTTGATGATTCTTATTGTGGATATTTGATGCTTTTATCATGGTTATTTGATGATTCTTTTTATGGATTATCTTTTGGATTTTCTTTCCAGTCGCTTGTATAGGACTGGGGTGATTTTATGATTCCATGAGCTTAGGGTAGGTTATCTACTTGTAGTGTTGGGAAGTGGCTTGCAATGGGGGTCGGGGCCCTAAGTGGCTGCCAGGGTAACTCATTGTAAGTTTGGTTAATAAGTGATAACATTTACACACTAAATGGGGATTAAATGAACCCAAAAAAAATAATTCTTTTGATGTTCTCGCCCATGCCTTGAGTGCTTGTACAGACTAGGATGGGAGTAGAGAGAATGCATGGTTGCAACCTTACATTCTGTAGTATGCCTTGTCAGTATGAGAGGATACTAGTGGCCGTATGAGATTAGTATGGACCCATGGAGTTTAGCTAACTGCCAAGGTAACTTGTACGTGATAAATGTGATGACACTTTCCTGCTTGCAGAGTAGGTTTCCTACATGTCTTTGTGGGCCTCTAGAAATTAGATGTCGATTTTGTGTGATGGAACCTTTGAGTTAGTATACTTATAGTATTCTTGGACTTATATAGATTTATGCTATGTGATTTGGATAGCCTATTTGAGACATGAGATTATCTCCTCAACATGGTGGGAGTGGACCACTTAGGTTCCACGCAATCGGGTGGTAGTGTATTTCCACTCTTATCATTTGAGATTCAACTAAGACACCGTGGCTGGAGTATTCTTGGTTGGTATTTATCTTCATTATGTTCTTGGATCATTATGATAGATGATATACCTTATGATGGATGTATTTACTGGTATGTTTCTCATATTGATGATTTGCATATGTTAAATGATGTTATCTTATGCTTTACTTGCATGTTAGATTACTTTCTGTATTTGATGTAGTATGATTTGGGTGTGACATTCCTACTATGTTAATATCGATGATCTCTTTGGTGATTTGGAATGTTATGCATGGAGGGATGGCTAGGATCCACGATGGTCCGATGATTTTAATTACGGTTTGAAGAAACCGTGCACTTAGTTAGTTATGTTTTGTGATATATAGTTATCTTTTATGTTGGATGTTTATTCTTTCAAGCCTTTCATACCTTTTGACATGTATAGTGGATGATTGAGCAATCTAAAATGTAATTACAAAAAAGGACACATGTAATATTGTTTAAGAATATTGGATATAACATTGCTAAGGATGTGATGTTAGATGAATAGTTAATTTAGATGTGATACAATGTTAATGGATCTTTAAAGAATGTAACTATTATGTTATGTTATGTTTACTTTCATTTGAATTGTTGCTATTGCTTCCGTTACTATGTATAAGTTGTGAATGGTTTATCTTTCATGTTTAAAAAAAAAAAATTGTTTGGAAAACTTAATGAAATTCTTTGGATCCTTTGGCGGGGCATTACAAAAATTCACCAAGCCATATTGGATATCCGATTTCAAATCAGAAATCCTATTTGAAATCAGATATTTGATTAGGCTATGTAATTACCAAGCCTACTCGGTCAACCAAAAGGATATGTTTGAAGATGGTTTTAGTGATACTCAGACTTTGGGTAGCCATCTAACAATGTTATTTTGATCGAAATTGAATGAAACAAAAAGGGTTTTTTAATATCATTCTTGAGATTCCATCAATATAATTTTTTTCAAATTCTAAGTTCGATAAGTATTTATTAGTTAATTATCAATGAAGATTATTTCAAAGTGTTGATTGACATACTAATTGAAAAATAGCTATAACTTTCAAATAGTATAACATTTTTTAAATCTAAAAGTTGCGTCACATTCTATGCTTCGCCTAGTATAAGAAAAAAAAATTGGTAAAATTTTCTATTAGTTAAAGTGTTCGGACATGGGACTTTTTTTTTTCGAAAAATGTTTTGGTAGAAAATTTATATTTAATTATTTATTTGGAATAAAAATACCAAAAAATATGCGTCATATCGAAGCATGAGTCTAATTTTTATATCTATAATTATATTAAAAAAATATTATCATTTGATTTTGATTAAGGTGGTCAGACATACACCTACTTTTTATTTTTTCCCTAAAATTTTTGTAGTATTGCATTAAAATTCAAACTTTTGACCAATCAATTATTTTTTTCTCTTGATAAGGCCTAGTAGTTTAGAAACTACATTCAATTTTTTACATATTATTTTCTTACAACTTTTTGATAAAAAGTCCATAAACACTTCAAAATTATGTGTCAAGTTGACATAACCCTAATTTGCTGATTTTCCACTACCACTTAAGGCCATAGTTTGGTACACCATGATCCCACACATACTCACATGCTTTGATATATTGATCATAATTTTTTTTGTCTACAGTTGTGCTTCTGTTCGAGCTCTTTGATCTTGGGTGAATTTAGCCCTAAGGTAAATTCTTACACTTTTCAATACTGAGATCATTTTTCAATCTTGCATTCTTTTTTCTTAGATTGATAAGTTCTTGATTTGCATCATTGAGTTGGCCAATGAATCTTTCTCACTCAAGGGATTGTTGATGAATTTCATTTCCCTTTTCTTCTATCACATCTTTTGATTTTTCTTTTTCTTCCATGACTTCACATAATATGAGCCATTGGGTTTCTTCTCTTTCTAGCTTTCTAACTTGTTCTTGAAAATTAATTTATTTTTTCTAATAGATATTTGATTATTGCATTAGCTTCATGTGAATTTTTTTCTTCAACGTAGAGATCATCATCCATTTGTGCTGCAAGATCTTTCCTTCTTTTTAATTAGTAAGAGAGTTTCTTGTTTTCTTTCTTAAGTTGTCTAATGGAAAATTCCATATCCAAATTTGCATTCCCAATAGCATTATCTAGCCTATATAACTCCATTGCCCCTTATCTTATCTGAAGTTATTAAAATGCCTTTGTGAGAACCAATGGCTCTAATATGAATATAAGGTATGGTAGGTTACTAAGAGGGGAGGAGTGAATTAGTAACCAATAAAACTTTAACTTACATCACAAATTAGTCCTTCATATATTATTATGATGTAATTGCATGCATAAAAGAATGAAAGCAATAAAAAATTCATAAAACTTTGAAACAAGAAATGCTGACCCAGAAACCTTCTAACTAGAATGGAAAACTAGGGTGGGGATGAGACTCACAAGCTTTAGTATTGTAGTATAAAGTTAACCTATTAAGGCTTACAATTGACCACTTCTAGTGATCTTCCCTATTAGGAGCAATAAGGATTGTAAGGTCCACCTTGTTAAAGGATTTAAAAACATATAATGAAGTATGCACTATGTTAGAAGATTTAGAAAAGGACTATTAAGTCCACCTAGTTAATGGATTTGAGTGATGCACTTGTTAGGATGAATCAATAGTCAATCTCTAATCTAGAACTTTGGTTTGTTGAATGAGATGCATTGTATTGCAATTATCAGCTAGCTATGATAGATAAGTATCTGCTATCCCATATACTTCTTGTAGCCTTCTTTAATTTGTACTCATCTATTTTATATTCCTTCTCAATTACATAATTGGATATGATACAATGAGTCACATATATATCAATCCAAATAAATCCTTACTATAGTTGACTACAATAGAAATTTCATCATAATCCAAAAAGTCAACGTAACTACTGTAACTTGGGTTATGAAGACAAGCTCGGTGATGTTATGATACATAGAAAACACTATCAATGCTTAGTAAACTTTGCCACTTGGTTTAAGTTGAAGTTCGGTCTATACTGATCACTTTCAAGTAGCTTGAACTCAATCAATATTATGTGACACAATGAATACTAAGAAACTAGATAGGAAATAAGTCACTCGATTGACACTGCATGACTCAGTCAAAACTAGATTATCTTTGTTAACACTATATCATCTTTAGTTATGTTTAGAGCCACAACCTCATCATAGTATAACCCATCATCAAAAATGAAATGAATTTTCTCATGCAAGTGAAGAGAGACATTTTTTTCATTGGTAAGTATTCAAATATTATCCACTATGGTGTTTAACAAGGTGACATAAGGAAGGATTAAGAACTATGACCAATGACACACCCAACTATTCAAACCACCTACATAGAGTCAACAAAGAAAAAATAACAACAAATACAAATAGCTCGGGAGATAGACAAAGAATCTGATCTTCATTCATATATTCATTGATGATCAATTACATGCCCAAGTGTAAGGCCTTCTAGGTTACAACCACTTATATATATTCAATCACAATATTCAAATGATCAAACTTTGCATCCTTTCTATCTCTGCAATACTTTCCTAATATGCTCAAGATTTTCTTCCTTAGTCTACTAAATATTAGAATATCATCCAAATAAACAATCACAAACTCACAAAAATCTTTTCAGAACTTCGTTAATCAACCTCATGAAAATACTAGGTGCACTAGTCAAACCAAAAGACATAACCAACCATTCATACAAATCATCTTTTGTCTTGAAAGAAGTCTTCCATTCATCACATTCTCTAATTTTGATCTAATGATGCCACTTTTTAAATCAATCTTTGTAAAATTCTTTGCTCCACTCAAACAATCCATTATGTCATCCATCATTGGCATAGGAAATCTATACTTCACTATGACCTTATTAATAGCTCTCGAATCAATATACATTCTCCATTCTCCATTATTCTCAAGTGCTAATACAATAGGCACAACATATGGACTCAAAATTTCTCTAATCAAACCTTTCTCTAAAAACTCATGCACTTGTCTATTAAGCTCTTCATTCTTAGCAGGTGTCAATCTATATGGTTGTTTATTTGGAAAATTAGCTCAAAGAATCAGATCCATACAATAAATTATACTTATCATGAAAGGTAAACCATCAAGTATATCCTCTACAAAAATATCCTTATACTCATTCAATAATTCAGCAATTTCTATTGGCACTTAGTCAATAATAACACTTTGTTCTATCACTCATTCACCATAGATTGATACTCAGTAAGCTCTATTTTCTAGCACTCGACTGCTATTGGAATAACTTGCTCTCCTTGCAATTCTAGAAAAAAAAATTGATTCTTCTTTATTTCCTTTTCAAATTTCTTTCCATTAACCATGCAAATTCTTATAGTAGTACATTTAACTTCATCTGAAATTTCAATCAAAGGAAATAATATTCTCTTTTTCCCTTTCACCCAAAGAGTATATTAATTCAATCTTCCATTATGTATAGCATATCTATCATATTGCCAAGGTCTACCCAACAAAATATAACAATAATCCATAGGCATATTATCACACAAAACTTCATCAAAGTAACATCCAATCTTGAATTTCACAATACATTGTTCACTTGCCAATATCTTATGCTCATCTTTGATCCATGAAACATGATAGGGTTTAGGATGCTCTAATATCTATGACTTCATCTTTGTAACCAATTCTTCTAATGAAAAATTTGTAGAACTTCCACTATCAATGATCACTTTGCAACATTTTCAAGCCATCTTACATCTAGTTTTGAAAAAAATTCTCCTAAGGATAGGTTCCTCATTGCTTCCCTTATTACATAAGGTTATTCTCACCATCAAATTCCCTCTAGCCTCAGGTTGACTAGGTGAACCTTCATCATCTCCTTGAATCACAACATTTATATTACCTTTCCCTCTTTTAGAGGATCTGCATTCAAAAGATATATATTCCTCTTTACCACATCTAAATCAAATAACATGAAAACCACCTCTAGAATAAGAATTACCTCTTTATCATTAAGAATTAATACCTACTTGGTAAGAAGCACCACCTTTCTACTCTATATTTCCTTTATCACCATTCTTCCATTTAGATTTTCCTTTATCTTGCATAGAACTACTAGATCTAACATCTTCACCATAAGATCTACATCTTCCTCTCAGGAATCTACCACATCTACCTCTCTTTTTTTTTGCTCATGCTTCTTTGTTAAGATCTCCTCAGCTTTCAAGGAATATTGGAATGCTTCTTCCACAGTTTCCAATTTCATGAAACTTATCTCATCTTGGATTCTAGATCTCAATCCATTTATATACCTTGGAATTTTCTCAACATCATCATCCAAATGTCTAGATCTGATGTGCAATCTATACAATTCCTTGGCAACCTCCTTCACAGTCATGTCTCTTTCTCTCTTCTCTCAAATTTTACATCTTTTAAAAAAAATTAACTAATAATCAATGGGCAATAATTTTTTCTTCACCTTATTCACCATCTTTGGCCATGTCTTGGTCTTCTCCTTTCCTCTCCTTTGTCTATCAATTAAAAAATTCTCCCACCATAGTGAGGCATGTCCTTACAACCTTGTAACTAAATTTTTTATCATCTTATTATTAGGGGTGTTTTCATTCTCAAATAATTTCTCCATATCAAAGATCCAATCCAACACAACATTGATATTTAATTTTCCATCATAGGGAACAACTTCAACAAAAGATCTTGAATTTGTCAGAGACAACACTATCAACAACATTACTTCATCTTGGTCTTCTTTAGGATATGGATTAGGGTTTGGTGCTAGTGTTTCATCATCACCTACATCATCAAGATGTTCTCCTCTCCTCCAGATGGTCTCTACAACATATAATCTAGCTGCATTCTATCTTAATGTATCTAAATGGAATTATCAACATTTCCTCTACCTTGAGCTATCTTTATCAGTTAGGTTCCTACAAGATCATAACCCTTTGCAAGGTGTCAGTTAAATCCATATATTTGCAACCCCAAAATCAAAATTAATTTAGGAGTCTACATGATCCAATATTCACAAGGATGAACTAGGCTCTAATAACACCTGGCACAAGGAGGAATGAAGAACTAGGGCCAAAGGCACACCTAGCTATTCAAACCACCTGTACAGAGTCAGCATAGTGGAAATAACAACAAATACAAATAGGTTAGGAGATAGACGAAGAATATGATCTTCATTCATGTATTCATTAATGATAAATTACATTCCAAATTGTAAGGCCTTCTAGGTTATGACCATGTATATCAATTCAATTACAATCTTCAAATGATCAAACTTTGCATTCTTTCTACTCCACTCTAAGATCTATCTCTTAAGACTCAAAATGAGACCTCTTAAATACATTGATGACCACAAGTCATCCTATTGCAATTAAAAAAAATAAAAATCTCATATTAAATGTTAAGATAAGCCACAAGTTGGCTCACAATACATATATCTATCACATAATTAAGTGCAAAGCTTTTCCTCAACAAGAAATCACACACAGACAACTTGGCAACCAAAAGAACTTGGAAACCAAAGGGACACAACAACCAAAGGAACTCAGCAACCTCTACAAACTCAACATCAATAGGGAAGCTTAGTATCTATTATATGCTCAACAATAGCTGAGAACTTGGCAATGTGCAAAATATTACAACTCGACAAAAACTAAGAAAACTAAAAACATATAGGAAAGCAGTACAACCTAGGATGCTCTTCCATCACATCGATGACATGGAAATCAAGGAAGGTATAGTGTTATATGTCATTTACAACCCCCTCAATTTTTTAATATTTTCTTGTATCAAATCTTCAATTTGAAGAGGGGTTTGAGGGTGTTGGGGATTTTTTCATGGAGGGTTTTGAGGGGTTACTAGATCATTTGGTGGAGGACTTTGAGGAACATTGTTTCATGGCTTAGTTTCATCAATATCATTTGGGTCAGCTATACCTATTAAATTGTAAAACAACATTTTATGTTTTTAATTAAAATAAAATAAATCATGAATTTCTATATGGGTAAAAGCACAAACCTATGTAACCCTTTGGTAAAGGAATAGGCTAACAACAGTATAATTGTTAACCTTCAATGACATAAAACTAATATTATTATTTTGAATTTGAAAATGAAGTAAAATAATGAAATGTGTAGAAATGGATGAAGTTTAGGAACAACTTTTTTTTAATTATTATTTGGAATAAGAATTGATATATTTTCCTAATTTTTATAGATAAATTTTCATTTGCTGAAAAATGTTGAAAATTAGGGGTCTAGTTGTCACCACGAAACTACATGGAAATAAATTTATTTACCTTTGATCTTATAATATTTTATAGATAACATGTATATCTAGAACAATCAAAAATAAAAAATGGTCATAGAGTTATATTTTCTCTTTTATAACAATTCAAATTTCAACTCACCTGAAATTGATAGTTTACATCTCCCATCATATTTTTTAGAAGAAATTTGTTCTAACTAGAAGAAAAATTATGAATTCTACAAGAGGATTCTCTCCTCTACAACTTCATATAATTTAAATTATTTTTTGATATGGTTCAATATTTTTTGTTTCTCAAAATCAACATCTTTTCGAGTCTTAAAATACATGCTTGTAGAATTTTTTAATTACAATAGACTAGATCTAATTAAAATGCTATAAACTTTGTATCATAATATTCTTGACTTTGAGCTCTATAAAATGGTGTTTATCTGTTATTAATAAAATATCATAAAAAAATAGTAAGAGTTATTGAAATGTCACTTTTCTGAAATAATTTTATTTCTTTCGTAATTGATATAAACTAGTATAAAACATGTATTTAGTGGACATTTCCAATTGAACAAGTGTACATTCATATATAAGTTAGCTAGAGTGAATTTATATAGATCACATGTTTGAAAATAAATGATTTTTAGATATAAATACTTAAATTTAGTCATTTTGATAAGTCAACCAAAAAGGTGACACAACTTTATACTTTTACCCATTATAAAACCCTAATTTTAAATAGATTCAATAGAAAACCATTAAATAAAACCTAATTTTAAATGAAATTCTTTCAAAATCATCAAAAAAGTAAAAAATAAAAAGTTACCTCAATCGTAGACCATTCTCAAATTTGATACCCAAAATAGAATAAAAAAACACTCCTCGCTGAAAATGACTAATTTTCTCACAAATTCTTTTTTAAATTCCTAGTTGCAAGTTTACGGTACCCCACATTATATTAGATACTCAATAATGGATGAGATGCCCAATAAGGATGGATGGAAAAAACTTAAAGTGGATTTTGAAATTCTTTTAGACATTTTAAATCTCAACATTTTTCACATCACCACTTTTTAGCACAACATGATCTTGCACATACTCTCAAGAGTTTAAGAACTACTAGAAATGCATGATTATTGGATGATCAAAACTAAGAACGTCCTCATTTCAAGTGTCCTAGAGCTAAAGGATGTAACTGATGTAGTGAAGTTCTAAAGAGATAAATCTATAATGCCAAAGAAAAATTGATGCTCTACCAAAAGTATTACATTTTTCCTGCAAGATGTCACAAGTGTTATACTCTCTCTCCCTCTCTCTCTCTCTCTCTCTCTAAAATATTGTATCCATATTTATAATTCTCCACCTAGGTTGAGACTTTGTAATAGATGACTAACCAATCAATTCTATGTTTAGAATACATATATTCAAAGATGCTCTATGTGGTAATTGTAAAATGTAACGACCAATTCTAAAGGGCTTATAAATTTTAATTTTTTAGAAGTGAATAATATTGGAAAATTATTAAGTTGGAAAAATCCTATAGCTTGAGCTACTAGATGAGAATTTTCATCTATAATTTGATTATGTCACTTTATATTAGTTTAGTTTTAGCTTTTGCATGGTCTTTGGATGAAATTTGTTGTTAATGAAAGCTGTGGGATTGAAAATAATTTGGGTTTTGTTTCTTTTGTCTAGTAGTTATATGACATATTACCAAGATTCACAATATGTCATTATTCCCTGTGTTCTATGCACGCTAGTTTCATGTGCCATTTTTGTAGTTGTATGAGAATTTTGGGATCTAGTTAATATAAACCACTAAGTAGGAAGCAAATGGTTGTTGTAGAATCTCAATAACTTTGGCAATATGGCTATTGTCTAGGTAATCACTTTTCTCTTCTTATGTAATATGCATCAGTAGATAGTCTTCCATTTTTTTGTTTTACATTGAGTAGATGAAATAGACTGCATTTAGGTGCTAAAAGAGCTTAAAGATGACTCATATGCATTTATAGTTGTGGAAGTTGTGATTCATCATCTAAAACTCACCTCAATTTCTTGAAGTGTTGAGTAATCTAGCCATACCTCTTGTAATCTTTGGTTAAGAGAATACCCCTAAAACTTGTTGATCTACAAAAATGATATTCATTACAAATATTGTCACACAAGGGATTTTTACCTATCAATTCATGAGTTCTTGATAGAACTCGTACATTGACCCATTTTCTTGCTAGTAACTTCATCTTTCACCACATTTGGAACATTAAGAGTTAGGGTATAAACCAAAATCTAAGGAAGACAAACTATTCACCAACACTATTTTAGTGGAATCAAAAACTACTAGTCCAACTATAAATGTGGATAGTGGAAAATTAGTTTAGGAATTAATTTTATTCCATCTAAAAGACACTAGACAATACTATTCTTACTAATAATTGATAGAAAAATTCTTGGTATATACACAAATGAATCTATGCAGATTGAATTTTTAGTATTAATGGTTTAATTGCTGATAGGCTACTTCCAAAGAGATCATTTGCTAGGAAGTGTCATGTTTAGGGTGGAAAAGAAAAAAGTGATAGTTCAAGCCTAAATCTAGACTAAACATGGAGGTTCTTGTACAGGCTTTGCTATCTGGTAGTGCCTCATTAGTAGAAGTGGATATAGATGAGGTTTGTATTGTTCATGGTTTTACTGCTTCCCTTGTGATAATGATATGCCAATTTATTTATAGCTATTGCACATCAACAACTAGTAGCTTGGAGTCCATCACACTGGCATATAGGTGAAGACATGTAATTATCTTCATCACTTGTGGAGTTACTAGCATGGGGTAATCCATAAATAAACCACCATTGATTTCTATAAAATCCTTAAACATGTTTATTTCCACAAAGGAATGGTCTTGATCTAAATTCAAATAGCTACTATCTATTAGAGTGGTTTTATCATTGCACCAAAAGACCAATATGTCAATGCTCAATACAACCACTCAACTTATAGTGCATAGGAGGTGGTTAATCCCTTGTCATGAATGTTGAGGGGAGCACTAATTTTTTTTCTAACAATCTCCTCGTCAATGTTACCTGGAGGTCTAAGGATTTGAGCCTATGACCAAGCTTTGATACCACTTGTTAGAGTGGGGTTTCCATTGTACCAAAAGACCAATCTATCAATGCTCGATATAGCCACTCCACTTATAGTTCATAGGAGGTGGTTAAGCCTTTGTCATGAATCCCAAGAGGAGTGCTAAACAAATTTGTAACACTATCATCATCATTTTATGTCATTTTTTAATGTGATGATTTGTACTATCATCTTTCTGATTATTCTTAAATTGTTGGTTACAAGAAACAACAGGCTTTCCTTCTACTCATCATAACTAGTAATCTCTCAATACTTGATAGTTATTACCTTTCTTATATTAAATTAGTCTTATTTGATGTCATGCTACTAATAATAATGAATAGATTTCTTAAATCTAGTGTCTACAAAAACAATCCTAGATATTTTTAAATGCATGAAATTTTGATTTTGTTTGTATTTTTTCTCTCTTCTTGTTGGCTATGATATTATTTTTTATTTTTACTAGAAACTTTGGTAAATACTTAAAGAAATTTATTTTCCCTCTTTTAGCTTCTACTGCTATACATACTAGATTAGATATCACAAATTGAATCCATTAGCAACCACATTATTTTTGTATTATTTCAATGTCAAGGGCTATCACTAAGAAGGCATTTCATCTTGAACCTTAACTTAGGAAAATCCTGTATTATTTATGTCCCAATGAGATTTAAAATATACCCTTTCTTATCTTAAGAAGCCCTATATTTAGAATCTACATGCTAGAAATAGTTGTTCTCTTGGTTGAAAATTCATTGCTTAAGTTTTTCCTTGCATGTACTTTCAAATCTTGAAGATTCCTTTTTAGTAACATCAAAAGATTTGTAAATGTGCAATTTTAGATTCAAAAGATCCCAAGTCTTGAATTTTTCCTATTAAAGATTCTAAATCTACAATTTTAGATTATCAAGGTCTTATCTATTCTTTTTTTGGTTATAAGGGACACTTTCGATGCATCTCAAATTGTTAATCTAAGATTTCAAGTCATAATTGAAACAATGCTACTTCAATCTTAATCTCTATTTATGTCCATTCACTTTCCACCATAAATCTCTTCCATTCTTCTCTTCTAACATAGGGAACCTTTCTTTTGATGCTTTTAGTATTTTTTTGGGTTGGTTTAGTTGTGTAAGGGTGTGTGCAATAAATTACAATGGGTTTTGATCTATGGTGGATCAGCCATATGTTGTAATAGCCTATAGTGCTCACTAGGGAAAAGTTTCTAAATGTTTTCATTTTAGCCTAGAATAGGGAAACAATGATATTTTGAGGTAGGATGGGTTTGAGTGGTGATTCAAGACTCTAGTTCCTTTTTCTACGATTTAGGTGCTCACACTCAACCATCTATTTATGAAAACGGGCTCAACTATTCATTATGCAAAAGTTGCCAAGCGATTTTGAAAAGTTGCTCAAGAAACTTTGACAACTTTGCAATAATGGAGAAAATTTTGGTTAGATTAGTTATCACCACCCATGCTTGGGATATAGGCATGGATTTTATGCTTGGAAAAGGCTAGTGGTAGTTTGGATTGCAATTTAATATTTTTTATACTTTTGTATAGACTATTCTGACTGTATTATGTTAGAACTATATTGTTTCTTTTCTTTTATATGGATTGTACACATTGGTGAAGTAGATCAGCATCCAAGGAAATGTAGAGAATTTAAATATATTTAATTCCTACTAAGTATTTTTCTTTCAATTTATTGGTGTGTAGGTTTAGGATTTCTTTAAGGTCAGTGTTTATTAGAGGAAGTCATAGTGTTGATTGCAAAGAAATGGCTCTAACTTAAGAAACCACTAGTGGAATTGACTAAAAGCATGGGGAAAGTAGGGTTAGATCTTGTAAAAAAAAATTTTGTTTTTTCTTGTGTTTTTTCAATGGTTTTCCTTGGCCAAATTGGAAGCCCTATGGCTAACTATTAAGAATAGTTGACCTAGTTTTGGGATAATAGTGCATTGGCACATGCTCTGTTAGCCTTGTGGAAAAGGTTGGAAAGTGTTTTTAGGAAGCCTATATAATCTCCTAATAGGAACTTTAGGTGAAATGAGTATAACTTAAGATTGAGGTCCATTTTGGAATTTTTTTGCGCTCACTAGTCTAGAGGCCTCTTTTATAGGCTTAAAACTAGGGCTAGTTGGAATTAGGGTTATGGGTGCAATCAAAAGTTAAGGTTTTAGAATATAATAGTGTTCAATAGTACCTTATATATTCTCAATTTCTCTTGTATATTCATTTGGATAATTGGGATTTTTACCACCAAACATAGAAAAAGGGCCTAATAGGCATTTGGGCAATAAGGTCTCCTAGTGAAATTGAGACCAATTACTTTGGATAAGGGTCTAGAAGTATGGATGAAGGTTCAAGGATACTTTAAATGGTTGAATTGAATAGTAAGATTCTAAGGAAGTATGTGGATAGGTCCTAGGAAATAGATTGGGCATCCTATGAGGGAAGTCTAACAAAGAAGATTAGTTATTTTAGGACTAGTTAGACTAGTTCAACCTTGTAAGCTTGGAATCTTACAAAGATCAATTATACCTTGGAGAAGAAGTTGATCTCAAGGATCTTAGAGATCCTAAATAATAACAGAACTTGAATTATTAGATGGTTAGTGAAAAAAAAGGAGCATTTGGAATGAAGAGATCCTAGGATACCTATACTCTTCTACATCAGAGTGTTATCGGAGCCAACTTTTAGTTGGTACATGTCTAATGAAGAAGGAAGTCAAGGGAGCCAAGAAGATGAAATTTGACACCCAAGGAAATGACCAAGGGTGCCATAGTGGACTTGGTCACAGATCTATGAGCCAAAGCTAATTAGGCAAAGATAAATAGTAAGGAAAAATATTATAGAATGGGGAGATGAAATTGATGAGAAAGATGAAGAAGGCCTCGTAGGGGAGATAGTAGAAAGAAAAGAGGAGGTGGACCAAGAAAAGAATGTGTTTTTGGAAGTCTTCAAGTCTCTCAACAAGGATAGTATGGAAAACATCCCTTAGTATAGTTGTATTTGTAATGGGAATGAATTGTTAAATTGGATAGAAGCCATTGATAACCAATTTGAATAAAAGGAAGTGTAAGAGGAAAAAAGAGTCACTTATGATAAGGCTACACTAAAGGGATCAACATTGATGTGGTGGAACATGATGCAAGATGATAGGGTAGTAGTAGGGAAGAAGAAGATAGTAGCATGAGAGGGAATGGAGATTAGTATGAAGGCTCAGTTTTCACCCACTAATTACAAGATTTAGATGTATCAAAAGTTGTTGAATCTAAGGTAGAGGGACATGATAGTAAGTTCCTACACTTAGGAGTTCAATAGTGTGAGTCTTAGGAATAGAAGACAATAGGAAGAGGTGGAAAAGGTAGCTCTAGGTACCTTAATGGCTTAAGGTAGTGGATCCAAGATGAAATCACTATGTTGGCCCCTGATAGCATGCACAAGTGTTTCCAAATGGCACTAAAAGTAGAGGATATAGCTAGGAGGAGGAATGAGTCTTATCAAAGGGGAAAAGGTAATAACAATAGAGGCCTTAGAGGAAGAGGAAACTTTGGAAGGGGGCAAGGTTCCAATAATCTTGATGAAGGAAAATCAACTTAAAGTAGTGGTGGTAACCATTATAGAGGATCCTTTCAATGGGGAGGATAGAAAGGAATAGGGCCTCCAAGAGGTAGATTTCAGTCACAAAGAAGGTCTAACTTAGTCTTTATTGGTAGGTGTTATATTTGCAACCATGTAGGACATACAATAGGAAGATGTCCTGAAAAGGGTAGTTCTTCTTCAATTAGGGAAAGGAGAAATCAATTGGTTCAAGATGATGACACACAAAGTGCTACTTTTCCCATTTCCAAGTCAGGGCTAGTAGTGGATGGAGAGAAACCTATTCCAAGGATAACTTTGTTGAAGGTTCCAAATATCATTTAATTCTTATGGTAAAATATGCAAGGTAATAATGGACTCAAGATCCATTGAGAATATTCTATCTACTAAGATGGTGGATAAATGAAAGCTAAGGAGGACACCTTATGCCACTCCCTGTAAGGTTTCATGGTTGAACAAGGGATGATAAATAATGGTGGATGAAAAAAGTATGGTTGAATTTGAGATTGGTGAATATAAGGACAAGGTCCTATGTGACATCATACCAATGGATGCATGTCACCTACTCTTAGGATGTCCATGGTATTATGATGTCAACACTCTCTATGATTGTGAGAAGAATACCTATGTGATCACTAAAAAAGGAAAGAAATTCCAAATTGATCCATTGAAAGAACCTAGTGAGGAGAAGCACATAGGAAGAAATGTGATGTTATTGAATGGGAAAGATTTTCTCAAAGCTATGAAGAAGAGAAAGGGGTTTTTTGTGCAGTAATTGTGAAACCAAAGGAGAAGACCAAGGAGAAAGCCAATATGCCACCAGAGGTACAACCATTTTTTGAAAGATAACATGACATAGTCGATAATGGGTAGCCAAGTGCATTACCACCAATTAGGGATGTGGGCCATCAAATTGACCTTATACCTTGAGAAAATTTTCCAAACAAAGCAACCTATAAGATTACACCAAGTAAATATGTAAATATATTAATGCAACTTCAAGATTTATAAGATAAAGGCTTGATAAGGAAAATTTTAAGCCCATTTTTTGTACCTATAATACTTGCACCTTAAAAGGATTGGAAATTTAGGATGTGTACAAACACTAGGGCCATAAGAAAAGATCACAATGAGATATAGGTTCCCAATTCCTTTAGTAGAAGATTTGATGGAAAATTTAGGAGGTTCTTGTTACTTTTCTAAGGTTGATTTGAAGTTAGGATATCAAAAAATAATAGCAAGGTGTAGTGATGAGTTGAAAACAACATTTAAGAAAAATAAAGGGCTTTATGAATGGGTTATTATGCCTTTTATCTTAACAAATGCACCTAGTACATTCACGAGGCTCATGAATGAAGTGCTAGAATATTTCATTGGTATGTTTGTAATTTTTTACCATGATGAAATTTTAATATTTAGTAGGTCCAAGGAGGATCACTTGAAGCACTTGGAGGTGGTCTTGAGAAGAATACATCAATAGAAGCTAATGATCAATCAAGAAAAATGTGATTTTATGAAAACTTAACTAGTTTATCTTAGTTTTGTAGTAGCTAATGGATGTATTAAGATGGACCATGATAAAGTTAAGTCAATATTAGAATGGCCTACTCCTAGGTTCATAGGAGATGTTAGGAGTTTCCATGGTTTTTCCTCCTATTATATGAAATTTGTAAGGAACTTGAGTCATGTATGTGCCCCTCTCCTCAACACCATCAAAGGTGGAATCAAATGTCATTCTAGATTGATAGTAGCAATAGAACAAGGATTTAAGATGTTGAAAAAAGAGAATTATAGAGCTACCTACCCTTAGGTTCGCTAGTTTCAACCAATTGTTTGTGGCAGAGTGTTATTCCAACAAGTTGGCCATACAAGTTGTATAGAGCCCAAAAGGACACCCTGTAGCTTTATTTTTAGAGAAGTTGAATGAGGCTAAGAAAAATTACTCAACCTATGAATTAGAGTTATATGCTATCATGTAGGCTTTCAAAAAATGAAGATGCTACCTCTTACCTAGAGAATTTGTGGTCTACACTAATAATGATATTCTAAGTTTCTTGAATGGGCAAGACAAATTGAACCAAAAGCAACTAAAGTGGGTAGAGTATTTGCAAGCCTATACATTTTTTATCAAGCATAAAAAAAGAGCTAGTAACAAGGTAGAAGATGCTCTAAGTAGAAGGGTCTTAGACATTCAATAAATCCAACTACAGAGCATAGGAATGTATGATTTTAAGTATCTCTGCAAAGAGGACAAGGATTTAAGAGATATGAGGCATGTGTACAATTCCAACATGGATTCAAGGTGGGCGTTAGTGATTTTGTACTATAGGAAGGTTTACTATTTAAAGGCCACCTAATGTACATACCCCAAAGCTCAATGAGGGAGAACATTGTGAAGGAGAAACACCAAGGAAATTTAGGACACTTTGGAGTAGATAAAACTCTAGAGAAAGTCAATAGGCATTACTATTGGCCTAAGATATAGTCTAATATCAAAAGGTTTGTCGAACAATGCCAGATCTTCTAGAGAGAAAAAAGAAAAACTAGAAATATTTGATTGTATCAACCACTTACCATACCCCAAAAGCCTTTGGAGTGTTTTAGTATATATTTTGTGTTGGGTTTTCAAAACAAGGGGGTAATGACAGTGTTTTTGTGGTACTAGACTATTTCACCAAAATTGAACACTTTATCGCATGCAAGAAAAGCAATGATTCTTTGTGAATTGTAGGCCTATTATTTGAGGATATTGTGATAATTTATATATTAACTCTGAATATTGTAAGTGATAAAGATAGAAATTTTGTATATCACTTTTGGAGGACCTTATGGAAAAAACTTGGAACAAATTTTTCTTTCTCTTTATCCTACCATCCTTAGTCAAATGATCAAATAGAGGTGGTGAATATGTCACTTGGAATCTACTCAAATGTTTAACTAAGTAGCATGACTAGTCATTAGATCATATCATAGGGAAAGTTGAATTTTCCTATAATGACTCCATCAATAGGAGCACTAGGGAAATCCATTTTAAAATATTGTATGGGGATCATCCTAGAGGAGTCTTAGAGATAATGAATCTTAGCTTATGAGACAGAGGAAGTGCACAAGGGGAGTCCTTTGTAGAAAAGATGAAGGAGCTTCATGAACAAGTCACCAAAACTTTGCATAAATAGGTGGAGAAGTGTTAGAGTAAATAATTAATTATCTAATTATTTTTTCTATTTACTTAAGCTTACTTAGGTAAATGCATTTATTTAATATTTTTTATTTAATGCATCTAGTTTTTAGTTGATGACAACACAGGAGTTAGTTCCCTTCTAGCATGTTCCACCTTTTGTGGATATGTGTTAAGTTGTCATCCTTATCTTCTACCACCTTCTAGCTTGTTCTACAAGCTTCCATGAGCTCTTTATAAGCGGCCTCTCTCATTGTATTTTCATATCACATTGTGCATATTGTAAATAGATTTTCATTGTGTTTGCATACTTGTGGTGTCTCAGGTCCATTTAGGGTTTTTCCTTTGCTCCATGCTCTTCCTCTCTTTGGCTTCTCTTTGATAGGTTCTCGCAGGCATGTGATCTTGGGCATCTTCAGAGTTGGCTTTTCTCAACTCCAACATGGTATCAAAGCCTTCCTACTACAACTTCATTGAAGAATTTTCAAGCCATGATTTGGAGTCACAAACTGTAGTTATTTTGTGCATTTTTTCTTCAAATCAGGGGATTAGCAATTTTTCGGAGCACATTGGGCCCAAATGAACATCACCATTGGATTCGAAAGGCCATTTGCAGTCAGGATTCATATAAAGCTTTTCGATTTTGGAGACAGAGCTCTGGGAGGCAAATTTTTTTGGTTTCAGGGATCTCTGTATGGATCGTATGGATGCAGGCATTTTAAAAAATAAAAAATAAATTTTCTTAGAGTGCGCCGCTGCGATACCCCCAGTGGCCACTGTGGGGCCTCCTGCGCTCTTCCCGTGGCTCCCTAGTTACCAGTAGCAACACCCCGCTCCGGCACCTCTCCTTCTCTGCTGTGCTCCGCTAGTGCTATTTTGGCCACCTTTGCCCAGTCTCCACCACTTGCTCCTGCCTTTGTAGTGCCTCTCCGCCACTCCTCCTATCTCCACCTGACACCACCGCCTCGTTGTTCAGTGCTGCTCGCAAAGCTGCACCTACCAATGGCTCTGCTCCTCTGATAGCACCACGCCCAGTCAGCGCAACTACAGTCACAACCTGTGTGGCATTTCGCCCAGTCCATGTGAGACATGTCTTAGGGGTGCCACGTGGCACATTTCCATGTGGACCTTGCCACATCAGCATTTTTCCATGTGGCGTGCCATGTGGACTTCTTTTTTGCTACAATAGCCTAGAAACCATCAAATTGAATCACGTGTTTTGCTGACGTAGCATGACATCATCTGCATCATGCCCCTTGCACCTGTCCTAGGTCCTTTTTGACCTACTTGTGGTTTTTTGGCCATAACTTTTGCATATAGAGGTATTTTTTTGATCCAAAAGAAGCACCAAAAAGCTAGTTCCAAGACAGAGACCTTGGTGTAGGTATTTTTTAGTTTTGATGCTTCTTTTTGCTCATTTTTTTAGTTGAAGTTAGAAGTCCTATTCTTTACTCCGGCAAGCATATATTTTGCGTCCCATGCTTGTTTTTTGAGAACTTTATATTTTTTGAAAGCTAGTTTTGTCACCTTTTAAAAAATGTAGTCCTTTTCTTTATTTTTTGGCCCATGCTCTTTCTATCATAGTTTTGGCATTTTTTCTATATGGTGGATATTTTGAGTGTTTTAGGCCTGAGGATCATTTTCATGGCATGGATTCTCTTGTTTTTGGTTGTACTTTCTTTTGTTATAGCTTGTTTTCAGTTTTGATCATTCTAGCCATTATTTTGAAGCACTTTTTTTGTATCACAATGAGATAAAGTGCCACTTTTGCATTTCGAGGGTCATGAACGTTGTTTTGAGACAGTTGTACATACACTATTTTTATAAAGCACCATGGGGGGTTATTTGTTTGTTGTTTTAGGCATTCCCCCTTTGTCAAGTGAGTGTCCCTTCCATGACATTAGCCCCATGCAGAGTCAGTTTGACCGTGTCTTTATAGGTGTCTGTAGCTCTTTCCCTCTCTCATCATTCCTTGTTTGTCTACAGGAGACTTTGGCCCACCTTCTCAGTTGCCTATCATCACACCCCATCTACATTAAGGGGGGGTTATGTTGTTGTTCTAATGCATCCGTGGTTTGATGGTTTGATAGTGTGAACTATGTATTCAGTGGTTGATCCTATGTACAAGGCAATTGCAATGGTTGGCTACCTATGCATTTCGGTGAGATGGATCATCTACCATATAGACATGCTTGGTTCATGCCTTCTTCTTCCATGGAGGTTTCCTTAGATCAATAGTTTGGCAGATTTGTGGCTTCTTCATGCTTCAGTGATGCTCTTCATGATCACTCCTTGTTCCTATTTTAGGGGACAATTTCCCTAGTTGGAGACTTCTTCAGTTCTTCACTAGGTTCTTACCTCTTTTTGGGAGAGGGTTTTTCCCATGTGGTTTTCTCTCTTTCCCCATTTTTAGAGGTTGCATCTTTTATTGCATTGTACTTGGGTAGCTAAAATGGCCTCATTGCCGGAACCCATTCTACATTCATCTTATTTTGTGAGCTTAAGGCATTTTCCTAAGTTGCACTTAAGGGGGGGTGTTAGAGTAAATAATTAATTATCTAATTATTTATTCTATTTACTTAAGCTTACTTAGGTAAATGCATTTATTTAATATTTTGTATTTAATGCATGTAGTGGTTAGTTGATGACAACATGAGAGTTTGTTCCCTTCTAGCATGTTCCACCTTTTGTGGATATGTGTTGAGTCATCATCCTTATCTCCAACCACCTTCCAGATTGTTCTACAAGCTTCCATGAGCTCTTTATAAGAGGGCTCTCTCATTGTATTTTCATATCACATTATGCATATTGTAAATACATTTTCATTGTGTTTGCATACTTGTGGTCTCTCATGTCCGTTTAGGGTTTTTCCCTTGCTCCATGCTCTTCCTCTCTTTGGCTTCTCTTTGGCAGGTTCTTGCATGTAGGTGATCTTGGGCGTCTTTGGAGTTGGCTTTTCTCAACTCCAATGAGAAGTATAAGGCCAAAGTTGATGAGTGAAGAAGAGATTTATAGTTCAAGGTAGGGGATTTTATCCTCACTTATCTCAAGAAGGAAAGGCCACCTAAAGGCTAGAAAACTAAGCTACTCATGAAGAAGATATGCCCATTGAATATTTTTCACAAATATGGTAGAATTCCTATGAGGTGGAGTTACTTCCTAATTTAGGAATCTCACCAATCTTCAATTTTTTTTATATGTATCTCTATAGGGGGAACCTTTAGACTCAGTCAAATCACTCTTGGAGCCTTGGAGGATGATAATTTGGTGAAAGACTTATCTCCTCCAACACCTCTACAATTAGATAGTATCTTGGATTATAAATTCCTTAAGAAGACTAGAAAGGAAAACTACAAAGAGTACCTTATCAACTGGGAGGGACTTCCTAATTTTGAGGCTACTTGGATGATAGAGGAAAACATTTTGAAACATTAGGTCACTATTGCAAACCTCCTAACTCAAGTGATTTGAGTGTTTGTCCCAGGGGAGTATGGTGTAGGGCACCTTTCTTTTGATTCATTTAGGTGTTTTCAATTGGTTTAGTTGTGTTAGGGTGTGTAGAATAAATTACAAAGGGTTTTGATCTATGGTGGATCAATGATATGTTGTAAGAGCCTATAGTGCTCACTAGGAAAATGTATCTAAAATTTTCCATTTTGGATTAGAATAAGGAAATAAATTTATTTTTAGGTAGGCTATGTTTGATGGGTGATTTAGGAATCTAGGTCCCTTTAATAGGGACAAGGTGTTCATACTCAACCATTGAGTTGTCAAAATGGGCTAAATTTCTCATTGTGCAAAAGTTGCTAAGTGATTTTGAAAAGTTTCCCAAGCAACTTTGACAACTATGCAAGAATGGAGAAACTTTTGGTTAGATCATTTATAACCACCCTGCTTGGAATATAGGCATCAATTAGATGCTTGGAGAAGGCTAATGGAATTTTGTATTGCATTTAACATTTTTTGTACTTTTGTATAGACTATTGTGACTATATAATGTTAGAACTGTATCATTTCTTTGTTGTTGTATTGATTGTATGGATTAGTGAAGTAGATCAAGATTCATGGAAATGTAGCTTGAATTTCACTAACATTCATTCCTATTAAGTACTTTTCTTTCAATTTACTAGTTTGTAGGGTTAGGAGTTTTTGAAGGAAACTATTTGTTTGGGGTAATTAGAGTGCTAATTGTAAAGAAATGGGTCTAACCTAAGAACTCACTAGTGGAATGACTAAAACCATGGAGGAAGCCAGGATAGAGCTCGTCAATAAGGTTGTTGTATTTACTTTTGTTTTTTCAATTGTATTCCTTGGCCAAATTAGAATCCCTATGGTTAACTATTGAGAATAGGTGAGACAGGATAATGACAATAGTGCTTTAGCATGTGTGCCCATAGCCTTGTGGAAAAGGTAGGAAAGTGTTTCCGGGAGATCTAGATAGTCTTTTGATAGGATCTAGAGGTGGAAGGAATAGAATTTAAGATTGAGGTCCATTTTGGAAATTTTTTGTGCTCACTATTCCAAAAGCATAATTGATAGGCTTAAAATTAGGGCATTTTTGTAATTAGTGTTATAGGTGTAATAAAAAATTAAGGTTTTGGAATCTAATAGTGTTTACTAGTAACTTAGATATTCTCAAGGACTTGTGTTGGGTCTGTTGCCCCACTTTTCACCCTGTAACCATTTTGCAAAAGTGGAAAATTTGGTGTCTTAGTTAAGCCTAGGTATTTTTGGGTCAAGTTTTAATTCCCCTTAGGTGAAAAGAGTCTCCATCAGATTTTCCATCTTTATGTTCTCCCACATTTCATGGCCGGGTGGGTTTTCCTTGATGTTGTGAGTTTGTGCGTATCTTAGTACCTAATTTTATGGGGATTCTTTCAACTTGTTAAAATTATTCACAAAGCTAGGCTTGTTCACAACTTATTATGTTTTCCATAAAATAAGGAAGCTTGTGGAAAATTGAGCATTGCCTTCTCCTTGGTGGGTTTTTAACCCATGAAGGCAATTCCTGCAAAGATTAACAAATGAGGCTCATGGATCAATGTAAGAACATAATGAGTTATTTTATAAAAAATCCCTATTTCATTATAGTATTCTACTCTAGGAAACATTTAGTATTCATCACAATGCTCAGTATCACCTTAAGTGGAAAACTCAAAAATGACTTCTCCTCGGTGGGCTTTTGACCCATGAAATCCATTTTCCGCCAAAGGCAATTGTAAAGGAAAGAAATGAGGAAGTGGGCCCCTCTTCAAATTTTGTATTTCTTTCAAGATTTTTTAAACACAAAGGAAATATTAACTCAAATGATAAAGTTCAAATGAAAGCCTGGGCGAAAAAATGAGAATCATCTTTTCCTCAATGGGTTTTCAACCCATGAGGACAATTTTCCACATTCATGAGGAAATCAACTTGTAAGCAGATTGGCCACATGAATTACACACAAAACATCTTAAGATAATGATGGGAACAATCTAACCATTGTGGGAATGGTATACTAAGAACAATTTAGTTAGGCAGATATTTCCTTATGGAGTACTCTATTCTTAATTATTTGAAATTTAATGGAAAATGGAAAAGTAAGTATGAAAGAAAGGAAATTTACTATTGGGCCAAAAAAAATAGTTAAAAGACACCAAAATATCCATTAAAAGCTCCCACATTTACTAATTTAATGGATTTATACTTTAATTCATTCATTTGGCATGAATCTTGAAGATCAATAGATGAATTGAGACTCCTATATAGATAGGAACATAACAATTATTCAAACTACTATTTTTTCTTGAGTAGTTATGCTATTGAATTGCACAATGCTTTCAAATATTTTATATTTATGAATTCAATACCTTGTTTCTTATCTAATTTTAGAATTTCAATTTACTTCATTCACAGACAAAATGGCAACCAAATTTGTGGGGTTTGATGGACTAAGTGGAATCAAGTCCACATTGTAGAATTTCACAGATACTTCAATTCAATTTGATGATATGAAAGATTTCAAAATGAGGCTAAAGTCTGAGTCGATTCATCCTATAACTGAGAAGGTCTAAGGAAGTGGACTATTGGAGGCAATTGGTTTCCTAGTAGTAGTTCAAGCTTGATAATTGATTTGTGAATGCATAAATCACTTCAATCTTAATACTAGATAGATTGTGTTACCTGATCATATAGTATTAATCTCCATTGATAGGAAAACTATGGTGAATTACCTTCGAGTTCTAGAATGGGAGGATTTTTTGGACTTGATAGTAGGGGGAGTAATCTTTGAGTTCTCCACAAAGAAGTTGGTTTGGAGGAAGGAAATTATACAATCTTGGTTTCAAAAGCCATAGAGCACTAAGAGTAAGGTCCCCAAAATTCTATTTGGTACTAAGCTCAAACCTAAGATTGTAGACATTCTAATTCTCTTGCATAGACTAAAAGGTGAGATAGAGGCTCCAAATTTTGTTTAATAGTATTTCTTTCTAGTACACGTTATTTTTTCAGATACACAATATATTGATTGGGCCCATAAGGTAAGTGAAAATCTATCTAGATTTCTTAGCCCTGTGAAGTTTTGCAACACTTTCTATATGTCTTCATTTCTGATTTATATGCTAGCATCTCTAAGTTATGGCCCAGCCTTCAAAGAATAGAAAATTTTCTTGATGATATGAAGTGTTATGAGTTCTATCCATGTTTTCTCTTACGTCTAGGATGTTCCTAAATTAGACACCCAAGACAATTTAAAAAGTGACTCTATCACATCTTAGGTGTTCAATAGAAAACCAAGATGGTTTACCTCCTCCCTTCTAAGCCATGATGAATCTTCTACTAGCCTCCCTTTCCATTTGAATAGGTATTCCTCATAAGTTCTATTCCTTGTACTTTGGCCAATACAACTGTCAAGTATGTCCTCAATCCCCTTTATAGTTCAACTAGCTACTGGAATACTCCACTATTCTTTTGCAACTTCATCTTCATCACCTCCTTCATAATTCTCTCTAAAATATGAAATATTAAATACTGGTGAAATATTCAATTTAACAGACAACTCCACTTCATAAGTATTTCTAGAATCATGCCTTTTCACTATCTTGAATGGTCCAAACTTCTTCTCCTTTAGCTTAAATTATATATACCCACTAGAAAATGCTCCTTTTGTAAATGAACCCTGATTTCATCTCCAATATAAAATCCATTATACCTCATTTTCACATCTGCCTTAGCCTTATATTTTGTATTCATCTTTATGATGTGTTTCCTCATCTCCTCATGGATGTTCTTCAAATGTTTATCAAATTTTTCTACTTCAGCACTACTTATCTCTCCTTTATCCAACTATCATAATTTAGAAGCATTTATAGGACTACTCCCATGTACAATCTAGAATGGTAATTTAAATTAGTACTCTTTTTGATAGAATTATCATACAAAATTTTTGCCTATGGCAAAATTAGATCCCAGCCCTTTGGCATGTCTCAAACCAAACATCTCAATAAATTTCCCAAACTTTAGTTTACAACTTCTATCTATCCATCAGTCTATGGGTGATGGGATGAACTAAACTTCAACTCTATCTTCAATTTGTTCCACAATATATGCTAAAAATAACCAACAGATTTGGTATCTCATTCTAAAACTATACTCTTTGGTAGACCATGTATTATCGTTGTTACTTTGGAAAACAACTCTAGTACATGAACAACATCACTAGTCTTCATCCAAGGAATAAAATGTGACATCTTTGAAAACTTGTCAACCACCAAAAATAGAATCATGCCCTCATTGTGTCCTCAGTAATCCAAGAACAAAATCAATGATGACATCCTTCCATAGTTTCTCTAGTATAGGTAATGGAAGATACAACCCCGTATTTTTCTTCACTCCTATTGCCATCTTACATACTCTACAACTCCTTACAAACTTGTTCACATCTTGCTATAAAAATGGCCAGTAATTATTCTCAAAAACCAAACCAATGGTCTTATCTTTACCAAAATGTCCATCCAATCCTCCACTATGCTTCTCCTTGATTAGATTCTCTCTCATTGAACTTTTGGGAATGCACACTTGACTTCCTTTGAACAACATACAATCTTGGATCTTGAAATCCAACCACTTTCTCTTGTCAAGTGTAACTAGTTCTTGTAAAATCCTTCCATGCTTCACCAAAATTTGGATCATCTGGATACAAAGTGCTTAGTTCCTTCAACCCAACCACCTAAATTTTCATTTTTGTTAGAAAATTTTGTCTTATACTAAGAGAATTTGCAACTTTGTTAAACTTCCCACTCTTTTTCTTTCAAAACAAATGTATAACTCTAAAAAAACTCAACCCACTTCAAATGCCTTTGGTTTTATTTTCCTTTACTATTCAAATATTATAAATTTTCATGATCAATATACAAAACAAACTCCTTAGGAAGAAGATAGTATCTCCAGTTCTTCAATGCTTGAACTATAGCATAAAATTCTTGATCATAAACATAATATTTTCTTTGTGCATCATTCAACTTCTCACTAAAATCTGAAACAAGTCTACCTTCTTGGCTCATGAAAACTCTTATTGCAGTGCCACTAGCATCACAGTCTACTTGAAACACCTTGTTAAATTTAGGAAGTGCTACAATAGTTTCCTTATTAACTTTCTATTTCAAGAGATTAAAACTCTTATCTTCTCCTATAATCCACTTAAATTCTTTCCTATACCCTCTCATTGTCTTAGTTAGTGGTCCACAAATATTGCTATAACCTTTAATGAACTTTCTATAAAAACTAGCTAGTCTATGAAATGATCTTTTCTCTGTCGCACTCCTTGGACTAATCCATTCAAGGATAAGCACTTTCTTTGGGTCCATTTTCAAACCTACTACTGAGACTAAAACTCCTAGGTACACCAACTCCTTTATAAAACTCTGCTTCTTTAGGTTTATTAGTAACTTTTCTTCCCTCAAGTTATCAAACCCCTTTTGAACATGAATGAAGTACTCCTCCAATGTCCTACTAAAGATCGAATATCATCTAGGTTAACAATGACAAACTTTCCCTGAAACTCCTTTTGTACCTCATTCATGAGCGTCATGAAAGGGCTTGGTGCATTGGTTAGCCCAAAAGGCATGACTAACCACTCATACAGTCCTTCCCTTGTCTTAAAGGTAGCCTTCCACTCATCACCTTCTCTAATATGAATCTTATAGTACCCATTCTTCAGGTCTAACTTTGTTAAATACTCAGCCCCACTCAAATAGTCCATAATATCATCCATCCTTGGCAATGGGAATTGGTACTTGATTGTGATTTTGTTGATAGCATGACAATATGTGCACAACATCCATTCTACATTCTTCTTTGATGCTAATATGGGTAGTACAGAAAATGGAATCAAACTCTCTCGAATCAACCCCTTTAGCAAAAACTAATGAACTTTTCTATTCAAATCTTAACTTTCTACTTGTGTCATTCTCTGTGCTACCTTATTTTGAAAATTTGCTTCTAGAATCAAATCCATCTAGTGACTAATATTTCTCATTTGGGGGCAATCCATCAGATACATTATCTAATACAATATCAAAAAACTCTCCCAATATATCTACAACTTTTGCAGGCACCTCCTCTTCTTCTTCTTTACTATCTTTTACAATTATAGAAAAAAACATATGCTCATGCTTTGTACCTTTCAGAAACCTTTTTCCATCAACAAAACATATTCTAGCAGCACTACATACCTTTTCTTGTTTATCATTGAAAAACTTCAACTTATGTTTCACTCTATCCTTCATCAGAGTGTAGGTATTTGCTCACCCATCATGTACATAATGTGTATCAAACTACCATGTCCTACCCAACAACATATGAAATATGTCCATAGGTATGATATCACACAATACCTCATCCTAGTAGCTTCTGATCTCGAACTTCACTGAGCATTGCTCATCGACCATGACCTTGTGGTTATCTTGCACCCAAGCAATACAGTATAGATGTAGGTGTATTTGTGCCTTCAACTTTAGTCACCAAATTGTTATTACTTCCGCCATCAATGATCACATCACAACACTTCTCTTTACATCTACACCTTGTGCAAAACTAGCTCCTTCTTTGATTAGGTTCATTCTCACCACTCAGTATGACTTTTCTTTTAACTAGGACTTCTCCCATTTCAACATCTTCAAAATGTGATGGTCTAGCATCTTCATCAACATGTGAAACTCTAGCCTAGCCTTCTATTATTTGATCTATCCTTCCTTGATGTTAGAAACATTCAATTGCTCTATTCCCTTATTCTCATTAGTGAAAACATTTCCCTGTAGAAGCCTCCTCTTCTAGATCTTTCTCCTCTATGTCTTCCTCTCAGATCTCTATTGCTTTAATCATGGAAACAATTATAATTCCTTCCCGTCTAGTTTTTTCTATTACTTCTAGCCCCATCCTTGTCCTTCTAATCATCATTATGACCTCCACAATATTGTCCACCAAATCTTCCACTGTGACCTCTTCATCTATACTTGTTATCAATTTTTTTTGTTAGTTTCTCCTAAACCCTTAGTTTCTCCTCAATACTAGTCACTTGGACAAGACTCATCTCATCCTAAATGCTTGGTCATAACCCATTAAGATAATAGGTGACTTTCTGCTTATCAACTTCTACATGGATGGTTCTAATGAGAACTCAGTAGAACTCTTTAGTATATTCTTGAATAAATTTTTCTACTTGCTTCACCTCTTGCATTCTCTTTAATAGATCAAGCTCATAATCCATAGGAATGAACTATCACTTCATTTTAGCAACGATTCGATCCCATCTAATGATTTTGTGGTTTCCTCTTTTATTTCATTCCACCTATATCTCTTGCCACCAGATCTTTGCATGATCTTTCAATTTTCCCTTCACAGACTTCACCCTACTAGGATATTCAATATCTTCATATTCAAAGTACTCTTCTAATTCATTAATCTAATTGATCAATTCCTTTGGGTTGAGATTTCTCAAAAATGTGCAAACATCAAACTTAGATCTTTTTCCAATACTAGAAATAGCTGTAAAAAGCTTTGCCTCCTCTGGGTTAAGAACTTCCTCTATGCATCTAGGTTAGGGTATTTTTTAGTGGCTAATATTCACTAATTGGCTAATTTTAGGAAATTTTGGTTAACAATTTAGTTCTTAAAAATATTTAAAATCACCACATTTGTATTAAATTTAGTTATAAAAAATATTTAAATATTTAAAGATTCACCAATTAATAATAGAAATTATTTTTATTTTTCAAAATAATGTAAGATTCGCCAATATTTTTATATCTCTTCTTCGAGGGGGGTTGTTTAAAGTTTACCTTGATCTTCGTCTGTCTTTCATCCTCACTTTCATCATCTCCTATGGAAAGATTCATTCCTCCATGAATCTATTTGTCCATTTCTTGTATTTTCCTCTAGAGGGTTTGAAAATCCTTACGTGTAACACCTTTGATTCTTCCACCACGCTCTCTTTGTGGAGGCATTTTCATGCTTCCACAAAAACCTTAGTGTAAACTACCTCACAATCGACAATCTATCTATACACTTAGCCCAAACCAAAGTTGTGGTGTGAACCTCCTCATAGTTGATAATCTATTCACACACTTAGGAACTTTAGCTCTAATACAACTTGATGAAGGGTGCTCCCCTTAATACCATAAACACATAATAGATACAATGAAACAATAGAAAATACAAGAACAAAATATGGACTTCTTATTTTCTCTACAAATGTGAAATTATAGAATACTCAATTACAATATGCTAATTGAAATGGATGCCTTCATTATAGTAATTTGCAAGACTAAGCTATGAACTCCTACCTAGGGTTGTTCTAGTCAATGTTCTAGCCTTTCTTAAATGGGCAATTTTATGCCACGCAAGAAGGTTCTAGACGCTCAAACGTAATAACTAGGGTTGAAAAATGCTAACAATACATATAGAGTTAGCCAGATACATCTTTGATAATTATTTTAAAAAATTTAGGTAGCCCAACTTTGTAACTCCATAATTCTTGAATCGTAGCTCTGATTGGCTATTATAACTAGTTTTTGGAAATGCCAACTCTTGATCTACATGCTTGAAACTACACAAGAGCCCTTCTATCAAATTTTTAGACCTCATCCAAGCACTCTAAGGCCTCAAATGGTGAGCCTAAAGATTTTTCTACAATTATTTCCACTGACAATGGGTAATAGCATCTCTGATACTTAAGCTAGAGAAATGAGATTTTTATGGTAGTTTTATAACTCTAAAATGAACCTTCATGTAGAAAATGAGAACATTTCAATCTCATATTAAAAACTTACTAAAAATAGAAAAATACCATAAATAGTAACAACCCTAACTACTAGTCCTTATTAAAATATAAAGACTAAAAATAAAAATATTTTTGGGTGATGCAAGATTGCTCTTACAGCTAAGATGCACTTGCATCAAATTGACATATCTACATTTATTAAATAAATATAAAATCACCAAATAGTTGTATTGTGGTCTTACTATTTTTTTTCTACAATTTTAAATTCAATAATGTTTAGGCCTACTATCTAAGTTAGTCTAGATTATAATACCTTTACTACATTCAAAGTATAGAACATATCTGAGCATATTAGAGTGTATAATCATCATTGTTCCAAGTATATGACTATAATAATAATTTTTTTTCTCCTCCTTATCTCACTTGGTTTTTAGACTAATCTTTCAATTAGTTAATGCTTACATTCATTGTGATTATTTGTGCCTAGATGAATATAACAAAACTTTTTTATGAGATGGGTGGAAATTCTTCTCAATTGGTTACATTCTCTTAACCTATGACTAGATTCTTGCATTCTATTTTTATTATGGTTTTTGAAAAAAAATAATGTCTAACATTAGTGACTAGAAGATCACTAACACTTTCTATCTCTAGTATATACATACTTCACACCCTTATTTGGTCATGTTACCTACATAACTCAAATATTAAATTGTTCAATTGATTGAATTTATAGTGTATTATAGTGTTGTATATAATATTGTCTTACATAATTTCATAAATAGATCCCATGATTTTATTTTCTTTCTTTTAGGCCTAACCATAGCCAGGTGCAATATTTCCTACAAAATGCTTTCTTTGGTGTATAGACCATAAATAGATGTATGGATGGGGTTTTACCTCTATATTTGTGTTTCTTTTATCAATAATTCATATAATATTATGATCACATGATTTTACTACATTCATTAAATTAGTAGAATAAGGGTACATGGTTCTATTGTATGTGGTAGCTGAATTGATGTGTTCTCCATTGACTTCAGACATATATAATTGCCATTGCTATTGTTTTGAAACAAAACAGTTCTAGATTACCCTGATGACAACATGATAGATCTAGAGGCAGCTACTTTCCATCTTCAACATACCCTTTTAGACACTAGGACAACTATAAAGCTAGACCCTTCTTCTACTTTTGGCTCTGCAAAACCTAGGTAGGTGTACCTTAGATTCACTTATATGATACTAGTGATAAATCATATTCTAGAACCTAAGAAAGCAGATAAAAACCCTTAATCTTCTAACACTTATGCACATATCTCAGACAAGGAATAGCTAATAACATCATCAAATAAATTGCTAAGCTAATTGAGGGCATCCTTTTTAGTTCATTTAACATTAAAGGGAAAGATATTTGATTAATGATGTTGATTTCAGTAATACCCCAAATATGCAGTAGCAAGAACAAGTTCATCCTATAGCTAATCAGTACATTATCTATTGGACAATTCCATGAATCAAACACGTACATCTATGATACTAGTGACATATTCCATACGTCACGATTCTAGATGTATCTAATCACTTTGCATATCAGAGATTGAAGTTCATAGAGACCTCATTGTTATGAAATATCCTTCTCAAAACAACCAAAAACCCTATCAAACACATCAAGCATTTACTTGGCCCTTTGTTCCAATAGCAAAATATATAAGACATACAAGTTTGGGGGAAGAAAATCTATCTCATTGCTTTGTCCATAAACCACATAAGATTGCAGATTCAAGAGATAGGATACAACAATTAGAATGACACTAAAGAGATTATGATAATGCATGAAATTAAAACATAAAAATGCCTAACATATCAGAACTAGCTATATTATCTTAATTGTTGCTGCTCATACAAGAGAAAATGTGTTGAAGAGTGTGGTGTCATAGTTTTGAGAACACATCAAAACTAGAATCCTAGTTTCATAAATATGAGAAAACTCAAGATTGGAACACACATGGTATCATAGCAACAAGTAATTTTTTTCCCCAAAACCAGAGCCAACCCCCTCAATGAACGAGAAAGAAGAAGATATAGACAAGAAATGAATTCCCAGATCTAATTTGAAGATGACATGTGTCCACTTGAAATTCCATCCCTTATTGTTATAAAACATCTCTATTCTTTCTACCCCTAAAATCTGATTTAGTTATCATCATTCTTCTATAACAAGCTTGGAAGTATCTCATATGAATGATGAAAACCCTTTTCTTTCTCAAATATCTGAAATACATCATGAAATGTTGATAAATACTAGATTCAACTAATTTGAAGGTAATCAAACTAGCCCATAATTGCATTTTTACTGCCTTTTATGCACATTCAGCTGATGACCCTGCTAGAAATCAATTTTGAACTTCAATTCCTAAATGTGGTTTTAAAGCTAGGAATCTAAAAGAAAATCTAATATAACCTAAACAAATGGTTTCCTATCCAAAAATGAATTAAATAAATAGAAATTTCATCTTCTTGTAGTTCTAGTGATATATAATATTGCTATATTAGCTTATTAGAAACACCCAGAATACTATTTTGAAAATCACACCCCCTATACGTGGTCTCTAGTCTAAACATTATTTTTTCAAAAAATTTAAATACTCTAAAGTTTACACTTTAGAATATATCCATTTTTGCATTTAAAAATTTTGAACATGAGCATTTTTTTAAAATGATTAAAAAGCATTTTTTATTATTTTCAATTTTATCCTTAGCATTTATTTTAGGTCGAACCTATTTGACCATCTCCTCCATGTCGCACTCTCTGATTGGCTTGCCAATTATTGCCATGTAGCTACTTCTCATTGGCTACTCAACCACCCTATCATAGCCTTGTCACCACTCTATTAGCACCTTCCATGTAATTTCATATGGCAATTTTTTATTCAGTGGGAGTCACACCTACCACATCATTATAGACTAGGGCCCACTGCCATGTGGTAGCCAAGCACTTCCCTTCTTTGCTTAAACTATGTGTATCTCTATAATATAGGAATGCATCATGCTATACTGTGTCCACTGTGACATATGGCACTTCAGTCAAAACTTTTGTAAGGTCACCTATAGCTAGTTGTATGTGGGCCCCTCAATGCATAACTTGCCATTTCAAAAGGTCACATGTCTTAAGACATTAGTCTTAGTGTGCACTTTAGTAGTTAAAGAACAAAAAATGACCCTATACATGCAATGTGGGATTGATCAACACAGATTGTTTCTAGCCTCTTGCACTGCGAGAGTTTTGTATCTAGTTGTCTCCTTTCATTGACCATCTATGTGAGAAAAAAAGCCAAATGGAGAAAGACAAATCTGCATACTCCACTTTTGTCATTGATAGCTCCTGCTCAATGCTGTGAGACATGGGGTGATGATTAGAAATTATGAAGCACTAATGCCAGTAAACTTCTCCCATGCAAATGAAAAATTTTCTCACATTGTCTTCACTTCTGTGCACATTCTGCAGGAGAATGGTTCCTTATTTGGGTTCCCTAAATAGTAGATGGAAGCACCATGATGGTAGTAATGGATGCTACAAATTCAATGCTAATTAGGTGAAAACATGATGGAAAGTTGAGTAGGTAAAAGACCTAACATGGAAATTTAAGCCCTCCCACATCCATTTCATTTCTTGTGTTTTAAAGCTAATGACTACGTTTTATGTGCCAATTCTTCTCTTCTTTACCCATTGATTTCCCAATCGCTCTCTTATTCAGAAAGATTAGGTACCCTTTTTCTTGATTCCATCTTCTTAAAAAAATGCAGTCCCTCTTTTTTCTTCGATTATAGCTTATATATTCATATACTTGGAAAGAGCATCTTGTGGGTTTAGCTTCACGTGCTCTTACCCTATAGTCTTCCTTCCTGCCATGAGCTATTTTGCCTCTCTTTGTTGGGTCTGTCTTTATATGCTGCATAGAGATCCTCCAATGGTTCTGTATGCCCTAAGAAAGGCTTCTTTGTTCCTGACCTGCAGTGCCTCCTTTGCACTATCAACATCCTACTAGCTATGGAATATAGTGCCCTGTAGATTCCTTTGTTATATTAGAATTGCATAACATCAAAATTCACGATCCAGAATCCTAAAGAGAAATCTCCCAATTTGGAGAAGGTTGTGAAATTTTTGAATGTCACTCAATAAATTTTGGAATGCATCAAAAGATGTGGCAATATACTAGGTTGTATTTAAATTAGTAACAATTTTTTTTAATAGATGTAAAATTTAAAACTATCACCAATACCCAATAAGACATAACAGCTAGAAACTTGTTAGAAGAGATTCAGATTGTTCTCTTAGCGTAGGTACTTGGAGTACTCTATCAGATTTATAAGAATACTGGATGATGTCCTGGAAAGTTACCTTTATTGGTGAACAGGGCTCATCTCTTCATGGTTTTTTATTGTTTCTCTTGTCTGAATTATTGTAATTAATCCAAAGTTGTTCTTCTATCATTGGCACTTTCATATAATGAAGTACTGTTAGCATATGAAAATTCAACTTCTGTTGGTAACTCTAGATAAAGAACATTAGCTTCGTTATTCCAACTATAATTATTTTGCACTAGTATAGTTTTGCTAGGGTGGAATGGCCCATTTTCTGAAAAAGCTCCCACTCCAAGTGAAGAAGAGCCAGGCCCTCCAAATTTCCAAATTTCTAGCCGTCTTCATTATCTTTTAAGTTCATCTTGTTTTCATCTACCTTCTAATTCTTAACTATATCCCTATGATCATAATGCCCTTCCTTCTTACTTTTAATTCTAATTTCCTCCATAGAATGCCTCCTTAAAATACTTTTAAACCCCACCTTTCTATTCAATCTGATGCAATTAATTTGGCCAACAAAGTTGGTATGACTAGAAAAAATTCAATTTTCAAAAAATTGACGTTCTAAATTGATCTAATGAATATCTGACAATGACTAGAAACCATTCAATCACTGAACTATCCATTTAAATCTCATTTCTCATCTTATTCATGAACTGTCAACTTTGTGCTAAGAGGTCATTTTATTGGCGTTAAAAATTGATTTAAGCACCTAATTGGGCTCTAAAATAATCACATTAATTATTTGTTCTACATATTATTACCCTATCAAATATCACCTCTTGATGAATTCTCATTCAAAAAATATTGATTTCCTAAGTTTTCCTCTCTGAATTACCTACAAGAAAACATATCAAAAGACAATAAATCATGTTTGGATTTGGCTCTTAAAACTAGGTAAATTGACACTTGGGGGCACAAAAATTAGGGAACTTTTTCATTTTCATGAGCACCATATTAATTTTTTATTAGGGTTCATCACAAATAACAGGGTGAATTCGTCAAATGGTCAAAGTAGGCTACTCAAAATTTGTAGATTGGAAACATTGGTTTAAAATCATTTTTGGCAAATAGAATTGACCTGGCAAAGTGTGTAGATGAATTTGTCAAGATTTGAAAACTTGTAGACTTGTACTATTTTTAGTATGGAATATAGTGATATAGTCCATTTGGTCCCACCAATCACAAACTCAAAGATATGACATCCTAAATAGAGCTCCTAACCATTTTGCATTTCTGATTACTAGTGAAACTTTATAAATTGTATTTCGAATCATGTTTGAAAACTAATGAAATGGATTCATCACAAGCTCAAAATTAAAACACAACAATTAATTGACCTCTATAATGTAATGCAAAAGGATATTTATCATTTTGATCAATTGGGTCAAAGTTATATAAAGTCAAATAGGGCCTCCCAGAATTCTAAACAATTCCCATTAGCATGACAACAATAAATGATCAAGTTTAAGGGATTCAAAACCTAGTCAAAATAATTTGAAATGACTCAAAATATAAAACATACTCTCTTTGTTATGGACACTAAACACTCCCAAAGTGGTGAATTATGAAACTTTACTAGATGCAAGATATTCAAATGCAAACATGACCTCCTATCATTGTTTAACACTTGGGCAACAGTGTAGATTTTGGACATTGCTCAAAATGGGACTTCATAGAATAGCTCAGAATGGAAATTTATCTTAATGTAACACATAGACATACTAAATGCAAAGTTTCAGAAACATTAAACACCTCTTGGGCCTCAAACAGACAACTAGGTACACATGCATTAAAAGTGCTTATGGAGCTTAATTTTTAGGATGGTACTCAAAATTAGGACTTCAATTTTGAGTCCTGATAGTAGCTCTATTTGGGGATAGATGTCCCTTGTAGGCATGGAGAGGACTTAGATCTCTAGAAGAAGTAGACCACACACTTGACAGAAAAAACTTATCTTGAACAACTTATTAAAAGCAATGAAATCTACTCCTAAATTGCACAAGCAGTGGCCATGGGCCATCAGACTTCAACAAAGCTTTTAGCTCTGTCATAAATCTAATTTTCATGTAAAAATTCATGAGGTGAGTTGGAAACATCATTTCTATTAGTTTCACTAATCGGATTAGCATCATGAATCAACTCACTTGGCAAAATGGAGTTTACACCTTTACTTTCATTATGCATATAAAAAATAGATTCATTCTCAACAACTTTCTCATTATGAAAGTTTTGGTCATCATGCCCAAAAAAATTAGACTTAAACTAAAACTCCCCTTACTTTGAATCATTCTTGTTTTCAGTGCTCAATATGAAAGCTTCATGTTTAACATGGGAAAAAATGTTACACATAACTTGAAATTGTGTATCCTTATGCATAACTGTGCAAGGAAACTCAGGTATAGAAATAGCTTCCTACACTAATCTCATAAGGAAAGTATGATGCAAATCCTATTAAAATCTTCTACACTTACAGATTCAATATCATGTAAATAACAATATTGCAGCCAACCATGCATACAGAAAATAGACAAAGAAAGAAACACACAACACAAAGAGTTTCCGGTGGGGAAAAACCTTTCGGTAAAACAACCCCACCCCTTCAAAACCTGCACAATGTATTATCTTCAACAAAAGGATACAATACACCTGCAGTGCAAGCTCAACATCAAAAATAGAAGACTCCAGTAGCTACTCGTAGTACCAACAATACACCTTTTTCACATTGCATCTCTTTGCAACCCTAAAAATGTTTATAACATGCACTTCACTTTTAGGGCTACTCCCAAAAGTAAAGCATATTAGGGTTTTACCATTCTCTGAGAAAATAGGAACCCCACTATTGGGGTAGAGTGTATAGTACTCAAATATCTTAGTTTCCACATGTCTTCACCTGTCATTGAATCTTCCTAACATAGCTCTTACGTGTCATAGGAATCCATCATAATCATTTTAGTCATGATCTCCTTACACACAATTCAAGATGTTGACACATCAACATTATTTTCAAGAAATACATTTTACAAAACAAATAATGAGAATAGGAATTATACAAGGTTGAGACACCTTATTCCTAACAAATTGAATGGTATTTAGATGAGCAATCAGATTTATACTCACAAATGTAATCAATGTTAGAATTTGAAACTATTCAAGAGTCCTCAAATGGTCCTTTAACAATCTGATTTCTTACAATAGTAAGATAATGTATCATCATAAAACTCATCCCCAACTAAATCTAAACATTCCATGTGCTCTTCAAAAAGTAGGTTGATAACTCCATGCAAAGCTCCTTTGTAGACATTTTAACAAGTGATGTGCTGATCAACATCAAATTCACCATACAATGGATTCATGAAAACTTTTATATCATTTCTAACATCAATGTCATGGACACTTTCAGCATATGAAGAATAAAATTTAAAATGATCACATGAAGACACACCATCCACTTTATCAACAAAGCATGTAAAATATAAATCAATATTACTTTCATTGTCTTCTCCAAGATGATTCAAATGTTTTGTAAACCTACCCTCTTTAATTTTATCAATAGGTTTTGATGCATTAACCACAGGATCATTGGCATATTGTTGATTACTACTACATTTAACCTTAAGACATTGATCCACATATCTAAGAAATTCATCTTTATAAATGACCTCCTTATCTTCATATTGTGTAGACAACTCTTCTTCACAAACATGTGCAATACATTCATCAAGAAAAGGATCATTTTTTCTTTGCAACAAAGAGACTTCATCTTCATATGTCTTTAATTCTAAATTTTCAACTTAATTATTTACAACAATAGTAGTACCTATTTTCTGATTTGAAATCAAACACTCTTTATGACATTGATTTTTCGTTATGACTACATCTTACTGGCAAACATTTCCATAGAAATGACTCCAAGTTAATCTCTACTTTATATTATTTTCAATCTCTATTGCTTTCATGGATGCCTGATGCAAAGTCTTAGGTTCTTTATCTCTCAATAGATAACTCGTCTTTTTATCAAATGCATCAAGATAAACTACTAGACACATTTGATTATCTGGCTTACAATTTTCAAGAATCTTGTTTAAAACTTTAGCAAATCTAATATTAAATTTAGGAACTAATTCATATTCCTGATTTGGATCTTAAAGAACTTCTCAAAAGAATAAGAGATGATTACTCTTTCCTCAAATTGCTTCATGAAAGCTGAAAGTAATTCATCCCAAGATAAAATAGAACATGCTAGTAGAATGGAAAACCAATTTATAGCATCATCTTCTAAATTTTGAACAAACAACTTCATCTGAACATTTTCATAAGAAATTTCAAAATAATCAATCAAATCATTGAACATGTGAACATGATGACTGGCTAAATTTTCATGTTTTCCATTGAAATTGGGAAAATACTTTCTAAGATTATACAGCATAGGATTTGGGAAACCATGAATGCCATTGAAAATAAAAGGTATGTATCTCTTGGAAAAAATAGATCTATTATTCTTATCCATGGATTGCATACTAAGTGAAGAGACATTTTCCATTGCTTACAAACTTAAAAAGCTTTCACCAAGGTTACTTTTTGAATTTATTACTTGGAGTAGATCTGAAAATACCACTTTGAAACCCGAACATACTTCAAAATATAAAAAACACTTTTGCTGAATCTACTTCTCACAAATTATGTTGAGATGTCTCATACCATTCTCCTATTTAGTGCTGAAAATACCACTTGATAGAGAATCATTTGTAAAGCTTATTTTCATGGTAATGAAGTCTCATGAAAGTGGAAAATACTTTTAGTGTTGCTACATGAAACCTTAATCTACTGATTTGGCACAAGTGTGAACTTCAATTCATCACACCATTGATCAGAAGCAAGTAGAGCCACCATCTCCTTGAGGAGAACAAAATGAAATCACTATTGTGATTCATTTTAACATTAAAAATTATTATGACACCAAATCACATAGAACACTTCAAAACTCATCAATCAAGAAATAATATATTATCTCTTCTTGCATAAATCTTATCATAACTTTCAGATTTGCACAATTCAATTGAAATCTCCCAAAAACATTTATATAGAACCAATCTACACTGGTACAGAGATCTTTTAGAGAGTTGACACTCACAACTGTGAGAAAGTTTTTAAAACATGATTCATAGCATGAAAAATCTAAACTAAACTTTCAACTTATGGGACATAAAAATCATCAAACACTTTGAAGAGAGAAAAGACCTTTGAAAAATTCTGACTCTAAATTTATAGCAGTACAGTGAAAACAACATCAAGGTAAACTGATTAAAAATAAAACTAAGTAGTAATACAATTTGTATTCAACCTTGAAAGCTATTGTAGTCCTGAACAAAGCATCACTAGGGTGCATGATATTTGAGTAAGAAAACTAGAAAACACATTAGATAAGCTACTACTACATATTTTTAATGCATTTGTCCTATTGTATTGAATCTTCTTTTTTCAAATTCTCAATGTTTGTCTACCACTCAGATTCAATATAGTCCCCAGCAGAGTCCCTAGAAAAGTCACCATTTTGTTGGTGTTTTGAAACAACATGGTTCCAAATTACCCTAATGAGAACAAAATACATCTAGTGGCAACTACTTCCCATCTCCAACATACCCTTTCATACACTGGGCCAACTATAAGGCTAGACCCTTCTTCTACTTCAAGCTTTGCAAAACCTAGGCATGTGTACCTCAAGTTCACTTATATGGTACTAGTGCTAAAACATATTCCTGAATCTAACAAAGTAGATAAAAACCGTTAATCTTCTAACACTTATGCACATATCTCAAGCATGGAATAGCTAATAACATGATCAAAGAAATCACTAAGCTATGCGAGAACATCCTTTTCAGCTCATTCAACATTAAAGGGAGAGATATTTGATTAATGATGTTGATTTCAAAAAAAACCCAAATATGGAACAATAAGAACAAGTTGATCCTATAGCTGATTGTGCCTTATCTATTGGGAAATTCCATGAATGAAACACATAAATTTGTGATACTAGTGACATATTCCATACATCAAGATACCAGATCTATCTAATCACTTTTTGAATCAGAGTTCTGTGTTCATAAAGTCTTCATTCTTATTAAATATCCTTCTCAAAATAACCAACAACCCTATTAAACACATTAGGCATTTACTTGGCCCTTTGTTCCAATAGAAAAATATATCAGATATACAACCTTAGGGGATGCAAATGTGTCTTAGTTATTTTCCTTTAAACCACATAAGATTGCTGATTCAAGAGATAGGAGATGAGAATTAGAATGAAAGTAAAGAGATTCTGCTCATTTGTATTCACTTCCTTAAAACTATACATTCATATGTATGAAATTAAAACATAGAAATGCCTAACATATCAAAATTATCTATATTATCTTAACTAATAGTACTCATACAAGAGAAAATATGCTGAAGAATGTGGTGTCACATCGATGAAAATACATCAAAATTGGAACCCTAGTTTTACAAATCTCAGCAAACTCAAGATTGGAACACACATGGTATCATAGTAGTGAGTAATTTTTTATCCCAAAACTGGAACCAACCCCCTCAATGGATGAGAAAGAAGAAGATGTAGACAAGGATAAATTCCTAGCTTTGATTTGAAGATGAGATTTGTTAACATAAAATTCCATCCTCTACTATTATAAAAAATCTCTTCTCTTTCTACACCTAAAATCTGATATAGTTTTCATCATTCTTTTGTAACAAACTTGGAAATATCTCATATGAATAATGAAAAACCTTCTATTGCTCAAATATTTGAAATGCATCATGAAATGGTGATAAAGACTAGATTCAACTAATTTGAAGGTGACCAAACTCGTCCATAACTACATTTTTACTACCTTTTATGCACATTCATCTCATTACCCTACTAGAAATTAGTTTTGAACTTCAATACTTGAATGAGGTTACAAACTGGAATTTGGGAGAAAACGTCATATAACCTGACCAAATAGGTTCCTGTGCAAAAAAACACTCCACAAATGGAAATTTCATCTTCTCCTAGTTCCAGTGATATATAATATCTCTATATTAGCTTATCAAAAAGACCCATAATACTATTTTGAAAATCACATTCCTTATACATGGTCTCTAGTTTGAACTTTATTTTTTCAAAAAATTAAAATATTCTAAAGTTTAAAATTTAGAATATATCCATTTTTGCACCTAAAATTTTTGAACATGAAATTTTTTTAAAAATGATTAAAAATCATTTTTTTATTATTTTCAATTTTCTCCCTACCATGTATTTTGGGTCAAACTTATTTGACTAGCTCTGCAATGTGGCACTCTCTGATTGGCTTGCTAGTTACTGCCACATGGAAGCTTGTCATTAGCTACCGAACCACCCTATCACTACCTCATCACAACTTTATCAACACCTGCCACATCATCACCACATGGCACTTTGATAAGTAGGAGATAATTTCCTTAGCAAGTCAAATTGTGATATTGCTATCAGTATTTAACTATGTAATTTTGAGATATGGGACTTTCTCATTCTTTAGGAGTTTCACCTACCATGTCACCATAGACTAGGGCCCACTACCATGTGGCATCCAAAAACTTCCCCACTTCACTAAAACTCTACTCATCTCTACAATGTGGGAATGCACCATGCTACCACATGTCCACTGTGACACATGAAACTTTTCTCAAAAAAATTGTAAGGTTGCCTCCAGCTGGCTGGATGTGGGCCCCTCAATGCACAAATTTCATTTTCAAAAGGTTACATGTCTTAAGATATTATTCTTATTGTGTGCTTTAATATTTAAAGAACAAAAAATGCTCCTATATAGACAATGTGGAATTGATCAACACAACTTGTTTCCAGCCACTTGTGTTGTAGGAGTTTTGCATTTGGTTGTCTTCTTTCACTAACCATCTATGTGAGGAAAAAGGCCAAATGGAGAAAGATATGTCTTCATACTCCACTTATGTCATGGATAGCTCCTTCTCAATACTACAAGATGTAGGGGGTTGATTAGAAATTATGAAGTGTTAAACCTGATGAAATTCTCCCATGTAAACAAAAACTTTGCTCACATTGTCTTCACTTTATGTGCATATTCTATAGGAGAATGGTTCTTATTCAGGTTGGCTAGATACCAAATAGAAGCACCATGATGGCAGCAATGGATACCACAAATTCAACACTGAGCAAGGAAAAACATGATGGAAAATTTAGTGGTTAAAAGGTCTAACATGGACATTTAAGCCCTCCTACATCCATTTCATTTCCTATTTTTAAAATCTAATGGCTATCTTTTATGTGCCAATTCCTCTCTTCTTAACTGATTGATTTCCCAATCGCTCTCTTGTTCAAAAGTAGTAGGCATCCTTTTTATTTATTCCATCTCATTAAATAAAACACAATCCCTCTTTTGTCTTTAGTGGTAGCTTATATATTCATCTACTTGGAAAGATCATCTTGTGGGTTTAACTTAACATGCTCTTACCCTGCAGTCTTCCTTCCTACTAGTAGCTATTTGGCCTCTCTTTGTTGTGTTTTCCTTTATATGCTATGTGGAACTCCTCCAATGGTTCTATATGCCTTAAAGAAGGCTTCTTTGTTCTTGAACTATGATACCTCCTTTGCATTGTCAACATCCTCCTAGCTAAGGAATATAGTGCCCTACAAGTTCCTTTGCTAACATAGAATCAAATAAAATCTAAATTCATGATCCAAAATCCTAAAGAGAAATCTCCTAATTCAAAGAAGGTTATGAAATTTTTGAATGTCACTTAATATACTTTGGAATGAATCAAAAGATTTAGCAATACACTGGGTTGTATTTAGATTAGTAATGGTTTCATATAATGGATCTAATATTTAAAACTATCACCAATACCTGATAAGACATAATAGTTTGAAACTTGTCAAAGGAGATTCTAATTAATCTATTAGAGTAGGTACTTGGAGTACTCTATTAAATTTAGAGCAATGGTTGATGACTTGGAAAGTTACTTTTAGTGGTGAACACGGCTCATCTCTTCATGGTTTTCTATTATTTCTCTTGTCTAAGTTATTGTTATCAATCTTGAGTTTTTCTTCTATCATTAACACTTTCATAGAATGAAGTATTGTTAGCATATGAAAAACCAACTCCTACTGGTGACTCTAGATAAATAACATTAGCTTCTTTATTCCAACTCTAATGATTTTACACTAGTATAGTTTTGCTAGGCTAGAATGGCCCATATTTTGAGAAAGCTCCCACTCCAAGTGGAGAAGAGCCATGCCTTCCACATTTTTTCCCATCTTGGTGATCTTTTAAGTTCATATTGTTTTCATCTACCTTCAAATTCTTAACTATATCCCTTTGATCATAATGCCTTTCCTTCTTACTCGTAATTCTAATTTACTCCACAGAATGACTATGTCTTCCTGGAAATCATTTCTAGAGAAATGACTCCAAGTTAATCCCTACTTTATATTATTTTCAATCTATATTGCTGTCACAAATTTTTGATACAAAGTCTCAAGATATTTATCTCTCAATGATAATTCATCTTTTTATCAAATGCATCAAGATAGACTACTAGACACACTTGATCATCTAACTTACAATTTTCATGGATCTCATTTAAAGCTTTAGAAAATTTGATATTAAATTTAGGAACTAGTTCATCATTCATGATTTGGATCTTCAAGAACATCTCAGAAGAATCAAAGATTCTTACTCTTTCCCTGAATTGCTTCATGAAAGCTGAAATTAATTCATCCCTAGATGAAATAGAAAATTCCAGTAGAAAGGAAAACCAATCCCTAGCATCATCTTCTAAATTTTGAACAAAGAACTTCATATGAACATCTTCATGAGCAATTTCAAAATCACCAATCAAATCACTGAACATATGAATGTGATGAATGGCTGAATTTTAATGTTTCCCATCAAAGTTAGGCAAATAATTTCTAATATTATATGGCATAGGATTTGGGAAACCATGAATGCCATTGAAAATTAATGGCATGTATCTCTTGGCAGAAAAAAAATCTATGATTCTTATCGATGGACTACATACAAGGTGAAGAGACATTTTACATTTCTTACTCTCTTAAAACTCATTCACCAAGATCACATTCAAAATTTATTACTTAAAGTAGATCTAAAAAAAATTCTACCAATTAAAAATTTGAACATACTTCAAAGTATAAAGACACTTTTGCTAAATCTACTTCTCATAAAGTGGAGAAATACCTTTAGTGTTGCTACATGAAACCTTGATCTGCTAATTTGGCATAGGTGCATACTTCAATTGATCACACCACTAATCAAAAACAAGTAGAGAAACCATCTCTTTGAGGAGAACAAGATGAATCACTATTGTGATTCATTTTAACATTCAAAATTCTTATGACATTAGATCACATACAACACTTTGAAACTCATAAGTCAAGAACTAATATATTCTCTCTTCTTTCCTAAATCTTATCATAGGTTCTAGATCTACACAATTTAGTTGAAAGCTCCTAAAAAAATTTATATAGAACCAATCTACACTAGTACAGGGATCTTTTAGAGATTTTCCACTCACAACTATGAGAAAGTTTTCGAAATATGATTGATAGCATGACAACTCTAAACTGAACTTTCAACTTATGGGACTTACAAATCATCAAACATTCTAAAGAGAGAAAAGACCTTTTGATGATTTTGACTCTAAATATATAGTGATACTTTGAAAATAGCATTCAAGTAAACTGATTAAAAATAAAACCTAGTAGCAATACAACTTGTATTCGACCTTCAAAGATAACGATGTCTTGAACAAAACATCACTCGGGTGTATGATACTTGAGTAAGAAAATAGGAAAACACATTAGATAACCTACGACTACTACTTGTTTATGAATTTCTCCTACCATATTAAATCTCCTTATTTATAATTCTCAAGTTTTGTCTACTATTTTGATTCAATGCAGTCCCCAGTAGAGTCCCCAATAGAGTCACCATTTTGTTGGTGTTTTGAAATAACATAGTTCCAAATTATCTTGATGAGAACAAGATACATCTAGGGGCAGCTACTTCCCATCTTCAACGTACCCTTGCAAACATCAGGCCAACTATAATTCTAGACCCTTCTTGTACTTCAAGCTTTGCAAAACCTTGGTGGGTGTACCTCAGATTCACTTATATGGTACTAGTGCTAAAACATATTCTTGAATCTAACATAGCAAATAAAAACCCTTAATCTTCTAACACTTATGCACAGATCTTAGACATGGAATAGCTAATAACATGGTCAAAAAAATTGCTAAGCTAAGTGAGGTCATCCTTTTCAATTCAGTCAACATTAAAGGGAAAGACATTTGATTAATGATGTTGATTTCAGTAAAACCCCAGATATGCAGTAGTAAGAACAAGTTGATCTTGTAGTTAATCAGTACCTTATCTATTAGGCAATTCCATGAATCATACATGTATAATACTAGTGACATACTCCATAGATCAAGATACCAGATATGTCTAATCACTTTGTGAATAAGAGATCTGTCTTCGTAAAGACCTCATTCTTATAAAATATCCTTCTCAAAATAACTAGCAACCTTGTCAAACACATCAAGCATTTACTTGGCCCTTTGTTCCAAAAAAAAAATATATCAAACATACAACCTTAAGGGATGCAAATAGGTTTCAAATTTTATTCTTAAACCACATAAGATTGTAGATTCAAGAGATAGGAGATGAGAATTGGAATGAAACTAAAGAGATTCTACTCATTTATATTCACTTGCTTGAAACTATACATTCAAATGCATGAAATTAAAACATAGAAATGCATAACATATCAAAACTAGATATATTATCTTAGCTACTATTGCTCATACAAGAGGAAATATGTTGAAGAATGTGGTGTCGTAGTGATCAGAGCACATAAAAACTAGAATTCTGGTTTCACAAATATCAAAAACCTGAAGATTGGAATGCACATGGTATCACAGCCATGAGAAATTTTTTCTCAAAAAACTAACCCCTTCAATGGATGAGAAAGAAGAAGATATAGAGAAGGAATTAATTCTAGGATCTAATTACTTGAAATTCCATCTTCCTTTGTTATAAAAAATCTTTCCTCTTTCTACCCCTGAAATCTAACTTAAATTTCATCATTCTTTTGTAACAAACTTGGAAATATCTCATATGAATGATGAAAACCCTTTTGTTGCTAAAATATACGAAATGCATCATGAAATTCTAGTAAAGACTAGATTCAACTAATTTGAAGGTGACCAAACTAACCTATAACTACATTTTTACTACCTCTTATGGACATTCAGTTCATTATCTTGCTAGAAATAAGATTTTAACTTCAATACCTGAATACGGTTGCAAACTAGGAATCTAGGAGAAAGCCTTGTATAACCTAAACAAATGACTTCCTATGCTAAAAGAAACTCCATAAATGGAAAGGTTTTCTTCTCCCAGTTTTGGAAATATGTAATATTGCTATATATATGCTTACCAGAAACACCCTAAATACTATTCTGAAATTCACACCCCCTATACATGGTCTCTGGTCTAAACTTTGTTTTTTCAATAATTTAAAATACTCTAAAGTTGACACTTTAGAATATATTCATTTTTGCATTTAAAAATTTTGAACATGAGCATTTTAGAAAAAATGATTAGAAATCATTTTTTTATTATTTTCAATTTTCTCCTCACCATGTATTTTGGGTCAAATCTATTTGACCATCTCCACCATGTGGCACTCTCTGATTGGCTCACACGTTACTGCCATGTGATAGCTTCTCATTGGCTACCTAACTATCCTGTCACTACCTCATCACCACTTTGTTAGCACCTACCACATCATCACCATGTGGCACTTTTTTATTCATTGAGAGTCACACCTACCACATCAGCACAGATTGGGGAAGCTACCACTAGTAGCTAGGTGCTTCCCTACTTCTCTTAAACTTTTTGCATCTTTGCAATGCAAGAATGCACCATGCTACCAAGTGTTGACTATGACACATAGCACTTCACCCAAAAAATTTGTAAGGTCACCTCCAGTTGGCTATAAATTTTCCCATCAATGCACAACTCACCTTTTCAGAAGGTTGCATGTCTTAAGACATTAGCTTTATTGAGTTTTTTAATATTTAAAGTACAAAAAATGCCCCTATATAGGTAATGTGGGATTGATCAATATAGCATGTTTCTAGCCTCTTTCACCACAAGAGGTTTGTGTCTAGTTGTCTCCTTTCATTGACCATCTATGTTAGGAAAAATGCCAAATGGAGAAAGACAAGTTTGCATATTCCACTTTTGTCATGGATAGCTCCTACTCAACACTATAGTATGTTGGGAGTGATCAAAAAATATGAAGTGCTGAAGCCGATGAACTTCTCACATGTAAGCAAAAAATTTACTCATGTTGTCTTCACTTCTTGTGCACATTTTGTTGGAGAATATTCCTTATTTGGGTTCCCCATATAGCAGATAGAAGCACCATGATGACAATAGTGGATGCCATAAGTTCAACACTAATCAGGCAAAAACATGACGAAAAGTTGAGTGGGTAAAAGGCCTAACATGGATGTTTAAGCTTTCCCCTATCCATTTTATTTCCAATGTTTTAAAGTTGACAACTTCCTTTTAAGTGCCAATTCTTCTCTTCTTTACCTAGTAATTTTCAAATTGCTCTCTTGTTTAGAAGTAGTAGGCATCCTTTTTCTTTATTCCATCTCCTTAAAAAATTGTAGTCCCTCTTTTGTCTTTCGCGGTGGCTTATATATTCAGCTACTTAGAAAGAGCATCTTGTGGGTTTAGTTTCATGTGCTCTTATCCTAAAGTCTTTCTTCCTTCCATGAGTTATTTTGTGTCTCTTTATCAAGTTTTCCTTCATATGTTACGTGGAGCTCCTCCAATGGTTCTATATGCCTTAAAAAAGGCTTCTTTGTTCTTGACCTATTGTGCCTCCTTTGCACTATCAACATCCTGCGAGTTGAGGAATATAGTACCCTACAAGTTCCTTTTTTGTCTTAGAATTAAATAACATCAAAATTCATGATCTAAAATCTTGAAGAGAAATCTCCCAATTCGGAGAAGGTTGTGAATTTTTTTAATATCACTCAATAAACTTAAGAATGCATCAAAAAAAGTGGCAATACACTAGGTTTTATTTAAATTAGTAACAATTTTATTTAATGGATGTAAAATTTTCAACTATCACCAATAAATGATAAGACATAATAACTAGAAACTTGTCAAAGGAGATTCAGATTGATCTATCAAAGTAGGTACTTGGAGTACTTTGTCTGATTCAGAAGAATACTAGATAATGACTTGGAAAGTTACCTTTAGTGGTGAATAGGGCTCATCTCCTAATGGTTTTTTGTTGTTTCTCTTGTTTGAATTATTGTAATTAATCTAGAGTTTTTCTTCTATCATTGAAACCTTCATAAAATGAAGTACTATTAGCATATGAAAAACCAACTCCTACTGGTGACTCTAGATAAAGAACATTAGCTTCTCTATTCCAACTATAATGATTTTGCACCAGTATAGTTTTGCTACTGTGGAATGGCTCATTTTTTGAGAAAGATCCCACTCCAAGTGAAGAAAAGCCAGGCCCTCCAAATTTTTTCCCATCTTGGTGATCTTTTAAGCTCATCTTGTTTTCATCTACCTTCTAATTCTTCATTGTATCCCTCTGATCATAATGACTTTCCTTCTTATTTCTAATTCTAATTTTCTCCACAGAATTTGTCCTTGTTATAATACTTTTAACCCCCACCTTTCTACTCGATCTGATGTAATTAGTCAGGCCCCCAAAGTGAGTATGATTATAAAAAAAAATTTTTTTGAACAATTGACATTCCAAACTAATCGGATGAATATCTAACAATGACTAAAAGCTATTCCACAACTATGTTGGTATTTCTCAACTACTAAGCACCAAAATTCTCAATACAAGGATAATGAAATTTTCTACTCTTTAGGCTCTGCAAAACCATGGTGGGTATACCTAAGGGATGGAAGATTTTCAATATAACACCATACCTATACTTTGTTCATTCCATGAAATGTTAGCAACTATACACATCCCTTAAAAAGTAGATTTGGTCACAATTCTTCTTAGGTTTACACATCATTCTAGTAAAAGTAACCAACAAAAACTTAGGAGTTAGGTGCAAACAAGTGTTGACCAGCATTTGACAATCTTCAAATTGTAAAATAAAATTGATTTTTGAATTTGAGCTTTATTCTTTCTTATGATTTCTTCATATACAAATTGAACTTAATAGATTAGTGCCTCATCCATTGGGATTCAGAGTTCATTCAATTCTTAGATCTAATTGATTACATTACAATCAATATTATCAATATTTCTTATTGAAAATCATGCTTAAAAACATACTTCCCATCACCATGAAGATCCTATTAGTATCACTAAAGAATTGATCTAAATCATTGAATTTATAGCAATAACAAATTGACATACAATTGGAATTAATTGCATTCAATTGGACAAGCTTTACTTTGAGAACTTGAAAATTCCCAAGTAATAGAAAGGAGGCAAGATTTAATAAGAACACTAGTGGACACTATCTATTTTGTATTTATTTCTTCAAAAAATAGAGTACAATTAACATGAAACTCTGGGTGAATTGAGATGAAACAACAATATTCTACAATACAGAATGTATTCTCACAAATTTGCTAAAGAATACATCATAATAGTCACATCAAGATATTGGACCAAATAGATTTAAAGATAGACTTAATAGAAGCTAAAAATGATACAACTATTTGGGCCCTTTCTTTAGCCCTAGAATCTCACTTATAAAGAGTGAGATGCAACAAGCTCTAGGCCTAGAAAACTAATAGTTTTCCTTCAAAATAAAAGAAATTTACATTCTTTGCTATTACAAGAAGACAAAATTTTGTGTAACAGAAAAATCATACATCAGTGTATTCCTTTGGTAGGCACCATTTTTGTTACATCTCCAAATGCTATGAATTCCATGATTGGCTCTTGTGCTATTCTGACTTCTAGAATATGTATCTATTAAACTGGTCAATGCTATGTCCTATTATCATACTTCCAAGTTAACCTCAACTCAAGGATCTTTGCTAGCTTCATCATGAACTAATAAAACTACATTTATTCTTGTTTCTTCCTCTACCATGTCATTATTTTGGGCTTCTATGCCTACAACTACAAATGGTTGCTTATCTTTGTCCTCCTATTTCCTCTAATCTCCTAAAGGTGGATCAATGGTCTGTATTTCACCTTGATCCATCTCATCATTATCACTTTCATTTTCTTCCCACTACTCATCAAAGGCAATATTCGCCATCCACTTGTCAAAAAGTGTATCATTTGGCCAATTAAACTATAGGATATCATTTTTATTCTTAATCACATACTTAACCTTTCTATCAATATCAAAAAAATGTTGTTTTAAAGAATCAAAGAATAACTGGACCTTCACCATTTCTATTATTGTGGTTGCCAACCATATATGTCCTATTTCATTTATGACTTTATTCATTCTTAAACAAAATAAGTCATTTATTTCCTTGGCCCACTCATCTTTACTTTTTAGTTTATTCTTTTTATCCAAAGCAAGTGGGAATAAGTCAAATATTACACTTTTGTACTTATTAGAATAACTAACAATTCTTCTCTATAACCCAACTCTTTTGTCATCAAATTCTAGAAGATCATTAGTAACATCATAAGTTTTTTCAATATGGTCATCTGAAAATTCTATAATAGAATAACATAACAATGTGACCTTTTTCTCCCCTTACTCCACTTATTGACAATGGGTTTCAAAGTCACTTGACTTTCTTTTATCTCTACCCATATGTTTATTACCCTTGCTAACTAATCATAGAACAATGGCCATTCAATTTTGTCAACTAGATACATGAGAGCATTCCTCAATTTATCTTTATATTACACATTCAACTCTACATGTAGTCCTCATAGTTTGCTCTTCTCTTCTTCAAAATATTTAGTTGTATTATATTGTGGCCTTTGTGGGGTATCAATAATTTCAATAAGATGAGTGCATTTAAAAGTCTCCACTAGTGGGCAAGGGTATGCGATCCTTAGGCTGGAAGACCATCCTATCACTTTATTCTCAAATTCAATCCTTTTATTAACTTCTTTATTATAGGCCTCCAAAACTCTCACATATTTAGCTTGTAACTCCAACCTTTTATTCTCATCTCTCTTTGTAGTAGCCAAAGCTAGGTTAGATTTACCAACATTCAAATGTGTAGCCTCCACATTGGTTGTATCTTTTACCCTCTTCACAATTATGTTGCCCATTAATCTCGTACCATCTAATTGATTGTGAGGAAATAGTCTTGGAACTTTTTCTTATTGAGAAAATGACTAAGGTAGCATGGTCTGCACTGAATGTAGCACCTTTTCTTTCTTTCTTATTATGATCCTGTAAGTCTAATTTATTAGAAACATAATTGAAAACTAGAGCATCTACTATATCCCAATTGGGTAGCAAAACAACACCTAATGCTCTTTCCATTTGTCTCCCTTCTTCAGGGGTCAAATTTTGGAATTCTTGCATCATTTCATCTTTTATTTTATTTTGTAAGGCTGCCTCCTCCATTTCTAGGTGCTTAGTTCTCAACTTGTTGGACCTTTCCTCATATTTTCCCATGTTTTCTCTACATGCAAATTAGTAAAAGACTCTTGACTTAACAAAATTATTATCTAAAAAGAATTCATGGCTATCTTGTTTTGTTATAGGGTCCAATTCCCTTCCTTTAAAATCTTCCACTATTAGATCAAGGCTTGGCACTAGAGGCTCTTGAGGATTTCCCTTTTCTAGCTCTGCCTGAGTGATAAATACTCCCCATTGGGACCCCAATTATTCAAGTTTCTCTTGAGTGAGTTTCTCCTCTCCAATCTACAAAGGGGATTGGCTAGGTGAGTACCCCTCAATGTGAAGAGATTTTTCTTTCATTGTTTTTTTCCTCTTAGGGGAGTGCTCATTAGGTATTTCTTCGAAGACAACATTAGTGGATCCTATTATTTGTTTGCCTTTATCCATAGTGGTCTTCTTATTTTAGATTATATTATAGCCTTACCTTCTTTGGATAATCAATTTTCCTATTCCAACATTGGGAGTGAATGCCAACCTTCTCATAACCTCTTTGGCTTTATCTAGATAGGTATCAATGAAGAATTGTTTCTTCTCATTCATGGTTTCCATTATCTTAGGAAAAGTAATCATAAGTTTATTTAGTTTAACTGCCTTTGTTTTGGCATTACCAAGAGGCTTATAATCTTTGACAAAACAATGAATAAATTCCAAAACTCTTCAATAAACCCTCCACTTCTCCTTTTCATTCTCTTGCTCCTACAAAGAGAACTCATTCCTTATTATATCCTCAAGGTAGTAAGGCTCATGCTTTAAGGAACCAAATTTAGCTCTTATTTTAAAAAAATAGATCAAAAAAATCCCTTTGTATCACAAAAATGGTCATGAGACACTGCCATCTTATACTGATCTAGAAATTTGTATAAAAACTACCAACCTCCTTTTGTAATTACAAAATGATGGGCTATAGTACAAGTGGGGAAAATTGAGCCTCTTTCACTTTTTACAAAATTTGTTTCCTCCAATCCTCCCAGCTTCCACAATACCTTAGCTATTCCTATTTGTAGAGGCATCTAGTAAGGAAAAACATGAGGAGTCCCTTGAAAACCATAAACTCTAATAACAGTAGAAATAGAGAACGATATAATATATCCCCAATTGTGTGATACTTTCAAACTAGAAGGATTATCCATGGGCTTGAAAAAATCTATTAGTGCTTTAGGAACTCTGGGATTGTCCCTGAATAAGAGGAATTTTAATCTTGTGGAAAAATACCTATCAAATGTGACAAAACTAGCATTCTCTGTACCCAAAGTCATATCTACACTCCATAGCTGAACTTGTGGTGCTTCTCCCTTATGTTCTCTGTTCAAATCCATTTCCTTACCAAAATATGTTACACCTTTAAACAAAAACATGTGCATCATCAAAGAATAATGGCCAAAAGCTTTTTCTTCCTTGCCTTAGGCAATTCCAACCAAGCCTCTATCAATTTCTTCTACTAAGTAGGAGGAAAAATGAAACATAACATCATCACCAAAAGAACAAATCTATGTTATCATGTACATAAAACTTATAGGCACAACATTTTGTTCATCCTCACCAAAAACACTACACAGAGTCATATATATCTCCACATCTTGGGAAGTGAAGTATTCCTTTTTAAAAGGTTCCCTAGAGGATGTTTTGATAATTGACAAGTTCCCAATTGTTCCTATATGTGCCCTCAATGCACCCTACCTAATCATATCCTTCTTAGATAAATATTTTTTTTCTAAATCTTGTAGGTAAATAGGTGCATGATAATCTAACAATGGCTCTAGACCGAATACCTCTCAAATTTCCTTAGGGCTTATTGTGATCAGACATTCCCCATCTATTCTTCTCACTATTTTAATTGTTAGGTTATAACTTTTGGCAATAGCCATTAATAGGTTAGAATCCATGAAAACACTAGTTTTCCCAAATCAAAGTTCCAAATGTTCCCATGAGGGGCTAAAAATTTCCTTTCTAAGAACCATTTTTTGAAAATAAAAAGCCATATTTGAGAAGTTTTAGCATCCCTAACCCAATTTCTCCTATCATACATCCCATCAGCAATCATGAGTCTAGAGTTTAGAGAGGTTAACTTTTTCACCTTAACATTCTCATTTGTGGATTCAGGCAATAATTCAAGGAGATCGTCTTGAATATTTCTAGCTAAATAATCTTCTTAATGCAAGAAAAATTTATTTGTAGGCATGGTGAATAAATTTGTAGAAAACTAGAATACTTGGATGTATATGGTAAAAACAGGAAGTTACTTGACTCTCCACTACCTTTTCTCTACAATTTTATGATATTCTATAGACAAGTGGAAATTCTTTCATGTTCTAATCACACCCAATGCAAGTTCTTTGTAGCTTTGAACTCTTTGGAAGCCTGAAGATTTTTTCACATATGGAGGAAATAGAGATATTTCTATAATATACTATATTCTTGGTTTGCACAAGGAGCTTTCAATCTTCATAAATAAACTATAAGGAAAATAGAGTGGCACCACCTTCTACTTTTGAAAACACACCATTGATCTTAAAAAATCTGATGATCTAGGAACAAAAACAAGCATGACTCATTTTCCACTTACAAAACTAGAAGTGAACCTAATTAGCTTTCTCCACATAAGCTTTTCTTTTATTGCTAGCAAATTGGACTGGTCCCACTGGCACTCGTGAAGACATGTTGCCTTCTCATTATGTTGCCATGCATAATTAGTCAGTAGTCTCTTTATGTAGCATAATGACCATCGCTGATTCCATCTCGATTTGATGATGTGTATTTGACCAGTTCTTTTATGTCACTGTGGTGGGTCCTTCCATTTATCTCTTTGGTCACTATGTTGCTACCATTCAAAAATAAGAAACTCCTCATAATGACTTAGCTCCTACCATTGATTTGAACTTGATGTAATGGTAAGGAATATGAAATTATCTTACTTCAACTATGGTGGGTAAATGCATTCTTTCCCTTGTTTGCCATGTCGCATGGAATAAACATCGTGTAACTCTTGATGGAAACTTAGTGATAGTTGTTGATTAACTTTGATCTAACAGTCCTAATTCTTCATTGCCCCTTTGCCTGAGTACATTTCCTTGTCATGTGTGACTTGGAAACACTTTGATAAATCATATACAATATTTTAATCATTTATTAGAACACAATAAATTGTATTCCTATCTTATCTTGTCTTTTTCAGTAAGGCACTATGTCCCTACTGACATAAAACAAGGGTTTTCTAGCCGCGACATAGTGACCACCACATTCTTTAAAAACCTAACACAAGAAAACAACATGTTTTCTTAATTTTTGCCAACATGTCACAATGATTACGTTCTTACTAAGGAACTTTTGGGACCCATCATTCAATATAATTGTTGCCATGTTCCACTTTTTGTCGACAAGGTGTTATGTCACTACTGACAGGATTCCTCAATTTTTCAGTCATGACATAGTGACAAAGCATCATAATCACACAAAAACATTAAAGTAGAGAAAATTTATGACATGCATCCGATTTGTCAATCTCACCCTTTTTAATTTTCAAGGCAAGCTGCTATGTCACTACCGAGAGGATTCTTGTATTTTCTAGTCATGACATAGTACCTCCTGAATTTTACAAAAACCAGTGACAAAAAATGTAACATATTCCAATTAGCCCCTTTTCTAGTACTAACATTTTTGAGATCAATCACATTGCCAAGAACTTTAAAATAATAAAAAATTGGTGCCCATTTTCTATTTCTCATTGTCATCTTTATGTTTCACAATGGTCGCCATGTCATTAATGATAAAATAGTTGCAACTTCTCTACGCAACATGACAACCACCATAGATCTAGAAGAGATATGATGGTAGGAAAAATTTTGGGAAGAAGAGACTGAAACAAAATAATTTTAAATCATTCTCCCAAAAGGATATTCCACTTTCAAAAATTATTTTTCCGCTAAGCCCTTTTTAAAAACATAGAAATGCATGACCTAACAAATTTTCTTGGGGCAAAAATTTTTTAATAGGGTTTCACATTCTTTTTACTTCTTCAAACCAAACCCTAACTTATAGGACAAAAACTTATCTAAATTTTTATTACAAAAGATCAGACCACCACACTGAACTATTCATTTAAAATGCATTTCTCATCTTATTCACAAACTATCAACTCTGTGCCAGGAGGTCTTTAACTTGCCTTAAAAACTAATTGAAACACCTGACTGGGCTCTAAAATCAATCACACTAATTATATGTTCTGCATACTCTTACCCTATCAAATATCATGTCATGAGAAATTCTTAATCGAAAGATATTGATTGCCAAAGTTGCCCTCTCAAAATTACCTGCAAGAAAACATGTCAAAAAGCAATAAATTGTGTTCAAATTTGGCTTTGAAAACTAGGTAAACTGACACGTGGGGGAAAAAAATTGGAGAACGTGTTCCCTTTCATGAGGAAAATATAAATCTATTATTCGGGTTCAATATGAATAATGGGGTGAATTTGGAGGATGGTCAAAGTAGGCTACTCAAAAATTGCAAATTGGAAACACTGGCAAAAAACCATTTTTTGCAAATGGAATTGACCTAGGAAAATGTCCAAACTAATTTGTCAAGATATGAAAACTAGCACACTTGTAGTATTTTTAGTATGAAATATAGTGTTACAAGCCATTTGGTCTCACCAATCATGAACTTAAAGATATGACATCTTGAACAGGGCTCTTAACCATTCTGCATTTCTAATTACCAGTGAAACTTTATAAATTGCATTTGGAATAACATTGAAAAATTGATCAAATAGATTTTTTAGAAGCTCAAAATTGAAACACAACAAGTCTCTAATCTCTAGAAATTAATACAAAAGTAAATTTCTCATTTTGGTCAACTAGGTCAAAGTTATAACAAGTCAAATAGGGCCTCCTAGAATTCTAAACAATTCACATTAGTGTGACAACAATGAATGACCAACTTTGACAGATTCAAAACCTTGTCAAACTAATTTGAAATGACTATAAATCTAAAACATATGCTCTCTATTATTGAAACTGAAAACTCCCAAAGTGGCCAATCATGAAACATTACTGTATGTAAGATCTTCAAATGCAAACACAACCTCTGGTCACTATTTGACACAGGAAAAAATGCATATTTTGGATATTGCTCAAAATAGGGCTTCGCAAAATGGCTTGGAATGGAAATTTATCTTCATGGAACACATAAATGTACTAAATCCAAGGAGTTAGAAATATTAAACACCTGTTGGGCCTCAAATGGACAACTGGGTACACATGCATTAAAAAGTGCTCATGGGCCTTAATTTTTGAGAGGGTACTCAAAATCAAGGATTCAATTTTGAGTCCCAATAGCCATAACAATTTTTTCTTTAGAAGGAATCTATAAATGTAGCTAACCAGGACTTAAAAATTTATCCAAATTATCAAAGGAGGCTATCTAGGAATACAATATTTAGGATTTGATTTTATCTTTTTTTGTTCATCACAAAGACTTACATAAGGGCATTGTTGTATAGAACTAAAAATCAATGATAGTATAACTTATACATGACATAAAAACATATAGATATTATTATTTTGGTCCTATCCTTTGTAAACCATAGTTCACCAAGCATACTTCTAAAATTAATTTTTGTATGATGTTCTTCATGTTTTGAATTGTGCAATTTATATATTACCCTAAATAAATTATACTATAACTGTATTCCTTGGAAATTACTATCACTACTTTCATCAAATAAAGATGAGTATGCTTTTTCGCATTATCTATTGACATGATACTTATAGAAAATAGTGCTAAATGAGAAAAATATGAGATAAAACAATCAATGTAATTTTTTTCCTAGACATGTTAAGGCATATTACTACTATGATAGATGACTTCATCCAACACATTGATTTGTACATGACTTATACTGAAGGAAGACAAACCTCAATTCTTTCACAACAAACATTGGCACAAAGACAATTGATTACATGTTGACTACCATTACAACACAATTTAGACCATATGTTTCTAGACCCATGTATTTTAGAATTGATTCACTACAGTACCTACAATCCAATGGACATACATTATCTTCCAAGTGAGATATGGTTCCAATCAACATCCATAGAAACTTGACTAGAGTATGGTTATTTACTGGCTACAAATGGAGAAATGTGGATAGAAAAAATATTGTCGAGGCCCCAAATCAATACTTTGGGTTTAATTGGGAGTTTGTGGTGACATTCTAGTCATGTTTTTTACTAGTGAGATACACTTATTTAGATTGTAACTATAGCCCAAGCATATTGTACAGTTAACAGTGTTAACCAATCATTTTAGTTGCTACCAAATTCTATACTTGCTACTAAGTCCTTTCAATATACTTTAGTTTGTGCCAAGCAGTTACTAATATGGTGATGATCAATAGTGTAAATTGAGCATCTTAGTGTATGTTGAGTTTACTAGTGGAAATTGAGTTGTGTAGTGGTTATCAAGTTTGTAGTTGATGTAATGCGAGTCTAGTGTTAACCAAGCTACATAGTGTTAACCAAGTGACCCAATTTATACCAACCTCATACTGATAGCATTGATCAAGCTATGCAGTTTGAATCAAGTTGTTCAGTTTATATGTTGAGTTTCACAACATTCCCTGAGTCACCAGTGTAGATCGAGTTCAAGATTACTTGGAAGTGTTCAATATGGATTGAGATTCTACTTTTACTAAGTGCATGATGATGTCGAGCATTGATAGTGGATGTTGAGTATAAGAACCTCACAAAGTTAGTCTTTAGAACCTAAGTTTCTACACTTTGGCTGACCTTGTAATATTTGTGTAAACTTGTATTATGGCCAACTTTATATTTTTGTAATTCGATTGATATATATGTAATGTATTATATTATGTCCAAAGTAACAAATGGAAGTAATGTAATAATCAAAGAAGAGAAAAAGATAAAATTACAAAGGCTACAATAGTATAAGGAGAAACAAAGATTTATCTATCACAGCAAGGTGATTTGGACACTTAGCAAGATCTCATTTAGCAAACCAAGTTGTAGATTAGACATCAACTACTACTTCATCCTAATAGGTGGATTAGTCAAATCTTTTAACAAGGTAAACCTAAAAATCTTATGTAAATATCTTTATCAAGTGCATACTTCATTGTATGTTTGTATATCCTTTTACAAGGTGGACCTAGCAGTCCTTATTGCTCTTAATAGGGAAGATCATCAAAAGTGATAATTGTAGAACTTAATAGGCCAGCTTTACACTATAGTACTAAAGCTTGTTGGTATCATGCCCACCTCTTTTTAACTTTCTATTCGGAAGGTTTCTGGGTTGCCAAAATTGTGTGTCAAAAGTGTTATGTATGCTTTAATGTTTTTAGTTTCTCAAGCATGCAATTAGATCAAAATTCACATGAAGGGTTAATTTCTAATTAAGGATTAAATTTTATAAGTTACTAATTCACCCCTCCCCTTTAAGTAACTTAGCCTATCATAATATTTTCAAAAATAGGTATCAAATATTTGTGGTTCTCATAGAAAAGTTTAACAACTTGAGCAAAGATCAAAGGCAATGGAGGTATTCAAACTTGACAAGGCTATTGACAATGAGGAGCTAGATTTGAAATTGGCTATTGGAAAACTCAAGAAAGAAAAAGAGAAACTCTCTTAATCCCTAAAAAGAAGAAAAGATCTTGCAATCTAGATGAATGATCCACTCTATATTGAAGAAAGAATTGAAGACATCCATTCAAGCAATTTAGATGAAGCTTATGAAGCATTCAAAGAACTATTGGAAAATAATAGTATTCTTCAAGAAGACGTAAGCAAACTAAGAAGAGAGAAAAAATCTAGTTAGCAAGATTGTGTGAAGTCATGGAAGAGAAAAACAATATAAGAGAAGAGATAGAAGGGGAAAAAAATTGAAATTCAACATCTATCCCTTTAGGAAGAAGACTTCATTGATCAGATCACCATTGCAAATGAAGAAATCATGAATCTAAGATTAGAGAATGAAAAATTTTAGAATGATCTAAACACTGAAAGTAAAACCAATGAAAGGATAATAAAATATCAACAAACATGAATAAATTGAATGAGAAAAGTCATTACAAACAAAATGGGAAAACAAGAATTGGATATATAGAAGAAGATGAATCATCTAAGCAAGGAGCCCAAAAGAATTAAAAGCCTACTTGTAGTTACTATGGTAAGATAGGCCATAAATCAAATAGGTGTTAGATTAATGAGAAAGAAAAATTCCATGAAAAATGCTACAGTGGTACTCAACATGGTCATAGAGAAAATCAATGCAAAGAGAAATATAAATTTGAATGAAAATGTTACAAATGTAAGAAGCATGGGAATAGGTCATCAGAATGAAAAACTAAGATATTGAATTGAGTAGAACAAATTGTAAAAGCTATATTTGGTTAGGACTACAACACTTGGTGCAGATGTCATTACTATGGAGAATTTGGACACATTGGAATGAATGATGAGAAATGCCACATAAAGAAAAGAGATACCACTGAAGATGTTTCATTTGTAAAAAACTTGGTCATCTTGCCAAGAACTATATGAATATTGGAATAATTGAAGATGAAAAGAAGGGAAATTTTGATAACATTAGAAAACATATGAGATAGCAATGAGTTCCAAAATCTTCTAAAAATGCAAGTCTAAGCAATGATGATCAAGTCACTCAAGAATTGGGTGAGTCCACCATTTCCACTTGATTTCTCAAAGTATAATTGGAACTAGCTTACTAAAGAACACATCTAATATTAGTTCCAATTGATAGGATAAAAGATCCATATTAGCATTTGAGATGCAAAGGAATCACTGAGAAAGAGGTGGCAGTCACTACTGAGTTACTATCCTTACTAAGAGAGGTCAGGTTACAGACTCTACTAAGCAAGGTTAGGAATAACTAAGTCTTATGTTGTTATCAAGTAGGAAAAGAATCTACTATGTATTCAATGCAAGTGAAGTGGATGACAATTTTTCATTTGACTAAACAATCATACCAGACACTTATGGAAAAATTTCATAAAAAGGGTGAAATCAAAGTCATTACTCAACCTGAATTTTTGATAGTTATTTTGTGCAAAGTGGTTTTATGAGAAATCAAGTGTTTCCATACAATTCTTACTAAAAGTTTTAATATTTTCTCAAACAATATTGAGCAAAGATGGAATCTACCAGTAGTAAAGAAAGAAGAGGTTCAAATATGTTGGTTCGATTGCCATTATAAAAACCCTAGATCTGAGTGGAGCATAGACTCAAATTCCTCCTAAGGTACTATTAATCAATGATATTTTTTTATATTTCAAATGTTCTATTCAAGATATTAGAAGATTAGAGATGGATGAATTTTTGAAGGAGTTATGTATTGATGGTGTGTTGAAACTTGAGCATCAACATCTTGACACAAAAGATTTAACTCACACTCCTCATATGACATGAGATTTCCAATCAAAATGGATAAGGTTTATCCTTATTTGTGTGCAAAATGGTCAGTTATGGTTGGAACAACCAATTTTTATAACCAAGAAGATGATCCATAGGATTATTGGTCTTCCCATGTTGACAAAGGAAGAAAATGACTAAAACCCTAGGTCACATTGAACTGGAGAAGAAATAATGTAGAGCATGCATAAAAAGCCATAAAATGCTCTTCCAACCTCCAAATAGAAACTTGACTTTCTTTCAAGGTAAATGATTGATCCAATGGGCTCCTAACATAGGTAGACTCTACCCTACAAGTGGACTCTACTCTACAAGCCCAACCCTCAAACCTAGGATACTGAAACAACTTGGATCAATCACACCCTTAGGGGCTCCCTATCACCAATCGGTCTAATATGTAAAATTATTCTTAGTTTTATTAGGACTCAAATTATATATCAAATTTTTTTTTTTATAGACTCAACTCTATAAGAAACTCCAAACATTGAAGTTTCCCAATGCCAACAATCAAATTTACAAAAATTGTTACCAACACTTCTACTAGGACAAATCCTAGGTTACTCAATCAAAATCCCAAACCATAATAAGGACCACCCAATGTTTTTACACATTTAAAAACCCTTCAAGACTCCTAAGAGACTCAAAAAGAACAATCATAGACTCTAGTCCAGCACCAACTTATGCCCACTTTGTGTTACAGTCCTAATTGGCCAGATTAGGTTGCGTTACAAGGAAGACATGAGAAAATGGGTTCACATACCTGATTAAACCCATTTTATCTCTTAAAAACCTTAAATTTATCCTTCTACACCCTTCACCTGGGTCAAATCAATCAATTTGGGAGTCTAGTCCTTCTTTTTCCTTCAAAACTAGACTAGACATAAGATTGTGTTCAGTCTAGGGCTTGCTAGTAAAAATAGGTGTCCTACTCCTACAACCCAAAAAATTTACCATCTCAAATCCCCCTCTCCTAAATTTTATTCCACAAGGTTTCATTGAAATCCCACTATGAGTTTGCACGTTAAGAGGCCATTTGTTGAATCCCTCAGATTTAGGGTAAATTTGAGTAACCTTCACAAAAATTGTTGTAATTTTGTTATAAATAAGATAAAAACTTCAAAAAAATTGAAATGGAACATTAACTCAATCATCTATCCAAAAATATGAAGCTTATACCACTACCAATCTATATAGGCTATATAGAATTGAAATAACAAAGAAAAAGGAAGAAATTCTAAGTTTTATTCACTAAATGTTGTTCACGTCCATACAATGACTTTCTCCACTTGTGGAGACCTTAAATAAATGCCTACCAATTGTTACAACTAATATTTGAATAATTCAAGGACTATTAAACTCCTTTTATAGTTTGAAAACCAATATTCCAAAAATTGTTATTTAGCAACTTTTTGCATTTTGCAACTTTCTTGCACTTTTTGTAATTTTTTTTTTCTTTTTGAAAATTTTTGTACTTAATTGCCACCCAATTCTTCTAAAACATTTCAAATGACTACCTAAGTTCTTAAAAGCTCCTAAGGACCTAAAAATCCCTTATTTCACCTAAACAACCTAGATTGATCAAAAGTGACATTTGGTTGAAATGACATCCTAGCTTATAATGGCACCAAGGATTCATTTGACATTACATGTGGTCATGAACTTGAAGGTCCCTCAAAATTACATTTCTCAACCTATACCCATGCAAATTTTTCTAGGTGCTCCACACTGTGCTCCTCTAGCCAAAAAAATCAAGTCCCTTGAGTTGGAAAATCCTCCACTTTAAGTCCCATTTTGTTGAGATCCTTTTCAGTCACCCAAGTTGCATCTTCTATAGGCTTGTGTTTCCACTTTATGAGGTACTAATAATAGGTCTTCCTCCTAGTTTCCATCATTATCTTTGTGTCCAAGAGACTCTCCACTTCTCATGCTAACTTCTTTGGAAGTCTTGTAGGCACCTCTGCTTCATGGATTGCACTTGCATCACAAACATTATATCCCTTATAGGGATAAAGGTCAGAGACATTAAAAACATTTGATAAGCCAATATCATGAGGCAGTTCCACTCTATAGGTATTTGTTCAACTTTTTTGCAAAATTTTGAATGGTCCTATTTTCCTCATCATTAATTTGGTGTATTTTTCTTTAGTTAGCCTCTCTACCTTTAAGTGAACCATCACCATGTCTCCCACCTTGTATTGAAGATCTCTCCTTGTTCTATCTACCCTCTCCTTACACTTTTCAGTATTCTTTCATATTTTTCTCTTAACCTCTTGATGAATCTCCTTCATGACTTCAAAAAAGTCCTCTACCTATGCACTCTTCCTCTCCAAGCTTCTACTGCCCCTTAACTCCATCACTCATCTTGGATGAGTCCCATAAACAATTTGAAAGGGACTATGACCAGTACTTCTATTTATTGAGTCATTATAGGAAAATTCTTCCTATGCCAAGATTGAATCCCATGTGACTCCATGGTCCTTTGTTAAATACCTCAATAGGTTTCCTAAGGACCTATTTATGACCTCTGTTTGGCCATCTAATTATGGATGATATGTAGAATATTAAGACAAGTTAATTCCCATCCTTTTCCATAGGATTCTCAAAAAATGTCCTAAAATTTTTGGGTCTCTATCAGACATTATAGACAAAGGTAGTCCATGCAGCCTTACAATCTCCTTGAAGAATAACCTTGCAATATCAGAAGCATCATGACTTAATTTGCAAGGAGGGAAATGGGCCATTTTAGAAAACTTATCCACCACAACATACGTACTATCATAGCCTTGTCTAGTTCTAGGAAGCCCAGGTACAAAATCTATACTAATGGAATCCCAAGGTTTGCTAGGAATAGATAAGGGTTTATATAAGCCTAAATTTGAGGTTGTTCCCTTGGCTATTTGGGACACCATGCATCTCTCTACAAACCTTCTTACATCTACCTACATTTTAGGCCAAAAATAGAACTTCTTGACCAACTCCAATGTCTCATCCAAGCCAAAGTACACTCCTAGTCTGCCATAATGCTTCTCTTTTATTATATTCTCCCTCATGAATCCTCTAGGGATACATAGTTGGCTGCCTTTGAAGAGAAGTCCTTCCTGCAAGATAAAATCTACAAATTTAGTATTATACTTATCATTCATTTCTTTACATATGTGATATGCTCCAACAAAATCTTCATCTCCTTCATACATCCCTTTCATGGAATAGATTCCTACACTTTCTAATTTGACTTCTGGGATGGTCAGATTCCTCCTACTATGGGAATCTACTACTTTTTTAGCAACCCCTTTTTTGTGTTTTATGGTAAGATTGTATGCTTGGATATACTCCATCCATTTTACATGCCTATGGTTCAATTTCTCCTGCCTGTTCAAAAGGATCGAAGCATGATTATTAGTATAAACCAAAAATTCCTTGGGTAGCAAATAATGCCTCCATCTTCATAATTATTAAACCATTACATATAATTCCAAATCATACATAGAGTACCTTTGTTTTTCTTCATTTAACTTTTCACTAAAAATGCTATTAGTTTACCTTCTTGACTTAAGACTCTTCCTATGGCCCTATTACTTGCATCACATTCAATGGTAAATATCTTCTTAAAATTAGGTAGAGCAAGAATGGGTGACTCTATAACCTTCTTCTTCAAGTACTCAAAGGACTGATCAAGAGCCTTATTCAATAAAAATTGACATTTCTTTCCACCCTTGATTGTATAAATCATAGGGGCACACACAACATTGAAAATCTTAATAAATTTACTATAAAATCTTGCCAAACCATGAAATCTCTTTACCTCACTTGTATTCCTTGGTGTAGGCTAGTTGAGGATTGCTTCCACCTTTTATGGATACATCTTGAGGTTGCCCTTGGATATTAAAAAACCTAGGAACACCAGCTCTTCTTTTATGAAGACACATTTATCCAAATTTATCTTCAATTCCTTCTCCCTGAGTTTCTTCAAAACCAATTCCAAGTGTGTTAGATTTTTTTTCTTTAGATTTACTAAAAATCAATATGCCATCAAGATAAAAAAAAAAATGATTGATAAAAGGTTCCAAAACTTCATTCATGAGTCTCATGAATGTGCTAGGGGAATTAGAAAGGCCAAAGGGAATCACCATCCATTCGTAAAGTCCCTCATTAGTTTTGAAGGTAGTTTTCCATTCATTTGCTTCCGATATTCTGATTTGGTGGTACCCACTCTTCAAGTCAATCTTGGAATAGTACTTTGCCCCTCCTAGGTGATCCATCAAATCCTCCATCATAGGCATTGGGAACCTCTATCTAATGGTTATCTTGTTTATGGCTCTTGAGTCTATACACAACCTCCATGTGCCCTCCTTTTTAGGTGTCAACAAAGTAGGGACTACACAAGGGCTGATACTCCTGCTTATGAATCCTTTAGCATGCAAATCCTCAACTTGTCTTGCTAATTTCTTATTTTGTTCTAGTGTCAACCTATAGGTAGGCTTGTTAGGAAATGTAGAACCTACAATAAAGTCAATACAATGACTTACCTCTGTAAATGGTGTAAAGGTATCAGTAGTAGGGTCTGAAATAAGTTCCTTATATCTGTCCAAAAGCTACCTCACTTCCTTGGGTTCCACATTCCTTATTCTTGATTTTTCTTCCTCCTTTTTTCCTTCTTGTTTTGGCCTTACCATAACAGAAAAACATGATGTGTTCTTCACCTTGAGGGTCTTCAAAAACTCCTTCTCCCCAACCATCATCAAACTAGATGCATGTTGGCTTTCCTTTCCTTCTTCTGGCAATGGTGTCATAGTGTACTCGTTCCCATTTTTAGTGATGATGTAGAGATTATTCCTCCCATAATGCTTGTAATTGAAATAATATTGCCATGGCCTACCTAACCAAAAATTAAAATCATCCATCTCTACAACATCACAAACAATTTTGTCATTGTACTCTCCAATTTGAAATTCAACATTAACTTTTTCATTAACTACAACTTGCTGCTCCTTGCTTTACCATGAGACCTTGTAAGTGTTAGGATGAGGAGAACTCTTCAATCTAAGCTTATTTACCATCTCTACTAATGCAATATTATCAGTTGAATCAGAATCGACAATTACCTTACAGACTTTACCTTTTACCTTGCATAAAGTCTTGAACAAAGTCATCCTTTGGGGTGGTTCCTACTCTACAACTATCTTCAACAAGATTCTATTGAACATTAAGGATTCCCCTCTCTCTAGATCAGCATTACCTCTTACTCCTTGGTCACTCTGTGCATCCTCTTCTTGGGCCAAGTGGATCACTCTATCTCCTTCTTGGTTATTGCTTCCCATCTTCTTAGGACATCCAAATGATCTATGTCATGTTTGATTGTAGGTGAAACACCTTCTAGTGAATACCCCTAGAGTTCTTCCCCCATTAGGTCTCTTGCCTCTAGATCCTCCTCTAGGATTTATGTCTCCTTCTTCTTTGTCTCCCCTTGAGACTTATTAGATGAGCCTCTACCTCCAAATCTTCCTCCACTTCTAGTTCTTCCCCCTCTTCCTCTACTTTGAGAGTCACTCTACCTCTTATTTTTATCATCAATCTTGAGGGCCATATGATAGTAGTGATGTATTTATTTGGGTTTGAATAGTATCAACTCATCCTTGATGGAGTACTTGAGCCCATTCAAGTGCCTTGTGAGGTTTTTCTTCTCATTCTCAGGAATATTGACCCTTAGAGTGAGTTTATGAAACTCCTCTATACAAACCCCCATGTCTAAATATTTTTGTCTAAGGTTTTGCAACCTTTGGTGTATTAGGACCTCATAGTCCTTAGGCACAAATTGCCTTTTGATTTTTGACTTCACCCTCCTTGATGTTGCCAAGGGTTCCTTCCCTTCATCCTGCTTTTCATTTTGCAAGAAATTCTACCAAGTGTAGATCCTTTCATCTTTAACTTTTCCACCTTCACTCTTTGGCCTTTAGGTGTATTATCACACTCAAAGAAATTATCAAGTGCCTCAAGCCAATCCATACACTCCTCTAGATCTAGCTTTCCACTAAACATACACTAGTACATTTGGGCTCATTTTTCAACCTTTATTGGTCAAAATTTTGACCCAATTTTTGACCATACTTTGACCAAATTTGACCAACACATTGGTCAAAAAAAAATTTGTCCAAAATTTGACCAACCTACTAGTTGGTCAAAATTTTGACCAATACATTGTTCAAAAACTTTTGAAATTGCTAGCACATTTTCTGCCAAGCATTGGTCAAAATTTTTACCAATGCTTGGTAGAAAACTCCAGGGCATTGGTCAAAATTTTGACAAATGCTTGGTAGAAAACTGCAGGGCATTGGTCAAAATTTTGACCAATGCTTAGTAGAAAACTACTAGGCATTAGTCAAAATTTTGACCAATGCTTGGTAGAAAATTGCAAGGCATTGGTTGAAATTTTGACCAATGCTTGGTAGAAAACTACTAGGCATTGATCAAAATTTCAACCAATGCTTGGTAGAAAATTGCAAGGCATTGGCCAAAATTTTTACCAATGCTTGGTAGAAAATTGTTAGGCATTGGTCAAAATTTCAACCAATGCTTGGTCAAATTTTTTTTCAGGCTCACAGTTGTTGAGGTCCACTTCAACAATGGCCCTTCCTATGAAAGCACTATCTAAAACCTTTCTAATGAGATAATGTGTAATCTAGGAGGCAGTTGTGCATCACTCATATCATGAACCATGATATGGGTGATGCACAACTACCTCCTAGATTCATGTTCCATCCTACTGATGAAGAGCTCATAACACATTATCTCATTAGAAAGGTTTTAGATAGAAATTTCACAAGAAGGGTCATTGCTGGAGTGGACCTCAACAACTATAAGCCTCAGGGAGGGTTCAATTCCCTACTTTATTATTCACTATGCATATAATCTCATACACCCATTTGATCTTGAATGATGATATGTACTGAATGTTGAGTGTCTATACTGAGTGCTCCAAAACCACCCATTTCATGCCCTCATCTATACACAATGTCTTTCTAGTTTCTTTGTACTTGCACGCCCATTTCATTTCATATGATCATCTAAAAATTGTGTTACTCTAAGCTCTCAACTATTTCCTCTTGATTGATTAGACTCACTAAGTTGGCTTGCCAACTTTCCCCACCAAGTTGACTATTCAAGTATGCTCGCCAAGTTGACTCTTTGAGTTCAATCATCAAGTCACCCCACCAAAATGCCTCGTTAAGGTCAATCTCTAGGTTCGCTCATCAAGCTTTCTCACCAAGTCAGCTCGCCATGTCATGTCTCTAAGTGGCCTTGCTAAGTTGGCTTGCCAACTTGCCCCACCAACTTGCCACTTTAAGCCTACTCACTATGTTAGATCATCAGGCCAGCTTCAAAGTTAGCTCACCAAGTTGACAATTAAAGTACACTCACCAAGTTGACTCTCTAAGTTTTCTCACCAAGTCTGCCCCCTAGGCTAAATCTCCAAGTCAGCTCACCAAGTCACCCCCACTTGCCCCACCAACTCACCACTTTAAGTTGACTCGCCATGTTAGCTTTCCAAGCTGACTCCCCTAGTCAGCTCACCAAGCCAAAAATTCAAGTACACTCACCAAGTTGACTCTTTATGTTCACTCACCAAGTTCGCCCCCTAAGTCAGCTCACCAAGTCACCCCCACCTAGTCACCTCAACAAGTTGACTCTTTAAGTTGGCTCACCCAGTCGTTTTACCACCTTGCCTAGACATGTTGGCTCATTATGTGTGCTTGCCAAGTTGCTCCACTAAGTTGCTTCTCTAAGCCCACTCACCATGTCATCTCACTTGACTCACCATGTCAGCTCACTTGTTTGGCTCACCAAGTTTATTGTTCAAGTACACTCGCTAGGTGGGCTTGCCAAGTCACCCCACCAAGTCATGTCAACAAGTCGATTATTCAAGTACGCTCACCAAGTTTACTCTGAGTTTTCTCATCAAGTCACCTTGTTGAATTATCTCAATGAGTTGACTCCTTAAGTCTACTCACCAAGTTAGCTCTCTAAGTCATATCACCAAGTTAGCTCTCTAAGTCATCTCACCAAGTTGACTCACCATCTCGTATCACCAAGTGGGGCCCTCTATGTAGGCTCACCATTCTGCCCCACCAAGTCACCTCTTTAAGCCTGCTGACAATGTTTACTTGCTAGGTCTATTCCCAAAGTTGACTCACTAAGTCAACTATTCAAGTATTCTCACCAAGTTGACTCACCAAGTTGACTCTTTAAGTTCACTCACCAAGTTTTCTCACCATGTCGGCTTGCCAAGTCAGCTCACCAAGTCACCCTTGCAAGTCACTTGAGGCAAAGAAAATTTTGGTGTATTATGCAAGTCTAAATAATGCTATCATTTAATATTTATAAAAACACTTACTTGGAAACATAACAAAGTGTTCTCCCCTTAGATTACTTCCCATTTAACAAACCAAGGAAAATGTAATAGATATATTTATCAACCAAGAAATAACATCAATGAGAGTAACCATGCCATCTCTTAGCATTCTCAGTATTGCCATTGGCACATAAAGAATTGGGCTACACTTCATAATGCCAAAACCTTGAGTAGAATTCACTATGGGAAGAAGCAAGTTATGTTTCCTTGGCAGGTGTTAGCTAGCAATCATTTCATATAACATCTTATAAAAGAATTCCTAAAAGCTAACCACAATTTGAAATGAGATAACAACTGATATATATCATTTCAAACTCAATTTATTCTTATTTGTGCATAACATTAGTAGGTTAGTGTTATGCCAAGAGAATGGAATTTATGTATCCTCTTGACTCTAACAAAGACAAAGGGCCATTCTTGTCACTCTTTAGAGGTAAACCATAAGCTCTAAAGAGACACTAAGTGAAAATTATTGGGCACACAAAGGTCAAAAAACATGGCAAATGTATAGGAAAAATAGAGTCAACTTTTATGAAAATGATAAATATTGCCTAGCAAAAATTGAGAAAGGTTCAAAGCACATGCCTCCTCATACAACTTTAATAGCATTTCTAGATGAGATGTTATCATAGCAGACAAACACTTAGCTACTACCCTCTGAACCTTCCAGCTGATATCCTCATCATCACTATATTCATTACCACTATCTCTACATCAATAGAATAGTATTCACATGATGGTCATAAAATTCATAATTACATGAAATAAAAGAGACCATTGTGCAAAAATTAAATTTTCTCAAGCAAATAATTCTCTTAAGCAATTTTAACCTACTCATCCTCCTCTCCATTACTCTCTTTTGTATCTTCTTCCATATTATCAGTGTAGTCTGGATCATAGCTTATGTAGTCTAGAGCAAGTTCCAAAATCATATCACAATAAATAGCCACATCTCTAGCACAACATAGGACAAAACTCTCCAATGCCTACAAATTGCATCTTTAAGGTGATTATTTACAAATTTTTGAATAATCAAGGTTTCCTATTTGAAGAATGAAATCTAAAGATGCATTTCACAAAACATACATATACTTTCAATATAGATGATATGAAATTTTTAAATGGAACCACTAATGTTAAAAAATAGTGTGAGATGAAAATACATAATTTCTCTACAACCAAACTCTTTTAACACCTCCAAGCTATATTCTCTTAGCTCCTCATTAGCTTCAGATGCACTTTTACAATAGTTAATAAGTAGGGGAATAGTTTCATTTAGATGTGGTCCAAACCTGTACCCAATAGCTTGACTACAAGGGGAAAGGACATATATTAGAATAAGACTATAGCTTATATAGCTAAAGGCAATTGATGATACATTGATGAACATGTGGACTATGAGATTAATAAATGGAAACAAAATATAGAATCATATTTTTAAGTAACATAAAATTTCACAAATATTATATTGTTTTTATATTTTCTATATCAGTTACAATATTCAATTGGTTTTTCAAAAGGCCTTCACTTTTTTAGCTTCTAAAACCATTTTTCCCATAAGAACCAACCATTAACTACCCAACACGGAAATATATTATTAGTAAGTAGGAGATATTTTCCAAATGTTTGGTCTAACAGGATCACAATGTCCTAGTCATTTGAGTTCTTAGTTTTCAATATTGCAATCAAATTAAAAAATCAAATTATAGTGTCATTCAAACTTACCATATCTAAAGGGATATAGTGGCTGAAAGTGCATATTAGATTCGTGGCACTAAATATGATGGCTGGAAATTGCATATCAAACCTATGTAGGATAATATCAATCTTTTTGTTGCAGATCATACTTTATATCATACCTTAAAGTGGTCATTTACTAGTCCCAAAGTGGTCTACAGAAGTCTACAATGGCTAGCTAACATCTGGATGTGATACATGTTGATTATATGGCATTAAAACCTATGGATTGAATTGTTACAGTTTGATTTATGACTAATAATAGGTCTTTAATCTCTCTTTTCAGTCTTAGTAGTAAATAATAAAATCATATTTTGCCATATCATTTAGTTGTACATGTTTTGATTCATTGCATAGTCATTTCCTTTAATCATTTGTAATGTGTTATCATAAACAAGCATCAAAGTGAACTCAACCAAAGTCAGATCAGAATTGCTGAACTTAAAAACATCACAATTCCTGTGAGTCCAAAACATACATCAAACCAAACAAAAATGGAAAAATTGGATCGGGTTTGGGTGGGGATCTTTCACAATTACTTATTGATGCTTAATCTATCTTATGGTCTTATGGATTTGCACAACCTCATGGAAATCAAACTATCATGTTTGAATTAGAAAAGAATTGGTGTATAAAATAATAGCAATAAAGAATATAATAGAAAGTAACTAGTATGCAATTATTCTTCTATTAATCTCCATATAAATTTGTTAAGAAGATGCAACAATAATGGTCTTCCCTTGTCAAGTATGCCAATCACGAGATGGATGGACTAAGGGTTATACTCAGAGGCTCATTCCATGCCCTTGGCCTTGGTTGAGGAAGAATATCTCTGATCCTCTTAACAAGGAACATAAGATTAATAATTATTTATCTGATTTCCATCATACATCATATTTTGGATCAATTTGAAAATGTTTGATAGAAGGATGCACCAATACTGGTTCTATCATTAAATATGACAACTACAAGATGATAGAGATCGTGCCATTCTCATGGCCTAAGGGGCCATATGACTTGGATAGTCATTATGTGCCCTTGAGTTTAGTTGAGGAGGACAGTCTCAACTCTCCCATCATCCTATCAAGCTTTTCCACTAAATTCCTAATATGGTCAGCTATTAGAAGTATGCATCGAAATGGATACAAGTGAATTTAGGGTGTTCTATTTTCAATATCATTTGTATAATGATCATATATCCTTGATATAATTTTCTCTAAATTGAATTGCAATTATGTATTTTATCTATAGAATACTATTTATAAATAACTTGTGTTGTGGGACTTGTTATTTTTCAGCAAAATCCAATATATCCCATTAAGAGATCATTATGCTGCTTGTGCAAGAGCCCCATCATTCTGAAGAATCATAGCATTTTTGGTAGGCACCTAAAAGGAAATTTTCATAAGGAGATGATGCCTTCCATTGGTTAAGATAAAAACTTAAAATAGATCTTTGATGAGTGACTACAGAAGGTACTTGAGCAACCATAACATAATTATTGTTGTTTTCTAGAAAGCCTTAAAGCATCTACAAATGTAGTAAACTGAGGTAGGCAATCACATTTTAATATGCAATAACAAAAAATTCATGCAATAACAATCAATTCATGCACTCTCTCAGGTTACCATACTCAAGGCTCTAGAGCCACTAGGCTCTAAAATGACAACTAAAACTTCAAACTAAGAACATGTAGCATGAAATTAATTACTAACTAATGTCATTATGCCAACATCACTTTTGCACTGCATCCTGGAATAGTTTAACAATATACACTACTTCCAAATGGCATTTAAAGTATGCAAGCTAGAAAGCAAATCTAGGTAACAAAAATGAGGGTCAATATTAAGGTCAATTTTTTACCCTACCATTTGGTAGAGTCAATCAAATATATTCAACCTGCCCTTGAAAAACATGAGATTTTTTGAACATCCTTAAGATTCATTTTATTTTTTTCCTTACATGTAACTCGTGGTATGCAAAATAATATTGTGGATATCTTCCATTTGGCCCCCAAAAGCTTCTTGCCATGTATCTAGCAAGACCAAGATCTTTTCTCTAACATTTAAATTAGGCTGCAAAATAAAATACAAATAAAACCCACATAAAGGACTACTAAAAATATGCACTAAGAGCACAAACCAAAAATTGTTTTAGCTACAAACTAGAAAAACATCTGTAGGTTACACAAAAGGTTTTTTTTCTAGACCTTTTTCTTTACTATCTTGACCATTTCATGTGGCACATCTCTCTCGGCAACTTGCAAGTGAACAATATCACCACAATTTTTTGTAAGTGTCTTTAATAGCTGCAAAAATAACCAGGCAAATATTAAATCAAAGTTATCCATAAAAGTCAATCATAAATGAATTCTTACTATAGTATATTTTTTGAACTCAGAATTCAACCAAATATCTCAATAATGATAACTTAAAATAAATCAAAATGTATATAGAAATTTATAATATTATTCAATACTAACCGTCAGAGAAAGAATTTGGATCTTAGGATTCTTATTAGCAATGCGTTTCTTAATTGCTTTGATTACTTCCTTTGCTTGTCTATTCAAACACAATCATATTGACCAATATAGACCCTTCATTAATATCACCATATCCAAATGTCCATTTATAAGAAAGAATTTAGAAGACAAAGTTGTTAAATTGCTCTATAAAAACCATACCAACATCTCTTATGGAAACTCTATTCATATAATAAAGATGGGATTACATACTCTGAACATGGACTACCATTAATGCATAACACAAAGCAACTACCAATCAAATAATGTCAAATTGCATTTACAAAAGAGGATAACAGTATACCAATATTTGCAAAGCATAATCAAGAAATCTAAACATAAGGTGTATTAAAGCAATTTAGCATGATTTTATGCCTTGTAACTCAGAGATGAAGGTATTTCCAAATATTTTGTATGACTTCTCATGTTAGACAAAAGATTATATAGACACGTCTTATAAATATAGCCAAGATAGAATATATGACAAAAGGAGTAATATTTCTTTGTGCCATTCAAGGTTCTTAAATAGGCAGCATGAATAAAATGAAATGCTTTCATTTCCTTAAAAACTCTTGAAATCCATGTTTGATTGTGACTACCATACATGTTGATCTAAGCATGCCTGGCTCCTAGTTACTGCTATGATATAGTTTAAGATTACTACTATTACTAATAAGTGGGGATGTAGATAAGTAGATTTGGATAACAGTTTCTATATGTTAGGTGTCGAGAAGCTTCCCCTTACAATTTAAAAAATGGTTCTACCATACATGCTATTTTATTTTGTGTCATATTGGAAAACATTGGATCATTCATGTAAAAAAACCTAACAAGCTCTCTTGTGTATTTATACTTAAGCTCTAATGTTTCTTTTCCAGCCTACACTAGAAGACTCTTCTGAAATGTATTTCAACATTATAACATAATTATGAGCTACAGAAGCATCAACTATACCAAATCCTTACATAGCTGAAAACTATATAACCCATCACTGAAAAGTGATCAATATTACTCAAAAGATGCATATCTTGTTTCCAGCTCTTATTGTTTCCATTTCTTAATCTATTAATTCTCTGAGCTTGATTGTTCTAACACCGTGCATAATGCTTTTATTGTTCCTTACTAAATAGGCTCTGAAAGCTATCAGAGAGAAGGTGCATATTGCAACTAAGTTTGGATTGACTTGGAGTAATGGAGAATTTTTTCTGAAGGGAGATCCTGCATATGTCAGGGCTACCTATGAAGCAAGCCTCAAGAGGCTTGATATAGACTACATTGATCTTTATTACTAGCATAGGGTGGATATTACTGTACCCATAGAAGCTACTATATGTCTTTAGATTCCAAACCCTTAACCTTGCACCAAAATACTATTTTTTCATGGCGTTGTAAGTTTTAAGATTCAAAATCTGTACTACTATGATAGGCTTTTTATTTTAATCCTATTTATAAAATTTTGGGCAATGGTTTTTCTCCAAAAACTACATAGTTGAATCTTGAATTTAATTTGATGTGAGAAATATATTTTACATATCAATTCTTGAGATTGATAAGTATGAAATATTTTCTACAACAAGTCAAATTGTGATTTTACTACAAGAATTCAACTGTGTGGTTTTCTAGTGAAATACATTGAAACAAGTTATTTTAATAGTGGTTCACAAGAACTCATTTTTCATAAGAATAAATGGAATGTGTAGTACTCATTACATTTAGATGATGCTCATAAGGTGAAGCATTAAGCCTTTCCATAAGGTCACTAATTGTAGTACTACTCCAACTTATTGTCATGATAGATGAGTTGTTATGAAGCTAGTGTAACATGAGTCAATGAATTTTTCTTAGAAACAAAAAAATTAAAATTTCAAACCTCTAATTTCACTAGAAAATATCTGTCTAATAATCAAGGTTGTATGGCTTTGGAGGGCAAGATTGTATCCCTCTGGCTCCTTACCGAGGCCTTGCAAAACAAAAGAAATCTAATAACAAGAAAATGAGGTTTCCTTTTACACAGATGGTTGAATTGAAGAAGTTGGTAGAAGAGGGAAATATAAAATATGTGGGTCTATCTGAAGCCTTTGCTTCAACAATCCGTAGGGCCCATGCAGTGCATCCAATCACTGTTGTGCAGCTTGAATGGTCTCTCTGGAGTAGGCATTCTGAGGCCCAAATTATTCCCACCTCCACGTAAATATTTTGATGATATAATACCTCAATAGTTAGTGATTCAATGTTTACTCTATAGATTGTAGAGTATTGAGAATAAATATTTGTGAATTGGGTTCATAGTGTATACCAAAAGTTGAAGTTTTTAATAAGATTTTTATTTGAACTTTGTTCCATTTGAACTTAGATAAGGAATAAAAGGTTACTTATATTTATTTTATTTCATTTTATTCCATTCATATGGATTTGGGGATTGGGATTGTTCCATACAGTCCTTTAGGCATGGGTTTCTTCAGCACAGGAGGAAAACTTCTTCAAAGTGTGACAGATAATGACTTCGTACGGTAAAGGATAGGATTTTTTTTTCTATTTAATAATCATACCATTTTAAAGATGATCTGATGTTGAGTTCAAACATTGATATTGAACAACAAATTAAAATCTAAACAAAAATCTACATGACAAGACTAACAATAAAGGTGAAAATTAATTTGATTTGATTTTGTCATTGTTGATTGCTTCATATCATAATAATTGATTTGTTAAATAGGGGAATCCAAGGTTTTAAGGTGAGAATATTGAGTGGAACCAAGATCTATTCCTAAAGTTAAGTAAGATCAGTTTAAGAAAAGGGTGCAACCCAAGCTAGGTTGCTCTTGCATGGGTTTAGGACCAGGGAAATGATGTTATGGGCAGTAGTAGTTGTGGATCATTTTAGACCTACGACATGCAAAGTGTCCATTTTATGTTAGTTTGAGCTTCACTTGGTTTCAAGGATACTATAATATTCTCTACTTAACAAGGCCAACCACGTGAAGGTGGAAGCTCATATGGCCTCACCCCCCTCCCCCTAAAATCAATCTAAAGTACCCATTATCATCTAATTACATACTTCATTCATTCATTCATCCATTTATGAACTATAACATTCAATCAATACAATCACATAACATTCATTAATATGATATAAAATTCATTAATACACAATACTAATCAAAAATTCATTAACATAAAATAAAAATCTATATTAATATGCATCATTCATACATAATTACTTAAAACAAAGTTCTTTCATTATCCAATAAGGTTTATCAAAGAAGATTTTTAAACCATCATTTCTTTTTTTTGTTTTTTTGAGCTCTCTTAAGAAAAGAACTCATAGGAGCATCCATATCTACATCATTCTCCTCCTCTTCTGGCACATGTAATGTCAAATTATGATGGCTCCTTCTCTTTGGAGGAGCAGGAGGTTACTACACTAAAGGGGCCTCTGTTGCAAGAACAAGTGAATGGGATAAATTGGCATACTCTTTTTCTTTTTCTAACTATTACATGTTTTTAATTAAGTATGAGTACAACATAAAATACACATCATGTACATTAACAATTTGATCTACCACCATGTCAACATGTTGAACACTTGGAACATGGTCCACTCCTTCAACATGATGTTCAACATGCTTTGAAATATTCAAAAAAAGGATACACATCAAATTCCAATTGAAGATGTTAAATTGTATTAATAATTGCATAATTAATTTCCAAAAGCAAATTAATACCTCTGCCACTATATTGCACATCATGGCCTTTTTCACGAGCAGGTTCTATGGTAGGATATGAAGGTTCTAGTAAAATGTTATGCACATTGTTATGTAGTCAATTTACATTTAAAACTAATACCAAAAAAGAATCTTCTCAACTATTTAATTTCATTTACTTTTCATCTGACCAATTTACCTATGAGATATAATTTGGTGCATTGGATTCTTGGGAAAGGCTTACAGATTCTTCATGTAGGCATGCAACCACAACTTTATAGCCTTCCTTCAAGGAAAATTTTCTATCTTCATCTATGGCCTCCACATTGAAATTTGTGCCCTGTGTTTTTTTCTTGATAACATAAGTTTTCCATGTATGGTTTCATTAAACAAAATAGTTTGCAACATTATATTAAAAAAATAAAAATTCATTTCTCTACTTACAAGTCGAGACTGGATATTCATATAGCCACCAGAGCCAAGTTTGTGTTGGCCAACCTTTTCTACTCTCACTTTTGTAGCCACGGATGTATCCTACAATCTATGAACAATTTCAAACATCTTAGATTATATATTTACAAATATCAATAATTAGTGCATTATTAAAATGTACTTAATACTATAATGACATACCTCTTTCTTCCCTATGCTGCTTCATTGTCTCTATCTTCACATAGCCTTTTCTCCTTTGCATCTTCTATTATTTCATTCCACTCCATCAGTGGAATCATAGGAGGACAGTTGTACTTTGGATTATCCTTAAGAGACCTTCTATATTGATCCCTCACAGTCTTTATATGCTTTGCTACTCTTTTAAGAAGTAGGCCAGTGTTAAGAATGTTTTATCCAAATTTCTCCTCAATAGATGCAATAAGCTGATTTTTTAATTGCACAACTTGTAAATTCCACCTTTTTAAAAACAAATAGATTGTTAGATCAATAACTTTACTATATTACAATAAATAGAAAAAAAGAAAAATTGTGTAGCAATGATATGAAACTATGTACCTTTTACATATGGTGGGTCCAAATAGTCTCAATTTCATATGAAAAATATGTTCAAAGAAAGCATTATTACCAAAAAAAACATAAAGGATTTATTAGTCCAAACTGAGTAATGTAAAAGTAAACTAAATTTTCTCTTTAAATAATATAAATTTTAAAGCACCTGGAGGCTTTCGTTCTTTTAATGGAAACATAGTTTTCTTATTTAGCAACAATGTCCCTTCATACAAACTAGTACTAATCACATGAACTAGTCCAGGAAATGGATCAGCTTCAGTAGTACTACTCTCTATTGGTCTATCAATTGAAACATCATAACAATTAAATGAAAATTTTAGTACTACTCTCTATTGGTCTACCTCCCTGTCTATGTCCTATTGAAAATGATTGAAAAGATCATGAATGAAAGATAGTGGAGCTGGTAAAGAAAATTTCAATCATTGTTTTTTCATTGATGTCAAACTTGCTACTTGCAGGAATAACAATTGCTTTAGTGATCCAAATACTATTAATTGGTTGATTGACAAGGAGGTGGAGATCACTAAGATGTAACTAGAGTACCTAGAGAAAGGTTGAAGTTATGATAATGTAATGAAGTATAAGGATAAGCTAAGCCACTAATGAAATAATGTATTGATGACATACTCTAAAGAGGATGGACACGCTGAGATATTTCAACGATGTAAGGATTAACTAAGTTTATTAGAAAGAGCTGAGCAAGCTAGTTAGAGCCGAATAGATTCTTAGTAGAAGTCAAGTAAGTTCAACGTTAGTTTAAGCTAAGTGATTACTCAGATGCTGAGTAACACAAAATTCTTTAGGTGCCGAGTAGCAGAAAAAGATAATGGATGTCGAGTAAGTTTTCAAGTGTTGAGCTAAGCCAAAATGCTTCAGGTGCCGAGTGCTAGTAAATAACATTAAGAAGCTGAGTAACATAGAAGGTGTTGACCATTAGTAAACCAATAATGCTAAGTTGTGGATAAGCTTTGCTAGGTTAGCTTAATAGCTAGGTGGATAAGCCTTAGGAGAAGGATAAAGAGATCCTCAGGAGAAGGATAAAGAGATCCTTAGGAGGAGGATAAGAGATACTTAGAGAGGGATGAAAGATTCTTTTGAGAAGGTGACTAAAAATCCCATGGACTTGGGTGAGCCTAACAGCTCTATGTAAATCCTTTAATAGGGTGACATTCCAAGTTGAATGTTCTTAAATCCTTTAACAAGGTCACAATTAACAATGTGCTATAGCCTTTAATAGGGTAGGCCATCAGAAGTGGTTGAAATCAATTGCTCTATTATTTTGTGGGTATCATCCCCACGCTAGTTTTACCTTCTTATTCTTGGAGGGCTTCTGGGTTATCAAATCCTTAGTGTTATGGTGTGATGCATGTTTAATTTTCATGGTTGTTTGATGTTTAATTGCATGCATGATAATTTCAGTTATGTGCCATTAAGGATTTGTTGAAAAAGTTTTATTGGACATCATTGGACCTTGGATAACTGATTCACCCCCCCTCTCAATTATTCTAAATAATTCTAACAATTGGTATCAGAGCCCACTACTAATTTGTTTCAAGGTACTAGAAGAAGAAAGATCAAGATGTCCAAGAGAGAAGTTCCCAAGCTAAACAAAGACAACTTTGTTGCATGGAAAACTTTGATGAAGCTTCACCTCAGATCCATAGGTGACTATGCACAAACCTTAATTACAGTTGATCATGTAGACCCTATAGGACCCCTCACTATAGATGACATGAGCAAGAAGAAGGAGCATAATCAAGGAATGTTAGATATTGCTTCAGCACTAAGCTATGCCAAGTATGATGACATCAAAAGACATGATACTTCACATCAGATGTGGAATACATTATCAAGAATCTATGGAGGAGATGACAATGTCAAGAGACCCAAAAGAGAGAGCCTAAAAGGAAAATTTGATGATATGAAAATGGAAGGAGAGAATGTTGCTCAATATGGTACAAGGATGAAATAAGTAGTCAGCTCCATAAGAATCCTACGAGGATAATTAGCAGAAGAAACAGTATGCAGCAAATACTTGAGAACTTTGCTTCCCATCTATGCTATAAGAGTATCAGTCATCCAAGAGCTAAGGTGCGTACCAGGCAACATAGTGACATTTGAAGGAATAATTGGATCCAACTTTGACAACTACAAGCCAAAAATTTTTGAATCTATATTCAAAGCTAAGATGTGAATGATAGACAATGAGGAGATTCAAACAAAGAAAATGAATGGAAAAGAAAAGTATGTATCTAGTGACAGCAACACTGATGAAGATGATGTAGCCTAATTGTAGGCATTACTAGCAAGAAGATTTTACAGAGGAAGAGGAAAATTCAAAGGTAAGCTACCAATCATCTGTTTCAATTGTAATGAAGTTGGTCATATTGTAGCCAGATGCACATAGAATAAAAACTACAAGGATGGAGGCAACTTCAAGAACAAGAAAGAGGATAAAAAGGACGAAAAAGGTAAAGGCAATATATGCTACATTGTTGAAGAAGACTCTGACGAGAATGATGATGAAGTAGTCTATGTGGCTATGAAGGATGAATCAGATTAAGAAGAAGCAACTGCCTTGGTAACCTGCATGAACAAGAATGATAGATGGATCATAGAGAGTGGATGCTCTCATCACATGACTAGAAAAAAGTAAGTTCATTTCCTTTACTCAATATGAAGGAAATAAAGTTAGATTTGGTAAGAATGCACCATGTTATATCAAAGGGAAAGGTAGTATCAAGCTTACTGAAAAGATATCATGTGATAATGCATACTATGTTGAAGGACTGAATTATAACTTGTTAAGTGTCTCACAGTTAGGCAACATAGGATGTAAGGTTGAATTTGAAAAAGGAATATCTAAGATTTATGATTCTCAAGGAAGTCTAATAGGAAAAGGTGACTAGACTAGGAGTAACTTGTTTTATCTAGACATAGAAGATGCTTCTTGTCTTATTGTTCAAACTACATGGAAGATGCTTCTTGTCTTATTGTTCAAACTAGTGATGTATGGTTATGGCACAAGAGGCTATGTCATGTAAATTTTGACAATTCGATAAGCATCAGCAAGATGAAGAAAGTCAGAGGACTACCATAGTTGAAGAAGCCTGATAACATCATGTGCAAATAATTTCAATTAGGGAAGATGACCAAGTCAACTTTCAAAAGCAAGACTTATACTACTAATGAATTATTAGAGCTAGTCCATACTGACTTGTGTTGTCCTATAGAAGTACAAAGCTACAAAGGTGATAGATACATAATGTTATTTTTAGATGACTATTCAAGGATGATGACAATCATGTTCCTGAAAAAAAAAATCTGATGCATTCCAAATGTTCAAATGGTATTTGGCCAGAATTGAGAAAGAAACTAGAAAGAGCCTAAAATGTCTCAGATCTAATAGAGGAGGTGAACTCACATCAAGAGAATTTGAAGAGTTCTACAATGAAAGAGGAATTAAAAGGAAAACATCAACACCCATAACTCCACCTTAGAATGGTATAGTAGAGAGATTAGTTATTGACTGTGCCCGAACCTTAATGATGGAGAAAAACATTACACTCAAGTACTAGAGAGAAGCTATATGTATTGCAGTCTATACACTCAATAGAGTTCAAGTCAAGAAAGGTACAAATGCAACACCTTTTGAATTATGGTATGGACATTCTCCTAATGTAAAACATTTCAAAATATTTGGATGCAAATGCTATATATATAAAGAGTCTAGAAATGGAAATTTTGATGCAAAGAGTGAGGAAGGCACATTTCTTGGTTATTCTACTAGAAGCAAAGCTTATAAGTGCTTGAATGTTAACACTAAAAAAGTAGTAGAAAGTAAAAATTTGAAGTTTAATGATTTTACAAAAGTTCAAAGTATTGAGAATACCAAGAAAGAAGAAGAATACAAGACCTTTGTATACTTTTATGAAGGTATACCGAATGATGGTGAAGTTGCAACTCGGAATGACAATCAACAACAAAATCCAGTATCTGCTAAGTCATAGATAGTGAATGCCAAATAGTAGACACATTCAGAAGCTGAGCTGTAGAATAATGTTCATTCAGACTCTAAGAATAGCCAACAAGAATAAAATGAATAAATACCTAATGAAAACATGCATGAGGATATAGATTCTGAAAGAGACAACATGCAAACAAGGAAAGAACCTATATTGGCAAAGTATGTGAAAAGACATCATCCTGCAAATCAAATTATTAGAAACAAAGAAGCATGACCAATGACTAGGAATAGACTTAGAAATGAAACATGTTTGCTCAGCAAAATGGAACCAAAAATAGTAAGTGAAGCCATAATAGATGATGACTAGTATAATGCTATGAAAGAAGAAATAGAACAAATTTAGAAGAATAAGACATGGACCTTAGTCTCAAGACCAGCTGAAAAGAATGTGATTGGAACCAAGTGGGTGTTCAGAAACAAGTTAGATGAAAATGGTGAAATCACAAGGAACAAGGCAAGACTAGTTTGCAAAGGATATGCACAAGAAGAAGGATTAGATTATGGAGAAACTTTTTCTCTAGTTTCCAGAATGGAAGGAGTAAGGACCTTACTGGCATATGCAACCTTCAAAGGATTTAAAGTCTATCAAATGGATGTAAAGTCTAACTTTCTGAATGGTATACTTGAAGAGGAGTCTACATAGAGAAACCATAAGGTTTAATTGATGAAAAGAACAAAAATAAGGTATGTAAACTGCATAAGGCTCTATATGGATTAAAGCAAGCCCTTAGAGCTTGGTATGAGAGACTTCACAAGTATCTAGTGCAAATACGATTTGAAAGAACTGATGACAATAGCAACATGTACATCAAATCAAAAGAAGGTAAGGATATTCTTGTATCTAAAATATTTGTAGATGATATAGTCTTTGGAGGAAAGGAAGTTCTTGCAAAAGTTTTGCTGACAAAATAAAACATGAGTTTGAAATGTCTATGTTTGGAGAAATCAAATTCTTTGCAGGATTGCAAATACATCAACTAAAACATGGTATATTTGTGACACAATCAAAATACATCAAGGAGATACTCAAGAAGTTTGGACTGGAAGACTCCAAACCAATCAGCACACCAATGGTAATAGGACATAAGCTATCTAAAAATGATGAATCTGCTGAAGTTAATCAAACAAAGTATAGATCCATGATTGAAAAATTATAATATGTTGTACATAATAGACAAATCATAGCACTAGAAGTTGGTATAGTGGCTAGATTCTCTACCAATCTTAGAGAAAATTATCTCATGGCAGTAAAAAGGATAATGAGGTATCTCAAAGGAATTGATGATTTTGGCCTATATTAAAAAAAGAAGGAGAAGTTTGATCTCAATGCATACACAGACACAGATTGGGGAGGAAACATTGATGACAAGAAAAGCACAAGTGGAGGAGAATTATTCTTAGGTAAAAGGCTAGTTACTTGGACTAGTAAGAAACAAACATGCACATCTCAATCCACTGCAGAAGCTAAATATGTGGCAAAAATAGTCAATTGCACAAACGTTGTGTGGCTTAAACATCTATTGAAAGGAATGAAAGAAGAATTAACCAAACCTATGACACTGTATTGTGATAATACAAGTGTTATAAACATATCCAAGAATCTAGTGATGCATGCCAAAACCAAGCATATTGCAATCAAGTATCACTATTTTAGAGAATTGGTGGAAGACAAACAAAGTGAAGATGGAGTACATTCACACACAGGAAAAAATTGCAGATATCTTCACCAAACCATTGCCCAAGGATGCTTATGAATATCTTAGAGGCAAGTTGAGGGTAATGCCCCTAACTCAAGTAGTCTAAAGGAACAAAGAAGTTGCCCTGCATCAACAAGAGTAGATCATTGAAATATTAGACGAGTGATGCAGAGGATGATAATAGGAACAAAAACTCCAGATCAGTCACAAGCATGGTGAAAAAGGGAAGAAAAATATGAAGATGCAAAGTCTCTATTTACCATGTTGAAGATGCTACATCTTTGGCATTTATGTCAGAGAGGGAGATATAGGAGAAACTAATCAATACAAATTAAGAGGGATATATATGGATTTATATATGAGGGATCAAGAATACAAAGTAAGGATGCAACAGTCCAGAGGGAGAAGCAAAACAAAGGATTCAGATTTTGGTGGTAACTAAGTTGATCAGCTTAATCATTTGATCAGTTTGGTTTGCCATCAATGCCAAAGAGGGAGATAGTTGGAAATGATTGAAAAGATCATGAATGAAAGATAATGGAACTGGTAAAGAATGTTTCAATCATTGTTTTATCATTGATGTCAAACTTTCTACTTGTAGGAATGACAATTGGTTTAGTGATCCAAATACTATTAATTGGTTGATTGACAAGGAGGTGGCAATCAATAAGATGTAACTAGAGTACCTAGAGAAAGGTTGAAGTTATGATGATGTAATAAAGTATAAGTATCAGCTAAGCCATCGATGAAATAATGTATTGATGACATACTCTAGAGAGGATGGACACATTGAGATATATCAAAGATGTAAGGATTAACTAAGTTCATTAGAAAGAGCCGAACAAGCTAGTTAGAGCCGAACAAATTCTCAATAGAAGCTGAGTAAGTTCAACATTAGTATAAGCTGAGTGATTACTTAGATGTCGAGTAACACAAAATATTTCAAGTTCCAAGTAGCAAAAAAAGATAATGGATGCTGAGAAAGTTTTCAAGTGTCGAGCTAAGCCAAAATGGTGAAGGTGCTGAGCACCAGTAAATAACATCAAGAAGATGAGTAACACAGAAGGTTCCTAGCATCAGTAAACCAATAATGTTGAGTACTTGCATTATTTATTAAGACAAAGATTCACCAGATCAGCAGTAATAAGGTTGTTACATCAAATTTTGTTAACTAGTTAGATGATATGGATGATGAGTAGATGTCACAGAATTCTATGTAATCCATGCAAACCAATCCATGGCAAATGCTAATGGATTTATCATGAAGTTTCTAGATAGAAAAAAAATATGGGATAGATACATTGTATCCTACCTAATCCATTGAAGCCCTAAAGTTAGAAACGGAGATTTGAGTAGAAAATGGAGAAATAAACTTATTTATAAGGAGTTACATGTTAGAGATCAAGTGTGCATGCAAGAGAGGGAAATTGGTCATAAGTGTGATCATGCAAAGAAGCCAAGAGGAGTAAGAATAGAGCATCAAGACTCTGAGTCGATCAAGTGACCAGAGATTACATTAGCACAACGAGTGGAAGAACTCAATGAGACATATCTTGAAGGGTGAACAAGCTGTCAGCACTGCAAGGAAGAGAAGCCAAGCAAAGAAAGGAATTGAAGAGTGATATGAAATTTGCACAATTAGGGTTGCAATCTGTATCAGGTCAAAACCATTCTAATACTTTCTTACTATTGTATTAGATACTAAAATCATACATCACTAGGTTAGCTTAATAGCTAGGTGGATAAGCCTCAGGAAAAGGATAGAAGATCCCCAGGAGAAGGATAAAGAGATCCTTAGGAGGATCATAGGAGATCCTTAGAGAGGGATGAAAGATTTTTTTGAGAAGGTGACTGAAAATCCCATGGACTTGGGTTAGCCTAATAGCTCTATGTAAATCCTTTAACAGGGTGACATTCCAAGTTGAATGCTCTTAAATCCTTTAACAAGGTCACGTTTAACAATGTGTTGTAGCCTTTAACAGGGCAGACCATCAGAAGTGGTTGAAATCAATTGCGCAGTTATTTTGTGGGTATCATCTCCACTCTAGTTTTACCTTCTTATTCTTGGAGGGTTTTTGGGTTATCAAATCCTTAGTGTTATAGTGTGATGCATGTTTATTTTTCATGGTTGTTTAATGTTTAATTGCATGCATGATAATTTTAGTTATGTGCCATTAAGGATCTATAAAAAAAAAGTTTTATTGGACATCATTGGACCTTGGATAACTGATTCACCCCCCCTCTCAATTATTCTAAATAATTCTAACAATTGGTATCAGACCCACTATTGATTTGTTTCAAGGTACTAGCAGTAGAAAGATCAAGATGTCCAATAGAGAAGTTCCCAAGCTAAACAAAGACAACTTTATTGCATAGAAAAGTTTGATGAAGCTACACCTCAGATCAATAGGTGACTATGCACAAACCTTAATTACACTTGATCATGTAGACCCTGCAGGACCCCTCACTTTAGATGACATGAGCAAGAAGAAGGAGCACAATCAAGCAATGTTAGATATTGGTTTAGCACTAAGCTATTTCAAGTATGATGACATCAAAGGATGTGATAGTTCACATCAGATGTGGAATACATTATAAAGAATCCATGGAGGAGATGATTATGTCAAGAGAACCAAAAGAGAAAGCCTAAGAGAAAAATGTGATGATATAAAAATGGAAGAAGGAGAGAATGCTGCTCAATATGGTGGAAGGATGAAAGAAGTAGTCAGTGCCATAAGAAGCCTAGGAGGATAGTTAGCAGAAGAAATAGTATGTAGCAAATACTTGAGAACTTTGCTTCCCATCTATGCTATAACAGTATCAGCCATCCAAGAGCTAAGGTGTGTACCAGGCAACATAGTGACATTTGAAGGAAATATTGGATCCAACTTTGACAACTACAAGCCAGAAAATTTTGAATCTATATTCAAAGCTAAGATGAGAATGATAGACAATGAGGAGATTCAAACAAAGAAAAAGAATGTAAAAGGAAAGTATGTATCTAGTGATAGCAGAACTGATGAAGATGATGTAGACCAATTGGAGGGATTACTAGCAAGAAGATTTCATAGAGGAAGAGACAAATTCAAAGGTAAGCTACCAATCATTTGTTTCAATTGTAATGAAGTTGGTCACATTGTAGCCAGATGGACACAAAAGAAAAACTACAAGGATCGAGGCAACTTCAAGAACAAGAAAGAGGATAACAAGGACTACAAAGGTAAAGGAAAAAGGTGTGTTTAAGAAGACTCTAATGAGAATGATGATGAAGTAGTCTATGTAGCTATGAAGGATGAACCAGATGAAGAAGAAGCAACTTCCCTAGTAACCTACATGAACAAGAATGATAGATGGATCATCGATGGAAAATGCTCTCATCACATGACTGGAGAAAAAAGTAAGTTCATTTCCTTTACTCAATATGAAGGAAATAGTGTTAGATTTGGTAACAATGCACCATGTCAGATCAAAGGGAAAGGTATTATCAAGATTACTGAAAAGATATCATGTGATAATGCATACTATGTTGAAGGATTTAATTATAACTTGTTAAGTGTCTCACAGTTAGGCAACATAGAATGTAAGGTTGAATTTGAAAAAGGAATTGCTAAGATTTATGATTCTCAAGGAAGTCTAATAGGAAAAGGTGACCAGACTAGGAGTAACTTGTTTTATCTAGACATGGAAGATGCTTCTTGTCTTATTGTTCAAACTAATGATGTATGGTTATGGCACAAAGGCTATGTCATGTGAATTTTGACAATCTGATAAGCATCAACAAGATGAAGAAAGTCAAAGGACTACCACAGTTGAAGAAGCCTAATAACATCATGTGTAAACAATGTCAACTAGGGAAGATGACCAAGTCAACTTTCAAAAGCAAGACTTATATGACTAATGAAGTATTAGAGGTAGTCCATACTAACTTGTGTTGTCCTATAGAAGTACAAATCTACAAAGGTGATAGATACATAATGCTATTTGTAGAATCTAATGCTATAATAAAAAGGTATGAATTTCACTGTTGAATTGAGAAGTAAGTCTATTGTGCTTCGATTTCTATGAGTTATGGGAACCCAATTATTAAATCCATATTATATTCAGGCTGCCTATGGTGATGAGGCTGAGACAGAAGAGCTAAATCTCATAAAGAAGAATAGGAACCTAAAATAGTGAGAGGAGGAACTAACTACAACATTTTGGATATACTTTGAAGACCACCCAAGGGAGAAGTTCCATACTCTCTCAAAGTTTGTGGAGTCTTGCTGGGACAGGGCATCACTATTCTTATAGACAATGGGGCCACACATAGCTTTCTTTATTAATGATTGGTGTCTAAGAGGGGCCTTGCATATTTTGTAAGCCCACAATAATTATGTTTCAATACTAAGCTTTTTTTAGAATATGGTGGTAGCTGTCAGTTTTTACATATATGAAATGTGTAACTTTGATTTTATAGATATTACTATCTGAGGGCATTAGGTTGGGGATGTCCTAATCATTTTACAAGCTAGGCACAATGGGAAGGGGACTTTTCATTCTCATCCCCATTAGTAAAATAATATTGCAATTTTAGTTATAAATTTATAATTTTCATAAAGAGGGATTACTTAAATAATAGGATTATATACTTTAATTTATATTACTAGTATTATCTCAATAGCTGATCACTACTTTCTCCATAGGTTTCTACAGAAACAACCAACCAATTTGGTGAATTAATTGCAGATTCTAACACAAATGAATTGTTACACTATGCACAAAAGCCAAAGACTAATGTGACTCTACAAAAAAATTTTTTAGCCCTCTTTGATTTGTTAAATACATTTCATATAGCTATACTAGCATAATCATTTTCTTTTCTATTATGTAGGTAAGTGACCAAATATACTGCAGTGTCCATATTTTTACAGCAAGATTTTCATATTTTACAGCATATTTTTTCAGCAAGATTTTCAACAAACTCATCTTAATTAGAACATAGTCAATTTTATCTCCATTTTATATGCTCAAAATAGAAATGTTTATTCCTTCACAACACTACCAATATGCTTCTAAAATACACAATATTGACTCCCAAATCCCAAAAGATCAATACTAGGTTCTATTCCAAAAACTCTATTGACTGTAGTAGAATATAGCCATGTGCTCAAAGTAAGTTCTTTTCCATGTTCACTTCTAGTCACTAAAAAAAAACAAACAATATATCACAAAACAAATCACCAAATTCTCGCTAGCAACCCTCAAAGTCTAGTTTGATTCGCTTTGAAGACCAGCCCTAAATGAAACTATATTTGGGTTACTATAGCTCTCCATTCTATTTTGAGTACTGTTACTTTCTTTTCTATATTTTAGTTCTAAAGGTTTGTTCTACATTTTTCAATCCATACTTTGAGAGTAATTCCAAAATAATCATCTTCCAATTGAAGAAGATTTAATAATAGAAATATAAATATGCTTTTCCATCCAAGTTTTGTGTATACAATTTCATTATCATTTTTTTCTAGTAGAGGAGGCTTTTATTAACAGTTTGACTTCCATTAGGTCCTCATCCTTGGCTATCTAATATTTTTTAATTTGGGCGATCCTTAATTACTTTCTTGGCTCTCCATTTTCTTTCCTCATAGGCAGAGAAAAACTAAACAAGTGGAGTCTCATACATATCTGAATTGGAGAAGATTATAAAGTCAAGTTTTATTATAAATGTTTTTTTTGTGATTTGACTTCCATATCCTTGAATCTTGATCTTAATATTTTGTTTTAATTTGTATTTTGATTATGTAGGTATAATGGGAGAGAATTGGGGTATGTATATTTTCTTTTGTTCCTCATAAAATTATGCTTCAAATGAGGTTCAGGGCTGGACCCAATATCCATTTGCATTGGATTTTCTGTAAGGTTTACAATTTTGGTAGGTTTGAATTATATTTTGAATGGGTGTCATGGGTGGTGGCGGAATTTCTCTATTCCAACATTGCTTCAAGAATCAAGAGGTGAGTCATTTTATCCAATTAGATTGGATTTGCTGAAAAATTTTAACATTCTAGTTGATTGGAAAATTATTTTATTCTTTTAGTTGTCATCTTTTCTTAGTTTTCAATCTTATCCTTATTAGACATGGTTTGTTACTCTTGTTAATTGAGACTTTCACTCCTTTATTAATATTGAATCTCTAGGTAATCATTATGTGTGTTATTACATTTGGCAATACCCCTATCCCTGAGATGTTTTGGATATCTAGGCATTATATCAATCCTAGCCATGCATCCACATGGAATTTCATTTTAAGCCATTAAAATCTATATATTCAATGATATACTCCTCTCTAATTAGTTTTTGAGAAAATAGATACTAACAATATAATTACGCTGTAGGATTTATCCTTCTATGAAATACATAAATTTTGAAATCTTTGAACTTAGGAAAATTTGACATACCTATCTATTAAGTCTTCAAAGATAACTGAAAATATCGTGACTTTATCTTTGATGCCTTCAAAGATCACACAAAGTGAATTTTTTTTTGAAGCCCTTGAATATTATTGAAAATATTGTAAATTAATATATGAATCCATCAAAGATCAGTCAAAAATAATTGTAAATTTTGATTTATGAAGCCTCCAAACATGACTAGGATCTCAACGCTGAAGAATAATGTGGTTGCATCATATATCATTTGCTGTAAAAAAATCTTAACAAGGTTATAGAAGTATATTAGTTCATATTAAGGGTTCCAATATCTATCTTCATAAGTCACACAATATGATCATATCCCCCTTATTTAATTAATTTTCTATATCCATTAGGAATGATTTTTGAATTTTTATGTGCATTGATAAATTTTTGTGTGCATTGACTCTTTTCTAACAAAATGAATATGTTGAGAAATCTTTTCTAATAGTGCCTTATCAACCATGAACATGGTTGTGAGGTAATATGTTTGGTGTCCAACCTCAACAAAAATTGGTTCTGTAGAATCAGAGCATAGCATAATTTCATAAGCTATTTTAGCTTCTTCCCCTGCATGCTCCAAGAGGCTTGAAAATTATATTTGGAAAATAAATGTTGATGATAGTCCTCGTTAATTATAATCCACCTTTTCCTATTCTATTTACAATAATATTTACACTATTATATCTAATCTATTGGTATATCAAATAAGATTTGGGGACATTACATTGTGATAGAGGAGTGAATCTAAGTAAGCAAAAGACTAAAACTACACTAGCAACCAAAGTAGGTCATTGAGTTACAAGCTCAATCACAATCACAATCACGAGAAATAGCTCATGGATAGATCAATGAAAGGGGGTATATTTTTTGGATGATAATAGCTCACAAAGACTGCAAATCAAACTTCACAGTCCATCAAGCTTGAGTTCCCTTCTAACATCTCAATGCATCATACCTTGAATGCATAGGATTAGTAGCACATAGATCAGAAAAATGGAGCAATTCCAATTGATAGATGAATAAATTTAAGTTCATTTCCATCATCTTGGTGTATTAGACCCTTGATGTACAACAATATCAACTCATTGATCACAGGACTCCAAGACTCCATAAATGTCCAAAATGATATAGGAGATATTTTTGTTCTTCTCAACCATACATGAGCCTCAACATATTAGTAGTTTGGAGTCCAATAAACCTTTTGAAAGAATAATGTAGTATTTTGACACTATTTGAATGCTTATGAAATTGCAGTGTCTACTCTAGAAAATCTGATTTTTTGTTTGTGTTGAAACCCTAGAGTTGAGTTACGCATGATGGCCTTTTGTAAATACTGTGTGGGGATGGTTTACTGTGATAGGTGATGTTATAGAGTTTGGAAGAGTTAGTAAAGTTTATGCAGTAGGTTGATTAAGTGAATTGGGTGCTCATGCATAGGAAAGCATCAATTGGAAATGAAGCATGATATACATATGGCAGAAATTGCTAAAGAGATTGCAGAGAGAAACTTTGTTCAATGACCTAATGGGTGCCATGCCTAAGATTGAGCAAAAAATGGCAGAAAATGGTGATAAGTACCTTGATTCCTTGCCTCTTCCTTGATTTCCTTCTCTTCTCTGAAATTGCTTGTGTAGCTTCCCCGTGCGCATTCCATAGAATCTTTGAAACCATGGGAGATGAGAAAGATAGGAGCAAAGGCTTAGTGAACAAAGGCAAAGGCAATAGTAGAGGCGGTGAAGGTGGATATAGTTTCAAGATCGGATATAGATTCTGTTGACCTCATTACGCAAGCGTATTTAGATCCAAATCGAGATGCAAATGCCCTATGAGCCATATACCTCCCACCCTCTATATGCACCAACAAGCACTAATCTACCGCCTCTTAATTTAACAAAACAATGAAATGGGCAGCTGAAACCCTTTTTCATTTTAACATGTTCAACTAAGTGTTGGTTAAAATTTCAACCAACACTAAGTGTTGGTTGAAATTTCAACCAATATGGGCATGGTTTTAAAAAAAGAGATATTTTTCCTTCCATATTCTGACCAATCTAAAACTTTTTAATAGATGGTCAAAAATTTTGGTCGAAAAATGACCTCAAATGTACTAGTGATAGGAAGTTTTGATCTTTGATCCTTCCTTCCCACTCTTTCCAAGGCTTCTAACATTTCTCTCTAATCTATAGGCATGGCTTGTCTATCTTACCAAGGATCTTCTTCCTCATTCCTTTCTTCTTCTCCTTCAAAGTCTTCTAGGACTTCTCTTTCCACTTTGCCTTTCAATCTATCCAATTCCCTCTTCATGGTTCTATTCTCTTCTCTCACTACCTTACTTTCAACCATTTTCTCCTTGACCAACTTTGCCAATTCCAAATTCATAATCCTAAGAGGTATCTCCCTCTTTCCTTCCTCATTCTCTAACATATTTCCTCCCCAATCAGGATCTTGGTGGCTTTGATACCACTTTGATTTAGATTATGCAGCAAAAGCACAAAATGCTCTTCCAACCTCCAAATAGCAACTTGACTTTCTTTCAAGGTAAATGACTAATCCAATGACTTAAACAACTTAGATCAACACCCTTAGGGACTTCCTATCACCAGTAGGCCTAATATGGAAAATTATTCTTTTATTGAATAGGAATCAACTTATCTATTAGAAAATGGTTTCTATAGACTCAACTCAATAAGAAACTCCAAACTTTGAAGTTTCCCAATGCCAACAATCAAATTTGCAAAAATTGTTACCAACACTTCTACTAGGACAAATAATAGGTTACTTGGTCCAACTCAAAAACCATAGAAAGTAATGTCCAATGTTTTTACACCTTTAAAATCCCTTCAACCACTCCTATGGGATTCCAAAAGATCAAGCATAGACTCTACTCCAACACCAACTTGTGCCCAATTGGTGTCACAATCATAGTTGGGCAGATTAGGTTGGGTTACAAGGAAGACATGAGAAAATGGGTTCATAGAATTGGTTCAACCCATTGTGTCTCTTCAAAACATTCAATTTATTCTTCTACATCCTTCACTTGGGTTAGATTAATCAATTTGGGAGTCTGATCCTTGTTTTTCCTTCAAAACTACACTAGACATAAGACTATGTTCAGTCTAGGGCGTTTTGGTAAAAATAGGCACCCCAATCCTATGACCCTAAAACTCTACCATCTCAAAGCCTCCTCTCCTAAATTTCATTCCAAAAAGTGGAATTGAAATCCCATAATGGGTTTGCAGGTTAGGAGGCCATCTTGTTGGAACCCTCAAATTTAGGGTAAATTTGAGTAATCTTAACAAAAACTATGGCAACTTTTGTTCTAAATACGATAAACACTTAAAACCTATAAAAATGGAAAGTAAATAAATTTTCTATCCAACCATATAAAATTTGTACTACTACCAATCCATAAAGGCCATATGGAATTGAAATAATAGAGAAAAAGGCTGAAATTTTGAGTTTTATTCACTAAATGTTGTTCACCCATCCATACAATGATTTTCTCCATTTGTGGAGACCTTAAATAAATGCCTTCGAATGGTTAAAACTACTATTTGAATAGTTGGAGGAATGTATAACTCCTTTTTCAGTTTGAAAACCAATATTGCAAAAATGATTGTTTAGCAACTTTTTGCCTTTTGTAACTTTCTTGCACTTTTTGCAATTTTTTTGCTTTTTGACAATTTTTAACTTAGTTGCCCCCCAATGCTTCTAAAACATTTCAAATTACTACCTAAGTTCTTAAAAGATCCTAAGGACCTAAAAATCCCTTATTTCACCTAAACAACCTAGATTGATCAAAAAGTGACCTTTGGTTCAAATGACATCTTGGCTTATAATGGCACCAAGGATTCATTTGACCTTACATGTGTTGATGGCCTTGAAGGTCCCTACAAATTACATTACTCAACCTATACCTATGAAAATTTTTCTTGGTTCCCTACACCATGAAAACCCTTGCTAAGTGGGATGGAAGGGGAATGAAGATAAGTTGTGTTACTAACATGGAATTGAATTTCAACGTTCATGTCATCACCCACAAAATCTATAGTTCAAGAAAATTGAACATCGTATCTTGTGAAACATTTTCAATTTAGCATAAAAGGTGGTCATGAATAACCTTTCCCTTGACCTTGTTGAATTACTATTGAACCAATTCAATAAAAACATGGAGAGCATAAGAACTTCCAAAAAGAATTACATGTATGTTTGGTTCACTCTTGACTTGTTTATTTTTCTATTTTTAGAAGTTCTTCTCATTGAAAGGTATAGTAGTTTAGAAAAAAGATGTACCAGTTCTTTATCACATTAATGAGTATATTGCTCAAATGGCAAAGAATTATGCAAGCATTATGGAAAACTAGTTTGATGCATTTAAGGAAAAGATGAATAATAGATTTAGGATTCCAAATAAATTAGTTGAGGATTACAAAGATGATGTTTGTTCATTGTTGATAGTGATAAAGTTTACATTCAAGTAGTTAGGTCAAGAATAGCATGGGTAAAACCTCTAGGATATGGTGTGAACATTGATGAAACCAAATACATAATTGAGGCATTGATAAATGATCTTGTTGATCCTAAGGCTACTTACTTTGGCACTTGTGATGAAGCAAAAGCCACAATAGACCTAGAAATCAAACTTCCTTCAGTAGTTAACAAGGGAAAGAAGAGGATTTCAAAACTAAAAACTAATTCTACTCTTTTGGTAACAAAAAGAAAAGGAGATGATGAGGAAGTAGAATATGAGGATAAGTTAGCAGAAGAAGAGCCACTATAGAAGAAAGGTAAGGCAATTATTACCAAACCTACCAAAAAATCTACTGATGTGTTCACAAGGACCTCATCTAGGAAGAAAGAAAATAAAGAAGGAGGAGACATAATCTTCAAGAGGTCTCCACCCACCTCTAAAGAAAGAATAAAAGAATTAGAATCTCGATATAGCATTAAAAAAATTCAAGGCACTAAAATATGAGACTAGGATTGTAGAGGAGTAGAAGAAAATAGAAGATATATTAATATCGAAGATGGCTAAGTGGAAGTACTCACCTGACTGGCTAGCTTAGTAGATTCCTAATGCTTTAATGGAAAATATTAAGCCAAAATGGGAGCATGCCATGCAAATTGAAAAAGATATATATGAGCACACCCTAAGGAAATTCATGCCAAATTTGGATGACAAGGAGGTAAAGGAATTATTTTTTAGAAAAATAAAGAAAAGTTAACTTTAAGATTCAACACTTTTCTTATACTATTAAAATACATTGATCATGTTCTGAAGAATGCTACAAACACATGGAAGAATGTTTATCTTCTTCACAAGCTGAGTGATTGTGTAGTTAGTGTAAGTGATAAGGCTGATGATGATGATCTGGAGAAAGATAAAGAGAAAGATGATGAAGAGGTGAAGTCCTCATTTTGATAATCTAGATGATGAAGAGGAATAGGGGTAGGAAGCTACTAAGGAAGATGCACACTATATTGAGGAGACCAACCTAGAAAAGATAGCTATATTGGTCATAGTCTCACTTCCTCATTCTCTAAGAAAAACATAGAAAACACAAGGCCCAAAGAAATCTTCAGTGAGATTGATTGTGACCAACACTGAAAGCACAAGCACTTAATCAATCTTTGCATAGGTCTAGCTCAGTACTTCATTGATAGAAGTGGCAAGTACTTCATCTACCAAGAAGAAAGTTCCTCCCTCTACATTAATTCTGGCTAAATCAGGTATTTCTACTACTGGTATTTCAAAGAGTGCATTATCTACTTTTTCAGCATGTTCTACCATATCTACAATTATTTCCATTCTTGGTTTGCAAGTAATAAGTGCAAGGATAGTTGAGACCAAGCCTCAACTGAGCACAAAATTTTTGGGAAAATGAAAAGAGAAGGAAGAGGATATAGATCTTGATGAGGAGATTGTTATTACTAAACGGGACATCTCAAATCTAAATCCTAGTTAGATGCAAATTTTTGGTGAACTTCAAAAGAAATCCAAGTAAAAAAGGCTTAGAGAGGAAAGAAAAAAGGAATTTAAGATCATTGAGGATGAATATTCTAGTAGAGGCTCTAGGCATAGAGGTTGATACTTCACAACCAATTTTGTATCAACTAGTAGAGGTAGTCCAAAAATATAATGAAGATTTGGATGGACAGGGAAAATTGTTGCACAAAGTCGAGAAAAATTTCAAAAATAAAGGTTTAAAACTTATTACTCAATAAATTTTCATTCATCATGTAGAATTATCTAGTATTGCAGGCTCTCTAGAGACCTCCTACATCAATGTATCTTTACCTTTTGGTAAACTATGTGATGCATCAATCTTCACTAAGAATATAAGAGATAAATCATCAAAGATTGATTAGGATCTGAAGGCAAGCTCACAACAATTACAACTTGTCCCTCCTTCAAGCTTGGCCCATTTTAATAAGATTAGATTCCTAACAGATATGTAGGTATAATTTCTAAGAGAAGAAACAAAAATCATATCAACATTGATAGATATTTAGAACATGACTCTCCCAAATATGAATGCACTATAGAAGCAAATTTTACATTCAAAAAAACTCATCCATAACAACAACTTCTCCATTGCAAACCATATGATAGAATTGGAGTAGTAGTACATATTGCATTGCACACATGTTAGGTGTTGCAGGAGGATTGGAACAAGATTTTGGCAATTATCTTGAAGGTACATTCATATTTCTTATCACATTTTGGAATTATTGTATAAATATATAGGATAAATCTTTGGAATTAATGTTAAGAAGGGGAGAAAATTAAAAGAAGATTGAAAGAATGTAAAAAAAATGTATATTGTATAAATTAGAGAAGATGTATGTTGTATATATAGTATACTGTAAATTATGTATAGGGGAGCATTACCATATATCTCTTATAAAACTAATTTTGAAAAATATCAAAAACAATATACTCTACTAAGTTCAAGACATAAGTTGATGGATAAAGATATTCTTGAGCATTATTGAATTCAATTTTGACTAATAAGTATTTTTATCACTAATGCCAAAGGGGGAGATTGTTGACATTCTAGTCAAGTTTGTTATTAGTGATGTACTCTTATTCATATTGTAAGTATAGATGAAACAATGTAAACCAAGCATTTCAATTGCTATCAAGTTCTACAGTTGCTATTAAGTCATTTGGATAGATTTCCATTTGCACTGAGCAATTACTACAATGGTGATGATCAATAGTGTAAACTGATAATCTCAGTGTATGCTTAGTTTACTAATGCAAACCATGTTGTGTAGTGCTTACTGAGTTTGTAGTTGATGTGATGTGAGTCTAATGTTAACCAAGCTACTCAATGCTAACCAAGTAACTCAATTTATACCAAGCTCGTAGTGATAGCATTGACTACGCTATGCAATGTGAATCAAGTGATTCAATTTATATGTTAAGTTTCACAGTATTCACTGAGTCACCAGTGCAGACCAAGTTCAAGACTACTTAGAAGTGATCAATATGGACCGATCCTCTACATCTACCAAGTGCATGATGATGCTTAGCATTGATAGTGGATGTTGAGTATCAAAAACTCACCAAGTTAGTCTTTAGAACCCAAGTTTCTACACTTTGGCCAACTTTGTAATATCTGTGTCAACTTGTATTATCACTGAATTTGTAGTTTTTAATTGGATTGGTATATGTCTAATGTATTGTATCACATCCAAAGTAAGGAATGGAAATAAAGTAATATTCATAGAAGAGTAGAAGAGAAAATTACAAAGGCTATAATAGTATAAGAAGTAGAAAAGATTTATCTATCATAGCAAGGTGATTTGTACACTCAAAGGAATCTCATTTAGTGAAACAAGTTATAGATTAGAGATTAGCTACTCAAATGGGAACACAACCCAAGCATAGAATGGACACAACAGGGAAGGGAAAAATTTTATTAACTATGAAAATATGCTAGTACACTTAGTGTAGAGAAATAGACTCCAAAACATGTCCTATGGGCTTACAATAGCATAAATCTGGAGATAATTTCTTCTCCGAGTACGTCCTCTCAAACTCCACTCTAATCTGCCTTTTACAATGACAGAAATGCTCTTAAATAGATCTTGGAGGGTTAAGGGTTAGGAATACATTCTAGAAAGTGCTAGGTGGCATCCACCAACCAAATAGAAGGCTCTAGAAGTTGCATTAGAAGTTGGCACAAAATTAGAAGAATCCAAAAATGGTAACCAAACTTTCGGGAGGCATAAATTTTGAACCGTAGCTCCGATTGATGAAACATTTACATTTTCAAAAAGGTCTCAAAGAGCTCTATGGCCCTATGGAGGAGCTTTGCTCATCCCCCATTTTTTGGCCCTATTCAAGGTCATTTAATGCCCCTAACCTAACTTTGAAGCATTCTTAGGAGGTCTCTAAAAATCAAAAAACTGTGATAACTTTGAAACCGTGGGGCCTTTTGACCTGATTCTTTTTCTGGAATGCTCTAAATTACAATTACAATCATCTGGCCAATTTACTCCCTCTAATTTACCAAAATTATGGCTCAATTACATACTCCTTTTTTTGGCATTTATATGTATCCCAAGGTGTTCAAATACTTTAACCTAGAACATTGATAGTGGAACTGTGAGAGTTGTAACCTTTATTTGACCAAAATGGGTATCCAAAAATGGAAACACATGAAACAAAAACTAAGTCTAGGTACATTTTTTTGGGTGACACGGGATTGCCCTTATACCTCTGGATGCTCCTGCATCATACTCCTTCATCCTAACAAGTGGATCAGTCAAATTCTTTATCAAGGTAGACCTAATAGTCTTGTGTTAATCTCTTTATCAATTCCATACTTCATTGTATGTTCATAAATCTTTTTGCAAGGTGGATCTTGCAGTCTTTATTGCTTCTAATATGGGAGATCATCAAAAGTGATCATTGTAAGCCTTAATTGGCCATGTTTATACTGTAGTACTAAAGCTTGTGGATATCATACCCACCACAGTTTTACTTTCTATTTGGAAGGTCTTTGGGTTATCAAAATTGTGTGTCAAAAGTGTTATGTATACTTTAATATTTTCATTTTCATGCATGCAATTAGATCAAAATTGACATGAAGGATTAATTGTTGATTAAGGATTAAGTTTTATAAGTTAATAATTTATCCCTTCCCTCTTAGTAACTTAGCCTATCATAATATTTCCAATAGTTTCCAATACCATGGTGAAAAATTTAGACAATAATTTGGGTATGTCTTGAACATTAATGTGCAATCGATGAATAGTACCAATTTGAGGGCTAAAATGAGGCTACATAGCCCTACCAATCAAATAGACGATTAGAAAAATTTCCACAAAGAAGATAACAACATAGACACAATTAAACTATATCTTTCCTCTAATATTGTATCCTACTATGGGAAACTAAGGGCTATAATGTCATAGATATGACAATCTTTATTATTTTTATGAGTTTTTCCCAATGTAGAAGAAGTTTTACAACCACAAATTAGGCACCATGCAAGCTATTCTAGTGTTGTCCTATAGACATATCAGCTTAATAGGCCTCGAGGGAAATTATCCCACTTAAGTTCATTCTTTTCATATGAACAATTTAGCCTATAAATTAATTTACTTTATAATATAGAGTTTTGAAGAAGAAGATGTTTATGTAATTATTTCATTAATTTGTCATAAAATAATATGTATATAATGGTTGCACTACTTTACTTTTGTTGTAAGATAATTTTATGTAATTATTTCACCACTTTATTGTAAGTTGTTTATGTAACTAGACCACTACTCTATTATACTGACCTAGACGTTATGATTGTAATCATTGATTAGATCATCTGTCAAAATACAATCACAAACCTATAATTAAAAAAAACTACTACAATTTTCCATCCCATGAACCTACTTCATCACATTTGTGAAAATTTTTCTATAGACAAATCTCTTAGAATAAAAATCTTTGAAATTCTTTGCATTTGGAAACATAAATTCTAACTCAATTAACTATTTTTTCTTAAAAGTGTTAGAGTAAATACTTATTTATTTTTTTACTTTAGTTTACTTAACTCATATGCATTTAGACTTTAGTTGTCATATAGGAGTTTTTGATGACTTGTTGACAACATGGGAGTTTGTTCCTATGTAGTCATACTTATCCTCTCACCTTGACTGAGGATATCTCACCTTTTGTGGATGTATGCTTAGTTGTCACAATTATCTCCTAGCACCTTCTAGCTTGTCCTAGAAGTTCCCTTGAGTCTGTTATAATTGGGATCTCTCATTGTAAATTCACATCATTTACATAGCAATTTCATTTCTTATTGTGAAATATCTTTTCTTGCTTTGTTGAATTGCTCCAAGATCTTGTTTCTTTCTTCTTTAGTTTCTCTTCAGCAAGATATTTGCATGTAGGTGATCTTGGTACACTATGAAGTTGGCTTTCATCAACTTCTACATGGTATTAGAGCCACCCTACTACTTCTTGGTTGAAGTATTTTTGAAGCCACGATTTGGAGACACAAACCCTAGTTTGTTTATGCATTTTTCTTCAATTGGGGGAAGAGCAATTTTTTCAGATCGGTTTGGGCCTAAATGAATGCTTCCATTGAGCTTAGAAGACCGGTTACTATCAAAATTTATATAAAACTTTTTAATTTTTTCTTCCATGGCATCTAGATATTTTTAAGAAAAAAATAAAAATAGGGTGCCACTACAGCAACACCCTTTTGCGAAAATAATGTCATCCTTATGCCACCTACACTAAGCCTCAATGCCACCATAGCTAGTTATGCCATCATAGTCATGCCTAGGCTTGGTTGCCACTGGTAGGCTAACATCCATTCACTATGACCAATGGAGAACTAGGAGTGTCATCGGGTTCTCCTTGTAGGTACCACTAGTGCCAGCGGTGCCACTACCTATTTTCTCTACTTTTCTGATCTCACTCTATGGTCTGGCCACATTAGCTTCTTAGCCAGTGACATAACCTTCCTATCTACCATATCAACTTTTGTGGTGCACACATTATCTTTTTTGGCATGATGTTAGGCTAACATCATCAGCCCTACCTAGGCTACTGACATCATTTTCCAATATGTTGATGTCACTTTCTAGCATGTTGACATTAGAAAACCAATAATCAATTATTTTTTGGCAACATCCTATTGACGGTCACACAACTATCAATTTTTTTGTAGTGACTATTTTTTCTATTGAGTTAGTCCTTTGGAGCTACAATTGGTTTTTTGGCCATAACTTGAGCATACAAAGGTCTTTTTTCGATTTGAAAAAGGTGGTAGAAAGCTAACTCAGAGATGGAGACAATGGTGCTTGTTTCATGACATTTTGAGTTAATTTGAGCTCCCATTTTTGGCATCAAAGTAGAGGCCTTTGTTTCCTCCTATTTTGTATCCAAAAATCCAAGCTCTCTTTGAGTTTTCATGATTTCTATAGTTGTTTATTTTGGTACTTGAGGGATATCTTTATACAATGTTTATGGGAATTTTATTTTCTATAGCTTACTTTAGAACAAGACCCTTCTACTTCTATCTTCTTCTCTCAATGTTGGATTCATCTGTGACCTAGCTCATGCCACACAACTATTATACCTAGAAGACACAAATGACTAGGCTTTTCATTCCAAGAGGCTTATGGCCATGTCTGGATGAGAACCAACCTATTCTCACATGCCCTTTTGAGGTTCTTCAACATAGGAATAAAATGGATGAATCCATGGGATTGATTACATTAAACATCTCAGATAGTCTTATGTTTTACTTGGATGGTTTGACTACTCAGTGGAGTATTTGGATGAAATTCTAGTCTTTGTTTGGCATAGTGAATGAGTTCTAGGAACTTCAGCTTGATGTAGAGTTGACCTCTTTGTCACTAGCCAACTTTCCCACTATTGAAGATATTTTCATGAAGTTCAAATCTTTGCACACTATTTTGTAGGGATGTGGTAAAACCAAGATAGATGATAAGTGTATCTTTTTGATACTCTCCAAGTTGTGAGGCTAATATCAAATCTTCTCTTCTACTTTCTACTCCACTATGGATGCCTTGGGTGATAGATATAGGATGCCTTCATTTGATATATTTTGTGATTAGTTGACTTGGGAATAGGTAAAGATCCAACAAGTGGATGCCAAGAACAAAGAAAAATCAAAGAGAGATACACTAGAATCTAATCCTAAACCTCTAGCTAATCCTCTAGCTAACCCTACTAAGGATAAATATTCTTCGAAGTCTTTTGAGTCTACCTCCAAGACCAAGAAGAAATCCAGTGAGACCACTAGTTATTTTGGTGAGGATGGACATCCCATTTCTAGGTGTTGGAAGCATTTGGAGGCTTTAGAGGAAGCCATGAAGGAGCATCATATTTCAGCTCCTTAGTCTTCATCACCCCATAGGGAAAGGTCATGCTCTTTCTGCTCAACCTACAAATTTAGTGCCTACCTAGATTCTTGATTTTGGTGCCTCTCATCATATGAAAAATACTCCACAGTTGGTCACCTCACACATTATTTTTGGGAACTCATCACAACTTTTAGTTCAAGGTTCTAGTTATATTGCACTATCTAGGGGCTCTCTTTAGGATATTCTTTGTGTCCCTAACATTTTGATGAACCTATTGTCCATCTATTAGATTTGCCACTCTAGTTTTGGTAAGAAAATTTAGTTCTCACCACATGATGTGGTTATCTAGGACTTGCATGATTCTAAGATGGTTGTGGCTACTAGAAGTGTTGACTCTACATCTTGCCTCTACAAATTGGATGGATTTGAGTCTTCAAATGACACAGGTTCATGTCTTGTTGCACATATAGATTCAATAAGTAGACTTTGGCATGAGAATTTTGGCCATGTCAATTATAGATATCTTTAGTAGATGAGCACATAGGCACTTGTTCTTGGGCTTCCCTAGATTTCATGTACAAGTGGTGTTTGTCAGGGTTGTGCACTTGGCAAGCAGCAAAGGAATTCTTTTCCACATCAATGAGCCACACATGCTTTGGGATCTTTGGAGTTGATTCATAGTGATGTGATATCATTTTTTACTCCTTTTACTAGTGCCAAATATGTGGTTACATTCATTGATGAAATCTTTGAGATTCACATGAGTGTACTTTCTCAAGTACAAGTCTAATGTCTTTGATTCATTTCGAGTCTTCAAGACATTTGTAGAGAAGCAATCTAGTCTTTCTATTTAGTGGATCTGCATGAACAATGGGTGCGAGTACATGAACCAATCTTTTAGGTACTTTCTCTTTGAACATGGTCTTTAGCATTAGTCTTTAGTACCCTACACTCCTCAACAAAATGGTGTTGTCAAGAGGAAGAATAGATCACTTCGGGAGATGGCTAATTGTATAATTCAATCCAGGTCCATGGATTCATGTTTTTGGGTTGAGGTAGTCAATTGTGTGAATTAAATTCAAAATCAAATGCCTCACAAGGCAGTTTGACTTATGACTCCTGAGGAGGCTTGGTCCCATGTCAAGCCTAATGTATCATCATTCTAAGTTTTTGGGAGTGTAGCATTGGTATTTTTACTTGATGCTCAGAGGAAAGAAATGGAATGAAAGAGTTGATCACTCATTTTTATTTTCTACTATGAGGATGTTAAGTCTTATAGGTTGTTTGATCCTAATTTTAGAGAGGTCCTATTTTAATAGGATGTTCAGATTAATGAGAGCCTTCTTGCAATTAATGCCCAATCTCCAGCACCTAATTCACTTCCCACTACTCCTCCCTCTCTTCCAAACTATTTTCATGATGATGAGGATGATGATCTTGGTTATCCCTAGTTACCTCCACCATAGGATCCTCCATAGATGCCTAAATGGGCTTAGGCTATAGTTGAATCTACGGGACCTCTACTTGGTCACCCTTCCAGTTCCCATCACACTCATTCTCAAAAAGTGGGTTCTAGTCTTCTCAGTCATGTTATTTGTGATGATCCTCAAACATTTGCATTAGCTATAGGACATTTACAGTGGTTCAGTACCATGGAGGAGGATTATTATTCTTTAATGAAGAATCATACATGGATATTTGTCCTCTTCCTAGGTGAAGAAAGCTAGTGTGATGCAAATGGATCAATCATACTAAGTATGTTGTTGATGGTTCGATCAATAAGCATAAGGTTCCTCTTGTTGTGAAGGGTTTTTTTTTCGGTTGATGGTATTGACTACATCAAGACATTTTCCCCTGTCACCAAGATGAATTCTATATTCCTTGTCTTATCCCTTGTAACTTCACAGGGGTGGTCTATTTTTCAAATGGGTGTGAAGAGTGCCTCCTACATGGTGATTTCATTAAAGATATTTATATGGAGTAGCCTCAAAGATTTTTGTAGGATTCCTCATTGGTTTGTAGACTTTGGTGTCCATTGTAGGGTCTAAAAAATGCCCCTTGTTCTTCGTATGAGAAGATGGATTCTTTTCTACTTTCTACAAGCTTCACCCACTGCCATTCCAATCTTATAGTGTATATTTAGCATCTTGGAGATGAAATTTTGATTCTTTTCCTTTATGTTGATGCCCTTATCCTAATGGGTAGCTCATCATCTATGCTTTATGATCTTAAGCATGCATTGATGGACTAGTTTGAGATGACTGGTCTTGATTTGCTACACTATTTTCTTGGTCTTTAGATTGGTCAATCCTCTACTAGAATTTTTGTTTATTAGTAAAAGTATGCTCTTGATGTGCTTTGTCACTTTGACATGCTTGATTGCAAGCATACTCCAACACCTTTTTAGTTGGGTGTCACTTTGTCTACATCTTGTTCTTCACCTCTAGTGGATGCTACTTTGTATTGGTAGTTGGTTGGTAGCTTGTTGTACCTAACAGACACTTGTCCTAATATCTCCTTTGTACTTGACCTTGTCTCTCAATTTTCCCAGGATCCTCATGAGATTCATTATTAGGCTGCCAAGTACATTTTGAAATACATTCAAGTCACACTCATGTATGGAATCCATTAAACTTTGGGGACTCCTCACATTGTTAGCTACACTAACTCCAATTAGGATGGTGATGTTGATGATTGTAGGTCTACTTTTGGCTTTGTTTTTTTCCTTGGCTCTAGTCCTATCACATGGTTGTATAAGAAGAAACATGCTCACACGCTTTCATCTATAGAGGCTGAATATAGGGCCATAGTTCTCCCTAGTTAGGAGATCTTATGGCTTTTCCATTTGATGACTAAGTTTGGATATCCTCCTCATTGCCACACTATTTTGTGGTGTGATAATCAGAGTGCCATTCACATTTCTCACAACCTAGTAGAGCATCATAACACCAAACATATTGAGTTGCATATGCAATTTATCTATCAGGTTATTCAGGATGGTGTTCTCTCTTTGGAGTACATTCCTAGTAAAACCTATTTTCAAACATCTTTACCAAACCTCTTGCATCACCATGCTATCTTTAGTTGTGGTCCATGCTTGGGGTTAAAAAAGTTGTCCTTGGGGGGTCTTGTTGAGGCCTTCCTTCCATCATGTTTTCTAGAATTTTTTGTACTTACCTCTTTTGAGGGAGGGTTTTTCCCATGTGGTTTTCTATCTTTCCCCATTTTATGAGGTTGCATTTCTTATGCATTTTTACATGGGTACCTAACATGGCTTTTTTGTTGGGACCCATTCTACATTTCATCTTACTTGTTTTGAGCTTAAGGCATTCCCCAAAGTTTCACTTAGGGGAGGGAGTTAGAGTAAATTATTATTTATTAATTATTTATTCTTTTACTTATGTTTACTTAGGTTAAATGCATTTAGACTTTAGTTGTCATCTAGGACTTGTTGATGAGTTGTTGACAACACAAGAGTTTGTTCCTATCTAGTCATACTTATCCTCTCAACTTGATCGAGGATATCTCACCTTTTATGGATGTATTCTTAGTTGACACACTTATCTTGTAGTGCCTTCTTGCTTGTTCTAGAATATTCCTTGAGTCCTTTATATTCAATTTCTCTCATTATAAATTTTCATAATTAACATTAAAATTTAATTTCCTTATTGTGAAATATATTTTCTTTCTTTGTTGAATTTCTCCAAGATCTTGTTCCTTTCTTCTTTGGTTTCTCTTCAGCAAGCTATTTGCATGTAGGTGATCTTGGAACACTATGAAGTTGGCTTTCATCAACTTCTACAAAAAGTTATCCACTTCTTTGAAGAAGTCTACATTAAAATTTGAATCTATCTTCCTTTGCAAATGCCATTACATTATTACAATTCCATATGATTTTGATAGAAAACAATATGGCTTCCCATAGGTTTACATATCCCATATAATTTTTAAAATATGAAATTCTTTTCATTTATAAATCTAAATTGTAACTCAGTCAACCATTCAATTGTAACAAACTAGTACTTGAGTATGCATTATGTTAATACTTTTTAATGTGATTTTAATAGAAAAGAAGATAAAATGTCTCTCTAATAATTTTGATGGCTTAGGTATTACATATGCTATCTAAAAATCATGATGTTCTAATTGTTGTAGGATACAAAAAATAGATATGTCCAACAATCAACAACTTATCTCTAATAAAAAAATCAAAAGTGCAATACAAGATCAACAAAAGAGATATCGAGAATACTATGTTGTTCATAAATATAAGATACTAGACCATAGACATACACATCACAAGGAACATGAAAAGGCACAATAAACTATTGACAACACAAACAACTAGATAATTGTATTATCATTCACCATTGAATCACATAGTAGATTGGAGCTACCACTAAGATACAGGGGAAGCTAGAGATAAAAAATAGGGCCCACCAAGCTTCCAATAGAGAAAAAAAAAAATTATAGATTGAGACTATTATGCTATCCACAAAGGAAACATACTAGCATGCAAACATACAAATAGAAGAGATCAGATTTAACACCACTCCTAGGACATTCAAATGTAACAACACAAAAAAATTATGTGGAAAGTGCACTACCATGCATGCCATGGGGAATAAGAAAATGCACAAGAAGATACTAAAAGAATAAATAATCAAAGAAATTTCTCATCATCCCATGCCTAGACATGTACTACTTCAAATATACCAATAGGTTGTTAGAGAAGATATAGTACCTATGTAGATAATGCAACTACAACATCAAGATTTAGACAATGAATAGATGAACTATCAATCTTACAAAGATGCATGCTTTGTATCAAAATCTATAGGGAGGAATGACCCATAAAACATCTATTTTGTGACCTAAATGTTAAAGGTGTTCCAAAGAGAGAAAACTATACAACAATTTTGTACATTGAACAACATGGACCCAGGAAAGTGACTAGATTTTTAGAGGAAACTAACACAAATAGAAGAAATGCCCATTACCAAATTCAACTAAGTTGCACAAGTAATGTAGGTGTTTAGTGGGTACCATAAATACCAAGGACACCCCACCAACTTCAAGAGAGACATAAAAAGTATTATGATATTCCTTCCTCACTAAATTCCAAAATTATATGTACTCATAGTATAATCAAATACAATGTTATGAATACTATGTATGCAAGATCCATGTTAGGAAAGTACTTCTATACAAAATTAAATACAACCAATAGTATTTTGATGTGAATATAGATGTTGGGTGCTTACTTGGCCTGCCAAAATAGAGCATAGATCTGTCAGCCATGTTAACTACCATTGAGTCTATACATGACATTGGACTACCTAAAAGTGACATGGATGTGCACAATATAAATATAGATGAAGGCCAAATTATGGATAGTATGCCCCAAATATCATCATTCATTACTTAAATACCAAATGCACATTATGAGATGGAAATTATATGTCAAACATCACAACTTGATGACCTCCTAGATTCTACTATCAGCTGGCCTAAAATGGAATCCTCCCCAAAAATGAGTAGAATACTATTGAGATACATGATATCATACTCACTACACTCTTTCCAACAAGAGACACACAACATATGCATCCATGACAAAAGTAGGTAGAATTCCATGAGTATGTGTTACACTTGGTTCACTTACATGACCAATAGTTTGGAAGGCATCAACATTTTACGTACTTCATAAAAAATCTTATGCTACCACACTTTATGCAAGGCATTACATAGGTTTTCATAAATAAGACTATAGAGGAGTTTTTGAAGATTAATTGGAAATAAGATACTAAAGGTGGGCAGGTGAATCAGGATCTTAAACTTAATGCTATAAAACCAAAGTTCTTATTTTACACCTATAACATCTCATACCTTCCATTGAGAAATATTAAATAGTAAAGCTAAAATATAGTCATCCATCAAAACTTCAACACATATCACAATGATTTGGTAACCCAGAAACACTTCAATGTGAAAGTAAAACTAGGATGAGGATAAAACCCACAAATCTTTATTTTGCAACAATAAAGTTAACATGTTAGGGTTACAATTTTTTATCATAATATAGGACATACCCTATGAGGGGTCTTCCTTGTTAAAATATTTAGAGACTATTAGGTCTCGCCTTGTTAACGATATTACACTTAACATGAAGTAAGGACTTTATTATAAGGTTTACATAAATCTGTTAAGACCACTTTGTTAAGAGATTTACACTAACTCAATAAATTGTAACTAATTGAGTATCTAACCCTTAGTTTTACCTATAAGTTAATATTGGGTCTCCTTCTTTCAATGTCTTTGATCTGATATCCTAATCTAATATCTTTATTGAGTCCTTCACTACTCTAATTTCTCTTTGTCTAATCTACTTAAAAACTTAATCATTCTCATCACATGCACATACTCACTTCTTCATTTGAATTTTCCTTCATCCATATATCATTCATTCATATTGAATCTAGGGTTAGAACCCTTCTTAAATAGATGTCATATGAAAATTCTAGATCCTAATCCACTATTAACAATCCATCATCTCTTTCCATTTCGATCAAATTTTATGATTGGTTGAGTTACATACCTCAAGATCATTATCTCCTATTATGATGTGTAACCATCTCCTTAGTTGGCTATAAAAATATTAAATATCATATAAAAGCTAGACAAAATAGTTCACATATGTGTTTACGCCATTATAAACTCGTGTGTCAAAACTAAATTTCTTGGAACTTGAATTCTGTAATGCTTGGTCATTTTGACTCACCAATATTATCACTCAACTTCTATACACCTTCTTTCTTGGCAATAGTTAACTTGTCAATGTGCTCTATTCCAACTATATTTCTTCATGTGTACATGTGCTCAGTCTCAAGTGAATAGTTGGCAATCACTATCCTGCTCGATATAAGCTTTGAATACTTGACCTTTACTATATGAATTTGTCATAGTGATGACCATGTAATATTGCCTACAAAATGACTAAGTGTTGGGACAGTAATAAACAAAATAGGCTTAGAGATCAACAATCATCCCCTTTGAAATTAGTGGAAAAAAACATTTTGTCATGAATAATCATTTCCCTCAAAATGAATCCCCCCCTGAGACCATAGCTTACATGCTCATCTAATGTCTTTTAATGTTACTCTTTTTTGTTCTAGTGTCTTTCTATTCTATTCACTTTTCCTTCTAATTATTTATTTTACAATATATTTCCCTTTTTTTTTTGTCATGAATTTCTTGGGTCTGATGGGGCTAATTTGTGCTTATCAAAAAATTACTGACAACTTGACATAATATGGGCATAGCCTTTATTCCATCTCTTCTCAACTTGTTCCAAATTTTGAAACTAGACTTTTAGCTCAGCAACTAGATCAATGAAATCTACAATGTGTGAAAAATGTGTATCTTTCTTAAAAATGTTCTTGGAAACAAATATCTCGTTTTGAATAATCTCTATATGTAATAGTAAAAAAAGTTGAATCAATGTCAACTTATTCATAATCTATGTATCTTTAGTCATGAGCCTAACTAACGTCTTGTGAAAAAATGTCAACTCATTATATAAGGGTGACCTTGAACTTGTGTTCTTTCCCATGGTAATTACACTTGTTGTCATGTTTGCATGTAGCAGTTCTAATGAGCCTTTAGTATCAAGTGTAAAAGAATTTGTATCACACAATTTTATATACAATCACTAGTATAATTTTGTAAACAAATGACTATTTGACTAAAATTTTTACTCACAAGATTGGAAGTTTTAATCACATGACTACAAGTGATCAAATTCTAATAATAGTTTATAATATATAAGTGTAAGTGACTGAATAAATGACTAATTTGGTCATCGACTAAAATCATAAGGTTAGACAAAGATAAGTGACTAAAGAAATGATCAAATAAATGACTAAGCAAAATGATCACTAATAATTAGTCACCCAAATAAATGATTAATGCATTTTTTTAATCATATTTTAATACACTCTTTGACTTTTAATAACTTTTATCACTGATTGATGATTTCTTTTGTTCTATCAATACATCATTATTAGCTAATATTGAACTACAAATAAATTTAAAATCACCTCATCTATACTCAAACTCCTCAAATATATCTTTAAACTATTGAAAAGGTAAAAACCCTCCATGCACTCAAAAGAAAACTCCAAGTCTATCTCTCCATATCAAAAACATTAATTGTCAATTAAGTATTTTATAATCCCAATATATAATTTTGATTCATCACATTAATGTCATGTAATAACCATCTTAAGTATAAACTTATTTTACTATCTTTGCATTAAAATATTTTAGTATCTAGTTACTAGTGAGAACCCCTATTTAATAAATATTAAACCTTGAAATAAAATGGTTTAATAATCAAAATAATAAATATTTATGATTAAAATTATATTTATTAATAAGATAAGAATTTTTTAACAAATATAATTTAAACATAAATTAATTTACAAATAATAGTCATATTACACATATGACCCTACATGGCGATTCATTTAGGAAAATACACCCATGACCATCACATATGTAAGGTTCACCAAACCCTAGAAAAGAGAAAGCTCTTTCATTTTGCACTTGACTTGTTTTAAAATCTCTAAGTGATAACTAGAATTTGATTGCCTTTAGATTTAGGGTTTCAATTCATTCTTGATGCCACACTCTTGTACAATGAAGGTGCACCTCTTGGTAATGATCCTCTTTCTCTTTTCTCATACATATTGCAACTTTTGAATATCATGATATCACATCATTCCACCAATTTCCTATATAAATATAATTACATTGAAGACATTTCATATATAAAGTGTCTCATCTAAGTTTTCAAATCAATGTTGCATATCCATTATAGGGAATACAAGAAAAATGCAATGTCCACATCTATTGATATTTTTCCTCCTTTTCCTTTATTGTTGATTATTTTGGTATATTCATATTCATAGTGTAGTAAATTTGAGTCGTGTGTCCAATGTAGCAATTTCCATTGCCATCTTAGTAAAATCATTTTCTTCATCACAGTTAAGGATTTTTTTTTCTAAATTTGCATTTTTTTCAATGCTCGTATTTTCCATCACTAGCCTCTTACTTAAATTTTAAATTTTCATATTTTATCTTTGTTTTAGTTTTATATTATCTTTGTGTTGTTAATTTATAATTTGACTAGAAAATATTTTTATTGTTAAGTGATGTTTTAAAATTTAATGTAAGATAACTAGTAATGTACATGATTTAAAAATTCATTTAAAAATGAATTAAATATAATATTTGATTTACTTATTTAATATTTTTACATAATTTTATATTTAAAATAAACTTGATATTTTAATTTACTTTAAATATATATAATTAAAATTCAAGGCTTTAATTAATTTAATATTTTTAAATAAACATTTCAAATATATTTATTTATTTTTTCATTATAGTAGTTTATAAAATATTTTTCTAAAAGCACAATGATATTTGTACAATTTTTTTTAGATATTTCAATGAATGAAGAAAAAATATTTGTGGTAAATATTTAATTTATATAAAGTAGTTTATATATTTATCATTTAAATAATTGAAATAATTTTGTATTTACATTTTTTCAATGAATAGTACTTTTCTATTAAAAAATAATATACTACTTACAATTCACAAAAAAGGGGTGGGGGATACAAGATCACCCTATTAGAGTTCACACAGTAGAAGCCACAGAATCAACAAATATTCATCCAAAAAAAAAATTTAAGCAACTCGTCAAGCTACCAAAGTAGTACCAACTAAGTGGGGTTGTTCATCATGATCATGAAAAACCCAATCATCCCTGGAATTGGTAGGCAAACTGGGAATAGTCTAGCCATTAGTAGCATCATCAAGGACATGATCACCATCCTTTTTATCATCTCATGGGGGTGAGATAACCAACTCCAGGCAAAAAGGCCATTTGCTAGAGACTACTCAAGGATGACCAAGTGGGGGAGCCATTGAACCTGGAGACCAACAAGAGCCACAGTGAGGTGGAGAAGCTAAGTGGTGACACCAACCACCATTACCACCACTAGGAGAGTGGTGGTAGGAAGCCTATGGACATGGTGTGTGTGAGTAGCAAGAAAATGAGTTACACCCTTAGCAGCAACCCCTAGATGGATTATGATCTATCGAGACATTCAGAGGCATTCTAGCAACCATACAAGGAGCATTACCCTAGTGATTGAGAAGCTCCTGGAGGTCAGCCAACTCTAGAGCAATCTCATTGGCTTGGAATTTACTTTGCATCATTACATTGTTACAAATGCAAGCTTTAGTGTACATAACAACATTTATGTCAAGAAAACTATGAGTGAAAAGAACAACATTCCTATGTTTCCACAAGGTAAAAGAAATCTCCATCCTAAATGTATGCCAAATCTAGGTAAATTAGCTAGGGAACTTGGGGGAGTCACCTAAAAGCACCACATTCTAGGAAAAATGTTCAAGCCAAAATGACTTAAAGAAATGATGAATCTAGTGCCAATAGTTTTGAGAAAATCTATAGGACCTAAAAAAAATGCAAAAAAGACTCTAGCTACCCACAAAATGGACATCAAGGATCTATAATCCCAATATTCTTGAGCCAAGGCCCAAGGGGAAGACCTTGAAAAAACAAGCACCAAGAAAAATGTGCAATATTGGGTTCTATAATGACACTCCAAATAGTGTCAAAACACTTTCTCCATTGACAAAGAAAATACTACAAATGTGAGCATTGCTTGAGGGTATCCACCATCAAGAAATGGTGAGAAAGCCATTGATACCCCAAGCTTGGATTGTAGCTGGTGAAGGGAGTGATAGGATATCACTTCTAGTCTATCCACCAAGGTCAAATAGATTGAATACCCACCTTGTGAATTAAGTGATCTAGAATTGTAGAAAGAAATAGATCAAAAGTCTTTTGATCTAAATGGGCAAGAGAAAATTGGACATGCATATCTTCCTAGGATCTAAGACTCATAGAGACCTTGGAAAAGAGATTTTTAGGTGTCTTGATGCCCCATTTGGAAAAATGTAGAGCACTAGCACCTTAAGTCTTGGCTAGAGGAACACCCTGGATGTAAAACAATGGAGACCACCAAATGTTTTGTTAGTTCAAAATGCCCATCAGCAGTCCATCAAAGAAAAGGCATGATACCTTCTCAAGCTTTCCATATTCTCTTAATAACAAAATATCCTTATATGTGTATGGCTTTCAACATGATTAAAAGTTTTTTAAAGCTAATCCCCTTCCATGTAGGCCTATTAACAGGGAACCCAAAAGAAATGCAATTCTAAACCAAAACTTTCAAAGCTTCATCTCTAGTAATGGCACATATAATCTATTTTCTACAAAGAGAGAGACCTTGCTTTTATGTGGAAAGAAGACCAAGACCTCTAGACTCTTTGGGGAGACAAAAAAATCCAAATCTACTCTATGAAAGTCACTCAAAAATCACTTTAATTTTAGATAAGAGGCTTTGGAAGGAGCCCAATAGGAAAAATAATAAACATGCATAGCAACCAAGAACTTTGAGAAAATCTAAAATTTTCTCACAAGAGAAAGAGGTTTACTAAGCCAATAGTCAAGCTTCATTGCAATCTTGACAAACAGAATGTTCAAAAAATCATCTAATGAAGCTTGAAAGGAAAAAGTAATGCCCAAAAAGCAAAACAAATCCCTATGCATGACCCATTTCCATTCAAACTAGTCAAGCCGACATGGAGCTAGCAATAAAAATTGTCAATATTAGAGCTTTTTGTGCCATTGAATAGCTAAGTCAGATGCTTGACAAAAGGTGTCCAAGCATTACAAGGGATTAGTGATGTTTTCCCCATCCTCCAAAAGAGTGAGAAAGGAATCATCAACAAAGTCTCCATTGACCAACTAGGAAGAGGGCTCTAGTAAGGAAATGCCATGAACCAAACCAGATGAAATAGAGTTGGCTTGCAAGTAACCAAATCCTTCAGCAGCAAGAACATATAAAGTTAGAGCTAGAGGGTAACCCTATCAAATGGAGAAAAAGAGCCAAAAGGCTTCAAATTGAGAGCTATTGATAGTAATACAAGTATTAACATCTCCACAAACTAAAGAAAATTCAGACAAAAACCAAGGGCTTAGAGCATAGCTAATATGAAAGGCCATTCAATCTGGTCATAGGCTTTGGAAAAATAAATTTTCAAAAACACAAATGATGAATTGGATTTGAGAGCCCACTCCATGCCTTGCCAGGCAGCAATGATGTTGTCAAGAATATACTTGTCCTTAATAAAGCCAATTTTCTCTAGCCGCACAATTAAAGGTAGAAAATGGAAAATTTTAAGAGAAATTTCCTTAACAATAATCTTATAACACACATTAAGCAAGGTAATGGGTCGCTAGTTACAAATATCCTCAGGATTGCCAGCTTTAGATATGAATTTGATGTTTCCTTTGTTGATAATAGCTCATAGACTCTTAGAATGATAGGCTTCAAGATAAACTTTGTGCAAGTTAGGACCAATAGAACCCTAGAGGTGCTTGTAAAATTCACAGGGAAATCCATCACACCAAGAGACTAGTCATCAACCATGGAAAAAACTACCTCATTTATTTACATTTTAATTAATGGTAGTAAAAAATAATTAGTTTAGATAAAATATGTGAAAGAAATAAAGAAAACAACATAATATTTTTCTTTCAATTGAAGTATTTGAGATATATATGAAAAATTAATATTAATATTTTAATAAATTCAATCAATTCTATCATAGATAATTTTTCTTTTAGAATATTGATATTTTTTAGGATAATTTTAATAATTTTATGTTTTAGGAATCATCAAAAGATTATTACACACACAAATTCAAATCACTTTTTTGACTACTTTCATTATATTTTAAAAAAAATTGAATAAAATTTTAAGTTGAAATAATCTTGTTTTTTTAAATACATCTATTTTTAAACAATATTTATTATCTATTAATTATATGTTGAATATCTGCATAGTTGAAAATGGAAATTGTTAATTACTAATTATATTTTTATTTACTCACTAGCTGTTCTAATAGTTGATTTATTTTTTCAATTGATCAATGGAATGTGAGAAGGTTAGTTTAATAATTTAAATAACTTTGAAGGTAGAGAAATAATAAAAAAGAATCTTTGATTTTCACACAGGTCTAAAATTACAAATGATCTAATTTTATTGAATATGTCATTAATCAATTTCTTTACATGATGTGTATTTATAATTACTAATACTTTAATTATTCTATATTTGAAATAAAATTTATTGGATTGATGTGCATGAACATTCACATCTAATTGTGAGATATGTAAAACATTTTTGTAAAAAAATGTCTTTGATTAAAAAAATTTCATCAATGTTATAGACACTTATAATGAATAACCAATTTTTTGTGTGGTTAATAAGATAGACACGCTACACAATCAATCACACATATCCTCATTAAATAGAGCTCAATATACAAGATGCATGGTTTTTTTTTTCCATTCATTACAAATACTAATTGTCTTCAATTTAGAAGATGGGTGTTTTGCTTGTCATTCAATACAAATACTCATAGACTTCAATTTATGAGATGGATTTGACTCTTAATAAATAAAATTATATCAACTAACTAGTCTAGGAGCCCTACAAAAGTCATTTTTTCCTCCTTTCAAATCCATTATCTAAGGTTTCTTATAACTCTTTCCACCAATTTCTTAGAGTCATTCCATAGAGAGAGAGAGAGAGAGAGAGAGAGAGAGACTTTTTCTCCATCTCCCTCTCCAAATATATCTCTTCTTCTCTTCCACTTATTCTCTTCTTCCCCTCTCTTTCTATAGATGTCATCTCTATTTCTAAATCCCCCTCCCTTTCTCTTTTTCACACCTCTCTATCTATATTTACCCCTCTTCCTCCCTATACCTATAACAATATCTATACCTCCATATCTATCTACATGCCTCTCTATCGCCATCTCTCCCTTCATATCTATTTTGATACAAGTTCATCTCTCTCTACTATTTATATCTCCCTCTCACAACCTATACATATAGAACTTCCTATCGCTCCCCTCTTCCTATTGTAAACATAAAATTACTCTATTGATAAAGAAACCTAATTATATTCTTTATTTAGATATTTTTCTATTTTAGATTTGAACCTATCAGTTCTTTATTGACTACTTTATTGCAAAAAAACTCTCATTCACTATGCAAATATATTAACAAATGCAACCAAACTTTCTTGATTCAAATTTTATACCTATTTAGTGTGCCCATTAGTTTTTCACTAGTAATTGTCAAAAAAAAATTCAAGAGCATTTAAGGTGTACTTTTGAACTTTCATTTTGATTCTCACAATAGGTTCATATGTTTCATAGAAGGTGGATGCACAGATAAAATTAATCTTTTGGTAAGATTCTAACTTTTAAAAAATTGAATTATTTCATGCAATAATCAACTTTAAAATTCTTTAAATTAAAAAATTTGTGTACTCAAACATTTTTCTGATATTTTAGACAATCTTCTAAGAAACATTGTCAACTTACTCATGACATACATTTTTCTTAAAATTGATAAGAGATATTATTTTTCACAAGTCAAAAATTATCTTAAGAATGAAAATTAAAAATCTTATTTAAATATGCTTGATTAAAACACTACTAAATAAAAAGCATCAGTCATATCATAACAATTATAATAAAAACTTTTCTATAAATTAACTACAATTAGATCTAGATGTAATAAAAAGTAAATTTACAATTGAATTTAAATATGATTTTTTTTTAAGGAATAAAAATATAATAAAAATATTTTATATATTAAATTATATTTATATAAAAATTAAAAAATACTTCTTTCAGTTTACTTTCTTATGATGTGAGAGGAATCCACACTTTACAATGACGAACGAATCTGATGATCAAGACTTGACCCACTTCTAGGGCATAGGAACAATGACTATTCTATTAATGGTGGCATGTCAATGTCACTCTAAAGTGGCTCTAACAGAGAGAGAATGACACCTCAAAGACATCTATTCTTGCATCGGATATAGCTATCCCTAACAAATGAGTTAGTTATATTTATATTTATATTATAAATTATACTACCCAATATCCATTACCTTTTGAATTTAAATATATTTTTGTCAAAAAAATGATGTTCCTAATATGATAATTACATGTTGCAGAAGTTAGGGTTTTCCTCAAAGAAATCTGCACTCTTTCATTAAATGGGTTTCAACTTGATTAGTTCCTATTTGTCAATGTACTGATAGCCTATTCCAAAATGAGATCTTTGAAATATGGTATTTGCATCCATCCAGGTTTTGCATCCATCCAGGTTTTAAAAGAATTTTTTTTAGATGTTATAGTTGTAGGTGACCCTGTAAACATGTATGCAAAATCTGGAAGGACACACAAGGCACGTCTACTATTTGACAAAATGTCTTAAAAAAATGTAGTCCCATGGACATCAATGATATATGGGTAAAAGTACAAAGTTTTCAAGCTGACTTATTAGAATGACTGAATTTAAGTATTCCTGTCTAAAAATAATTTTGTTCAAACATATGATCTTGATAATTTACTCTAGCTAAGTTAAATGGTCTCACACTTTTCTAATTGGAAATGTCTATTAAATGCATGTTTTATACTAGTTAGAATCCAATTACTAAAGAAATACAATTATTTTAGAAAACTGACATTTCAATAACTCATACTATTTGTTATGATATTTTTTTAATAACACCTAAATGCCATTTTATAGAGCTCAAGCTCAAAAATATTCTCATATAGAGTTCACAGTGTTTTAATTAGATATAGTATATTATAATTGGGTAAAAGTCTAAAGTTGTCTCACCTTTCAGGCTAACTCATCAAAATGGCTAAATTTGAGTATTTTTATGTAAAAATTAATTCTATTCAAACATATGATCTATATAAATTCAAATTCTAGCTAATTTATGTATGGTCTCACATTTTTCCAATTGGAAATGTCTATTAAATGCATGTTCTATACTAGTTCACATCCAATTACTAAAGAAATAAAATTATTTCATAAAACTAATGTTTCAGTAATTCTTACTATTTTTTTATGATTTTTTTTAATAAGATATAAACACCATTTTATAGATCTAAAAGTCAAGAATATTCTCATATAGATTTTATAGTATTTTAATTACATATATTATATTGTAATTAAAATTTTCTACAAGCACATATTTTAACACTTGAAAAGATGTCAATTTTGAGAAGGAATATTTTTTTAAATGATATCAAAAAAATTAAAATTATATAACATTCTAGAGGAGAGAGTCCTCTTCTAGAATCTATAATTTTTCTTTTGGTTAGAACAGATTTGTTTTGAAAAATGTGGTGGTAGATGAAAACTATTGATTTTAGGTGAGTTAAAATTTAAGTCATTATAAAAGAGAAATTATAGCTGTAAAGCTATTTTTTATTTTTTATTGTTTGAGTTTTATATGCTATACATGACATAGCCTAAGATCAAAGGGGAATACAATTATTTGCATATAGTTTTTTGGTGGGAACTAAACCTCTAATTTTCAATGCTTTTCAACAACTAAAAAATTAGCTATAAAAATTAGAAAAATATATCAATTCGTATTCCAAATAATTATTAAAAATCATAATCCTAAACTTTGTCCATTTCTACAAATTTCATTAGTTTACTTCATTTTCAAATTCTAAATAATAATACCAATTTTATGTCATTGAAGGTGAACAATGATACTTTTTTTAGCCTTTTCCTTTACAAAAGGGTGATACAGGTATGCACTTTTACTCAATTAAAAATTCTACAAGTACATATTTTAACACTCGAGAAGATGTCAATTTTGAGAAAGAAAAAATACTAAATTATATTTTAAAAAAATTAAAAATTATATGAAATTCTAGAGGAGAGAGTCCTCTTCAAGAATCTAAGATTTTTCTTCTGGTTCAAATAGATTTGTTTTGAAAAAGGTGGTGGGAGATGAAAACTACCATTTTTAATAAGTTGAAATTTGAATCATTATAAAATTGAAAATATAGGTCTAAAGCCAATTTTTAATTTTTATTGTTCTAGCTACATATGTTATCTATAAAATAATCTGAGATTAAAAGAAAATAAGTTAATTTCCATGTAGTTTTGTGGTGGGAACTAGTCCCGTAATTTCCAACAATTTTTAGGAACTAAAATTGATCTTTAAAAAATAGGAAAATATATAAATTCTTATTCAAAATAATTATTAAAAACTATAATCCTTAAGTTCATCCATTTCTTAACATTTCATTAGTTTACTTTATTTTCAAATTCTAAATTATAATACTAGTTTTATGTCATTGAACGTTAACAACTATAATTTTGTTAGCCTTTTCCTTTGTAAAAGGGTGACACATGTTTGTGCTTTAACCCATATGGATATGCAATAAACAAATTTATCAAAATTATGCTAGAAACTTTAAAACATATGTGACTGGCAGGTGTAAAGCTACACTCGTCAAACTTTGGAGCTTTGGAATAGGGTATATATGTTAGAAATAATAGCTCACCAGTATAACTAAGAGGGTGGGTGAATCAATTATATAAAAATATTAGATATTTATCCTCTTAAACAATCTCAACCATCCAATCAAAGTAAATAGTAACCATAAGGAGATGCACATACATAATTACACTAGATATGTTGACTAGGGAAACCCTTGATCAGAAGGAAAACCCCAGTGGGAATGATGTCCACAAAGTGATGTACTAATATGAATATTCCTTGTTAGAGGATGGACCCTGTTAAGAGTCTATTAGAACACTTAGTACAAAGAGTTCCTATTAGGAGACTTTGAATCTGTGTTAGGATATTCCAACCCTATTAAGAGTTGTAAAAGGAAGATGAACCCACTGTCCAAATAGCTTCAGGATTAGATCAACAAACCCACTATCCAATTGATCTCGATTCTATTCCTTTTAGAATAATAGATGTGTGAAAATATTTTGCTTCTTCTTCTATCGAGTACATCAAACTTCTTTACCTTTAGATCATGTAATCATATCTGGAACTCTATAGCCACCAACAATAATCCTTAAGGTCACTTACATGCATTAGGAAATCACTATGCCCTATTGCTTCACAATTCACAACTCTTCTCTACTCATCAATCTCAATCATGATATCTAAAACTCAAAAAACATCTTTCCTTTCTACCACAAGCAATATTAAATCCTTGACTTGGCTTTACATTTTACCATATGTTAATTAAATGAAATATGCATTTAGTTAATGTTTTCAGCTCACTGTTATACCCAAACTTTCACACATACAACTTCCATACCTGAACACTTTCTAAGATCATTAGTGGACAGTGTACTACCTCTAGTTAACTATGCAACCCTTCATTTCAAATACAAAGTGTTGTATTGATCATACAATAAGGACTATTTTTCTAATGCTCTATTTCCATGTGGTTCAATGTATATCATTAATATCTTCTGTATGATGTCAATCCAAGTTCTTCACACTTGCCCATGTGACCCATATATACTATAATATGTGCTAGTAACTATGCATAAGAAAATACATAATTTATTGTCCTTAATACAAAGATTACAGTTTGTTGCTTTGTCAGTCTTTATAAACTCATTACTATGTTGTCATCAATGAAAAAGACAATCATTAAAATGTTTTGCAATGCTCCCGCATAACATCAACATTCATGTTAACAATCTTTTCCTTTGGCATTGATGGCAACATAGATGAAAAACATCTAGTTTCAAGAATACCAATAAGTCTCTTCATCAATCAAATCTCATTTCATGCAAATCCTTTATTGCAAAAATTTTCCCGCGTAGTACAAACTCTCTCCAATGTTCTTCATGTCACTCTCTCCCAGATTGACATCAATGTCAAAGATAGTACATAAATGGTTCAATTGTTTGAACATACAATAATCTATCAGCACAAAAAGAATCTGGTCTATTGCTTTACAACTTTTGCATATATCTCTATAAACAATGCAAGTTTCTAAAGACATTGTTGCATAACAATTACCTATTACCAAGAGTTTTTGGCTAACTCTATTCATCATAGATACTTCCCCATTGAGGAAGCATTAACATTCAATCTAGTTTAACAATAGTGTTATAAACCTTGAATTGATGCACTTTTGCATCATTTATTCTAAACTAGGAAAGGGCATAACCCCAAGCATACCTATCAGGTACTTAAATGTATCCTTTCGCAAGGCCTTCATAAAAAAAATTGCAATCTGTTCCTTACTGGCAATGTATTCCAATTGAATTTCCTTCTCTATAACTTTCTCTCTCAACACGTGATACTTTATAGCTATGTGCTTAGTTTTAGAATGTAAAATAGGAGTCTTAGACATGTTACCTATATTTTATTTATCACAGTAAATGATAACAAGTTCTCTGAATGTAATTCCAATATCCTTCATCATCTGCTTCATCCATATGACCTGATTATAGTTGTTTGTTGTTGCAACATACTCTACCTCTGTAGTACTTTGTGAGGTACAATCTTTCTTCTTTTTGAGCCAAGAAACTAATATTCCTCCAAAGAAGAATTCTCATCCACTAGTTCTTTTTCTATTATCCCTATCTCTAGCCCAATCAACATCTGTATAAGTGCAGAGAGTGAAATCATTTCTTTTGTCTTACCAAATGCCATAGTTTGATGTCCCTTTTAGATATCTAAATATATTCTTTATTACTACATAGTTATACTCTCTAGGATCAGCCTAAAATATTTCCACAATTCCAACTGCATTAGCTATATCTTGTCTACTATGAGTCAGATATTGCAACCCTCCAATCATAGATGTGTACTTCTTTTTCTCAATAGCAGGTGTCTCATCTTTACTTGATAACTTGTGACTAGTTATCATAGAATTTCCAACAGGTTTACAACTTTCTAGACCAAGTCTTTCAAATAATTGGTCTAAGAAATAAAGATACCTTCTTTGTTCTAAACAATTTGCAATCCTAAGAAAAAAATTGTTTCTCCTATCATGCTAATTTCAAACTCATTCTTCATATCTTTTGAGAATTTGTTATTGGCTTCATCATTTCCTCCAAAAAATATGTCATCAACAAATACAATTATTATCAACAAACCATCTTCTATTTCCTTCAAGTACTAGTTACTATATGTTGTTCCTTTGGCAAATATGAGCTTTGCTAAGTGTTTGTCCAACCTTGCATACTAGCTTCTAGGTGTTTTCTTTAATACATACAAAGATTTCTTTAATTTTCAAACCATGTCCTTCTCTTCTATCAAAGGAAGACCTTCTAGTTGCTCAATATAAACTTCTTCTTCAAGTTCTCCATTATAGAATGTTGACTTAACATCCATTTGATATACCTTAAAATTCTTATTCACTACATATGCTAGGAATATCTGATAGCTTCCATTCTTACCATAGGTGCATAAGTTTCCTCATAATTAATTCCTTCTTTTTGAGAGTAGCCTTTGCATACAAGTCTTTCATTATTCCTTATTACTTCTCCCTGTTCTTTCATTTTATTTCTGAATACCCATTTTTTGCAAATCACATGTTTGTCCTTTTCTTTAGGAACTAATTCCCATGCATCATTTTTAATTATTTTCTGAATTTATTCCTCCATTTCTTTTATCCAATGGTCATCTTTGATTGCCTCATCTACACTTTTTGGTTGTACTTGAGATAATAGGCATAGTTCTTCATTAATTTTTCTCCTTGTCATTACTCCTTTTTCATTACTTCCTATCATCTAATCAACAAAATTATTTCTTATCAAATTTCAATTTGGATTATGATTTGTTGCTTCAATTCTTATTTCAGGTACTATGCTTTGCTTTTCTCTTACTACTTCAATTTGCACATTATTCTACAAGTCATTGTTAGTTTTGAGAAATAGTTCATTGCATCTGTTGGTCATCCCAGAATAATCATCTCCATTGGAGTTATAATCCATCATCTTTTCCTTAGTGCCAAACTTTTCATAAATTTTAACATTTGTGCACTCTACTATAGCTTTTGTTCTATGTTTGAAACATATGTAAGCTTTACTTTTCAATGAATAGCCAAGAAACATACCTTCATCGCTCCTTGGATCAAACTTACCGATATCTTCATCTCTTTTGATGTAGCATTTTCTTCCAAGTATCCTAAAGTATTTGAATGAGGATGGGTGACCAAACCATAACTCATAGGGTGTTTTGTTCATATCTTTTCTAATCTTCACTCTATTCAGTGTGTATACTATTGTATTGATTGCTTCTCTCCAAAAAAAAGTGGTACATCATTCTTAAATAACATAGCTCTTGCTTCTTCAGGAATTGATTTTTTTCTTCTTTTAGGAATCCCATTCTACCAAGTTCTATGGGGTGATGATAGTTGTCTCCTGATACCATGCTCTTCACAATAGATATTGAATTCTCCTCCTCTATCAGATCTTAAGCTCTTGATTTTAACTCTAGATTCATTCTCAACTGTTAGAAGTTGTAATCTTTCCTTGGTGTGTTTATAAACCAAGGTTAGACCTCCTTTATTTATTATTATAATATATTAGAATATAAGCCAAGGTATCCTAATATATTTCTTTTTTGTCATTTTTTCCACTACATCTTATTTTGTCATCTAGTGGAATATGTGAGGACAAATATATATTGTAATTTGTAATTTAGATTATTCCTCCTTAAGAGGAATCTCACACTTGGCCTCACACACTTATGAATGGTGGCATTCATAGACATGGGAGCTACATTCTAACTCCTCTCTCTCATCTCTATTTAAGAGATGACCCTCCTCTCTCATTTCTAACGAGGTTTTTTCCTCCTCTCAATTATTGTATGAGAAATTGCTCTCTTGCTCTCTCTCTCTCTTCTTAGGCATTTCATGCCTCATTCATAACATCACAAGGGGTTTTCTTTGCTTTCCCCTTACCAAATATCTTGTCTCATGGTGTTGGATCTTGAAGCTTTCTCTCTCCTATCTTATTGTAATATCTTTTCATGCATTAACTCACTTAGATTCTTTCCTAGTTTTTCTTATTTACATATTTTCTTTTTCCATTTCTAACATGGTATCAGAGCAGTTTAATCTTTGTTTTGAGTGTTTGCATGAAGGTACGATTCGAAGGAGACTCTTGAGAGAGATTTCACTAATTTTTTTAACCTTCTTAAGTTGGAAGAAATTGAAGTTTTTTTTTGGATTTGGTTGGTTTACCGCCAAACCCATTTAACTTCTGTTTTCTCTAATTTGTGTAGGTTACTTCTTATTTTCTATTAGTTTTCACCTAACCCTCTTTGGAAGGCTTGCCACCAAAGAGTAACTTTCTTTATCATCGAACCATTTTTTTTCTCTTTTTTTGGAAGGCTTGTTCTGTTTTTCTGCAATATCATTTTGTTACATTAGTTTTTATTTGAAATATTCAAATATATATGCTAGTTTTTGATGGGTTACAACCTTTCATAACTAAACAATGTTCAGATTTTTTTTTATTTTTTTTTTATGGGTTACTTGCTATAGTGGAAAATGTAAATTAAAAAAGGTTCATTTCTTATTCTTTTGAGCCATCTTCTCAGTCTTTGCTCAGTGTACTTGTAAATTTGAGAGCAATTCCTACTTTGAAGTCATAGACTCAGAGAGTTGACTTATTGGTTCGGAAATAATATAGACCTTTATGCCTCTCTATATGTCCACAATTATTTTTTTAGCATGAGTGTTTTGGCCTTCTGCTGAGATAGATAATCTAGTGAATTATTATTTTATTTTCTTTCAAACAACAATCTATTTGCTTTTTCTTTCTTGCTGATGCATAGCTGAAGGGTAGTCGAACTTGCAGTAATTCTTTCTCTTTTTCAATTGTTGGCTATGTGTAACCATAGCCGGGCATATAGTTCAGTAAAGATCCATTTTTTGGATGACTTCCTGCATAAGGATACTCTAAGTAACCACTTAGAATATGTATCTAGTAATTTTCCCACGGCTTAACCCATACCTTGGCCTCATAGAGTTTGGGAGCAAAATCTCCATCCTCTTTTTCCTCGAGTGTGAGATGGTTCATAGTCCTTGCTACCACCTGCTCCTCTAACTTCACCACTCGGCTAAATGATAGAGGCCCTTTATTCTCTTTCTCTCTCTATTGGATATTGTGATGTTGAATGCCAAAGCGTCCAAGCTCCAACGTAAGGCACGGTAAAGGAGACGTGATGAGTAATGGAGAAATAAGTGCTCTACAGGGAGGAAGGTGGACAGGTGACTGTAATAATTAAAATGAGGTCCCCAGCAGGCATGGGTTGGAAGAACCGACAGATACAAGTGGGCCCTATTTTTTGAAATGTGAGGTGTCTGACCTATTGTTGCATGTGGGTGCCATAATTTTCAAAAATGTGACTGTCATTTGTGCACCAATGCAAATAAATAAGGTTGTGCAGCAAATACATATAATATTAATTATAGTTGTAGCACTCTGTCCGATGGAAATGATTGACAACTGTATATCATGATTATCCTGCTACCTCTCTATCCTTACAAATCTATAAAAATATAGAAAGTGAGAAAACGTAGATTGTCAATATAAATGGCACAGATCAGACTAGAGTATAGTTTGTGAATAAATTGTTGATAGCAATCATGGTGGCCTTTGTAACTGCACCATCAATTTCGACATCGAAAGCCAGAGATGCATTCGGCTCTATTCTATCTTTCACAATCCTCATTTTGGTTGCTATCCTAGCCCTTTCCATCTATCTATTCTCTGTTATCAAGTATGAAAGCATCATTCATGAATTTGATCCTTACTTCAATTATAGAGTTACACAGTACCTTACAAAAAATGGAGTCTATGACTTTTGGAACTAGTGTGATGATCAGACCTGGTACCCTCTGGGTCATGTCATTGGTGGAACAGTTTATCCTGGTCTAACATTGACAGCTGGAACCTTGTGGTGGATATTCAATTCTTTGAACATACCTCTTTCAGTGGAAACTGTTTGTGTTTTCACTGCTCCTATATTCTCAGCCAATGCTGCTTGGGTAATGTACCTTTTAACATAGGAAGTGAAGGGCACTGGAGCTAGACTTATGGCTGTAGCCCTTATAGCCATGATAGTCACCTGTAGAGGCACCACGAGGTCTCTAGATGCCCTAACGGATCTGAACTCGTGGGATACAACTATGTGTATGGTAATGAGTAATGTAGGGTGAAAGATTGTTTTTTGCAAAGAGGATGTTAGACTGCATTCAGGTCCTCCTCCTGCACCTCTCCTCCTTCAGCTTTGGCATTCATAGAGGGGACGGGGCAAGCGCTTTTGTAGGGTTGGATGTCGGCACAAGTCTCTCCAACATGCCTTTCGCCGTTGATTCCGTAGAGCTCCAACAATTTTCTGCCACATTTATAACATTTTTTTACAAGTTTTTTTGTAACAGTAAACTTATTGCAATTTTTTTTTGGCTAGCTATGATTTCATTTGGATTTGTCAGCCTGCTATAACATATTTGTATCTTTACTATTCCTGAAATCTTTATTTTAGTAACGTTTTCTTGTCTTTTCATGCAAGATTCTTTTTTCTTTTTTGAGCTCTCGAGAGAGGCATTTTTTGCTTTTATCATTGCCTTTTGTCAACCTATCTTTGGCATATTATCATTCATTGTCAATCAGCTCAAACACAAGTACAATATTTTTATTTTAAATCTCTCTTACTCCTTTACGTGGTTTTAAGTAAAAAAGGAGAAGTTAAGGATAACATTTTTTTTTCTGAAGAAGTTCTTAGTATTAAATATTAAAACTAATTAAAGTTTTTTTTTTTTACATAAAAAGTTAAGAGTTTTTATGTATTTTTTAAATAAATAAGTAAATGTCTTCTTTTATAATTCCTTTTTTTCCATAATCTAGGAGGACTATTGTCTTTGATAGTGAGCCCATCCTTAATATCTTCTCACTTGTGTTCACCTTCCATGGAGATTTTAACTAATAACTTATGTCTATTGCTCTTCCAAATACTTCTTATTTATCTCAATTTATTCAGTTTTATGAGTATCCTACACTATTGCCTTCATTATTTAATGATTTGAGCTAATTGATCTATCTGCACATGGTTGCAGTTTTATGCTTTTATAGCATAGTTCTATGCCCATGTTGGCACTTTATGGTTTTATACCATTGATATACATGATTTATATGATATTTGTTTTGAGTTGCATAGGGAGCCAATTTTTTCAAGGATAACTATGTAGGTCCCCTCAGTATAACTGATACATAGTTTTGGGTAAAAGCACAAACCTGTGTCACCTTTTTATAAAGAAAAGTGATATCAGAATGTGACAGTTCAACATTAATGACAAAAAAAATGGTATTTGTGCTTAAAATATGAAGATGATGTAAACTGATGAAATGTGTAGAATTGTATGAATTTTATGCCTATAATTTTTATTATTTTTTTGACTAAGAATTTATTCATTTTATTTTATTTTGAAGTCCCTTTTTTAACTGTAAAAAATATAGGATGTAGTTCCTGTCAAACAAGTATGTGCAAATCATCTTTTTTTGTTATGATTTGAAAATATTTTATAGATGACATGTATAGCTAGTGCACAAAAAAAGAAATAATTATTTTTGATGTATATTTTCTTTGTTATAAGTACTCAAGTTTGACCTTGTCAGAATCCAACAGTTTTTTCCTCCCGTCAAAACTTCCCTATCAAATATATACCTTCTTGGAAAAAAATTACATATTCATGAAGAGGATTCTCTCCTCTAGTGATAAATTTTTTTTTTTTTTTTTTGATATGATTTACTATTTTTATTCATTTTTTGAGAGAGCATCTTCTGAAATGTTGAAATATCGACTTATAATATTTTTAGATTATAGCATATTATAACTAATCAAAACACTCAAAAATTTATATAATGATGATATTGAATCTAAAATCTAGAAAAGGGTATTTTTAGTTTTTTTTAAAAATTGAGTTTTGATAGAGAAATGAGATTTGACCAAAACAGGTTTTTGTATCACAAACGGTGACACAGATCTATGCTTTTACCCTTTCCTTATCTAGCCCATGGAGTATTCCTCCATCCTATAATGGTATGCACTTACTTCAATGGAGTTTCCCTCCATTTGTTCCACTTTTTTCCTCAATGCGAGGATGATATTTTATGGGGATTTCCCATTTCAATCTCGTTATCTCCTTGGTGTATACTCCTAGTTTTGATTTAGTCATGGTATGACTTCCTAGACTTTGCTCATTTTTGAGTGTATATGTGATGAGGCTACCATATCTTGGAGCACTCCTATATTGGAGACTTTATTTGAGAAATTTTTTTTGACCCATGCTGATCTTTTTTATCATGGCAATGATGTTGCTTGTCCATGATGGATTTCTTATTTGAAGGCAATATGTTGTTCCTCCTCATAAACCCTTCCTTTGGTCCACTTCCGCTATAATTCTTGGAATAATTGTAACTTGAATTATTTGGTGCTTAAGGAACATGTTCTACTTATTTATTATTGTCTCTCTTATATTTCTTTGATAAATATACAATGTGATAATGTTCTGCATTCTTTATTGCCTAGATCGTGGGTCATGTAGGTGATGGAGTCGCGACCCATTCACTTATAGTGGGATGACTCATTAATGGACTATCTATATCCATGTGATTGGCGCAATGTTGATGCAGGTTTCATTAGTTGGCCTTGTCTATGGTCATTTGTGCATTGGTATGTTCCTTTCATGAGAGATTTATTGCATCTATTATGATCATTTTGAGCTTATCACTTATTTTAGATATCATGTTAACTCCATTTCATGTTGGTGAACACATTCATTTATTCTCATCTCTCTTAGTTCCTCCTTGATTAAATTATTATAACTTCATTTTTTTAACTAACTTCTCCATTCAATGTAATTCTACTTGTGGATAGTTGTCTTGTTTTTGTTCTTTGTGTTTTTTTTTAGGTGATCCATCAAGGAACTTTCTCAATTTTTCACATATGAAGATGTGTCTATGTTTCCACTTGATCATATTCAAAGGACTCATGTACTTCTCTTGGATCTAAAAATGTACCATATGGCTTGAAGACAATCAAATTACTTCATATTGAAGATTAAGTTGTAGATTTTTGTAAATTATGGGTTTAATACCCCTTGATATAATTACCCCAAGTAAAGATTAAAGGGGGGTGTTAGAAGTTGTAATCTTTCCTTGGTGTGTTTATAAACCAAGGTTAGACCTCCTTTATTTATTATTATAATATATTAGAATATAAGCCAAGGTATCCTAATATATTTCTTTTTTGTCCTTTTTTCCACTACATCTTATTTTGTCATCTAGTGGAATATGTGAGGACAAATATATATTGTAATTTATAATTTAGATTATTCCTCCTTAAGAGGAATCTCACACTTGGCCTCACACACTTATAAATGGTGGCATTCATAGACATGGGAGCTACATTCTAACTCCTCTTTCTCATCTCTATTTAAGAGATGACCCTCCTCTCTCATTTCTAACGAGGTTTTTTCCTCTTCTCAATTATTGTATGAGCAATTGCTCTCTTTCTCTCTCTCTCTTCTTAGGCTTTTCATGCCTCATTCATAACATCACAAGGGGTTTTCTTTGCTTTCCCCTTACCAAATATCTTGTCTCATGGTGTTGGATCTTGAAGCTTTCTCTCTCCTATCTTATGGTAATATCTTTTCATGCATTAACTCACTTAGATTCTTTGATGAAATTAGTAGTACAAGGTATCATCAGCTAAATCATTTGTGCTATTGTCTTGAAAGGTGGTGTCAAAATTTTATAGATCTTTCATATCACTTCATCATCATATTTCTTTGCACCAAGAGATGTGATTCCTGCAATAATCTTAGCTATTCTACCAATATAGCTCCTTATTAATTCATCTTCCATCATTCTAGCATCTTGAAATGTGCAATGCAAAAAATTTAATCTAACCCTTTTTGCATGTCTAGCACCCTCATAAGAAGCCTCTAAAGTTTTCCAAATTTTATGATATGTTTTGAGTTGTTTTATCTGACTATACTCACTTTCAGGTAGAGCTAACAATATTGCCTCTCTTTCGCTTATGTTTTGCATAAATACTTCTCTCTACTCCTTAGTACAGATTTCAAGGTTATGTTCTTTCACAATTTTTTTAGATACTTAGTTACAAACCAATATCTTCCACCCGTGCACAAGAGATGTGTCTTCATTTTATCCTTCCAGCTATCATAGTTTGTGCCATCAAATCTAGGACTTTCCTTTCTAAACTAATTCTCCATGGATCTCCTAAAGTTGTTAAACTTTTCCTTCTAGGACCTAATGCTCTAATACCAATTGTTAGAAATGATAGTTCACTAATATAACTGAGAGAGGGGGTGAATCAGTTATATAAAAATCTTAGATATTTATCCTCTTAAAACATCTCAACTATTTAATAAAAGTAAATAGCAACCATAAAGATATGCACATACACATTTACATTAGATATGTTGACTAGGGAAACCCTTGATTAGAGGGAAAACCCCGGTGGGAATTTTGCCCACAAAATGATGTACTAATATGAATATTCCTTGTTAGAGGATGGACTCTATTAGGAGTCTATTACAAAACCTAGTACAATGTGTCGTTGTTAGGATACTTTGAATCCCTATCAGGATATCCCAACCCTATTAGGAGTTATAGAAGGTAGTTGAACCTATTATCCAAACAAGTTTTGATCAAATTAATAGACCCACTATCCAATATATCTCACTACTATTCCTTTTAGAATAATAGATGTGTGACAATATTTTTCTTCTTCCTCTATCTAGTATGTCAGATTTATTTACCTTTAGATCATGCAATCAAATCTAGAACTCTATAATCATCAATTATAATCCTTAAGGTTACTTACATGCATTAGCAAATCACTCTGCTCTGTTGCTTCACAATTTGCAACTCTACTCTACTCATCAATCTCATTCATGGTATCTAAAACTTGAAAAAAAATCTTTCCTTTATACCACCCTTAATAATAAATCCTTGAGTTGTCTTCAAATTTTACCATATATTAATTAAATGAAATACACATTTAACTAATGTTGGCAGCTCAAAGTTATACCAAAACTTTCACATGTGTGACTTTCATACCTACACACTTGCTGACATCATTAGTGATTAGTGTACTACCTCTAGTTAACTATGCAACCCTACATTTCAAATACAATGCACTATATCGATCATACAATAAGGACTATTTTCCTAATGTTCTATTTCCATGTGGTTCTCTGTATATCATTAATTCTTCTATACACTATTGATTTTGGTTCTACACACTTTCCGATATGTCCCATACATACTATAGTATGTGCTGGTAACTATGCATAAGTAGATACATAATGTATTTTCCTTAATACAAAGATCATAGTATGTTGTTTTGTCAGACTTTACAAATTCATTACTATGCTATCATTAATGAAAAACACATTGATAACAATGGTTTTCAATTTATGCTAACAATATAGACATCCATCAAAGCTTAATTGTAAGCAAATTTATTTTTTATGTCATTTTTCTGCCCTATTAGACATGTATGGAAAATGTAGAAGAACAGACAGGGCATGTGAACTACTTTATAGAATGCCTAAAAGAGATGTGATATCATTGAATTCCATGATTTTGCAATATTTTGAATATTGTAGGCCAACAGTCACATGGGTTTTTTTCCTCTACTTGTATTATGTCCCCTTAGTTGATCATTTACGATCTATCAATATTGATGGCATATTTTTGTAAGCTCATTCTATTTCATTAATATAATTCCTCTTCTCTCAATGTGGATGTAGATATGATTTGTGTTAAACCACAATAAACATCTATGTTTATGCATCTTATTAGTCTATAATTTTCTTTTGTTAATTAACTTACAATTGGTATCAGAGCCTATGATCTATTTAGGTGATCAAATTCTAAAGTCATGCAAGAATCAAGAGTGAAAAAATTCTTAGGGAAGAATCTCAGTTTGTGGAAGGTATATATGTGACCATTACTGGTCAAGCATGATCTTGTAATAGCAATTGAATGTAAAAATAAAAAAGCCTACCACCATGACAGATAAGACTTGGAATAAAAACTGATGAGAAATCAATGGAAGAGATTTTTCTCTCACTATCTAAATATGTGTTGTTCAATGTGAATAACGAAAAGAAAAAAAAGGAGGTATCAGACAAGCTTCAACATATGTACTAAATGATGTCTGCTGAAAACACAATATTTATCATGAAGAAGCTTTACAAGTTAAAAATGAAGGAAAAAACAATGATGTTGAATCACATAAATGAGTTAAATACTCTTTTATGTCAAGCACACTTCATTAGTATGCCTTAAGATGATGAAAATAAAGCCATCATCTTATTATTTTCCTTACCAAATAGCTAGAATGGTGTAGTAATAGTGGTTAGTACTTCCATTACTAGCAAAAACAAGTTGTTCTATGACGAGGTGGCTTCTACACTGCTTAGTGAAGACATGAGAAGAACTAATAAGGAGTTTTCATCTAGTGATGCACTAATGATGGTTAGTACAAAAAATAGAGGAAAAACTCAATATAGGGGATAAAATAACAACAATCAAATGTCACAATCAGCTCGAAGATCATAATCCCAGGGTAGACAAAGTGGCTGTTGGGTTTTTGGAAAGGTTGGTCATGTTAAAAGGGACTATAGAAAATTTAATAGGGCTTAAGAAAAGGGTTTTGATAGTGGAGAAAACATGATTCATGATCATGGTGATGGTGTTTTGGTTCTTGCAACAAGTGATACAACTTCGAATTCATGGGTAGTTAACTTTGTAGCTTCATTCCATGCATCTTCTTGCAGCAAAGCCTTCACAAACTACAAGGAAGGTAAATTTGGAAATGTTTATTTGGGTGATAAAAAAGCTTGTGAAATTGTAGGAAAGGATGATATTTTGTTATCAATAGAAGGAGGTTTGCTATTATTACTTTAGGATGTTAGATATGTTCCCAAATTGAAAGTAAATTTGATTTCCATTAGTCAATTATATGCTCAAGTATTTCTCACACTCCTCATGGATAGATGAAGAATTACCAAGGGTTCCATGATTATCACCAAAGTAGATAAAGTTGTCAACCTATATGTTGTAGAAACTAATGATGAGGTGGCATCAAATATTAGGTCACATGAGAAAAAAGGGGCTCGAGGTTATGCTTAATCCTGATCAACTTCCAAGCCTCCAATTAGCAAATTTAGAATTTTGTGAGCATTGTTTTTCATGGGAAACAAAAATGTCTCATTTTTTTGAAGAATGGTCATGACAAGAAGACAACACCATTTCAATTAGTGCACTTGGATGTCTTTGATCTAATAGAGGTAACCTTTCATGGAGGCACAAATTTCTTTGTTTCCTATCTTGATGATTGTATGAGAAAGGTTTGTGTCTATATGAGGTCTAAAAAGTCTAATTTTTTCTCAAAATATAAATTTTTTTAAGCTCTTCTTGAAAATCAGAGTGGGTAAAAAATCAAACATTTAGAATTAGATAATGGAGGTGAATTTTGTTCATTGGAGTTTGATAACTTTTGTGCAGATCAAGGTATTTGATAGGTGAAAGTTATGTCATTCACACCTCAAGGAAATGGGTCAGCAAAAAGGCTAAATTGAACTATAATTGAGAATATTTGATGTATGCAATCTATTGTTAGTTTAGGCAAAGAATTCTAGGTGGAGGCTATTAATATAGTGGTATACTTAATTAATCAAAGTCCATCTTGTTTGGACCTTAGAATTTTAGAAGAGGAATGGTTGGGTAGAAGGATTTCCTACTCACATCTTCTAGTGTTTGGGTGTCAAGAATTTGTTCATGTTCCTAAAGAAAAAATGAGAAAGATAGATTCAAAATCACAACATTTTCTCTTCATGGGCTATCGTGAAGATCAATTAGGATTTCAGTTATGGGATCCTATTGCAAAGAAGATTGTATGGAGTAGAGAGGTGGCCTTTAATGAGACAAAGTTTTTGGCTCTTCAATAAACACCACAAAAAAGAGATATTGAATATATTATTCCTATTTCTTTATTTAATGAGAATAATTCTTCATCAAATCTGTATTGTTAGCCTATGGTATCTACTCCTACCTCTATTTTAGCTCCAAATTGTACTCTATCTCCATCATTTGTTTCTACTAGCATGGAATGTAATCATTGGTAGCCTACAAAATTGTTTGAAGATACATTACATCTTCCCTCATGAGCCAATCTAGCTAGAGATGAAGTTTCTCTATTTAATACAAGACATCTACCATCATCACAAATAGAGCATGTTTACAGCCCAATAGGGAAGAACATTGATTTCAAGATAATTGGCCTATTGATTTTGGTGCCCCAATTGAGACCAGTCACAGTCATCATTCAAATTATAGTCAGGATTCACATGGGACTCGTGATATTAGAGGACATGTGAAGATGTTAAGAATCCCATGGTCAAAGAATAAACTATAGACTACAACATGGTTCATCCCAAACATTATGAAAATGATATGCAGGGTGTCATTTTTGGTTGTAACTAGACCACACTTAATAGTTAGACGTTCAATGATGGTTGAAACATTATGTTCAATTTTGGAAACCTTTAGCTTCCCTACCCCTACCCACATGTTTACTTATGATAGATGAGTGGCATATCATGGTATTGGAAGCGAGTTTGACATGTTCCCACAAGCCCCTATAGTTTCAACTCATGATGATTGTTTTTTCTCATAATAAGTCAAGATAATCACACCACCATTCCTCCTTCAAGGATATTAGATCTATTTTAAGAACTATCTATTCCATTATGAAAATACATTTTGAATTGTCTACCTAGGAATGTAGGACTTTAAATGGGTCAATACAGTATGTTCACTAAGTTCCTTTAAGAGTCATAACACCTATGCTACAAGAAAGCAAAATGCATGAAAGAAATATATACTTCTGGTATAGAATAATAAAAAAACTCAAGTTATAAATAGAAAACTATAGAAACTATAGAAAAGGGAATTTTAAACTAGTTAATAGTTCAAACATCCACTATGATAATTTTCCACAAGTGTTGCAAGAAATTTCACAATATGTATGCTATAGGACTAATATAGTAAATCTAGCTTAAACAAGAAATTACAATAAATGAATCTATTCTACCTAATTATATTCCACCTCCCAAGTGGGCCCCCTTGGTTGGCTTCAACTAACTAAGAACACAACAGGTAATCCAAAATTATTTTCTTGTTGGAATTCTTCTTCTATTACATGACTAAACAATTTGTAAAAGAATAGAACAACAGCTTCAGAATCCTTTCTAAATTTTTCAAAAGCTCCCCATTAGCACTAGAAAAATCTTCCATATATATAGAGGATTGGAATTTATTACAAACATAACATAAAAAGAAACCTTGAGAAAAAATTATTAGAAGAAAAAGGTGGAATGTCAACCATGAACATTAATTGAACAACATAACCACAATCTATAGTTAATGTAACAAGTCAGGTCTCCTAGAATAACTCCTTGTAGGTATAGCTTATCATCCTAAATTGACTTGTGCTTCTCATGCTATGACTAGTCTTCATTACTCCCTTTTTAATACATTGCTCACCACTCTTTATGCTACATCCATTTCCTACAAATTAGAAATATTTGAACTTATACAACAAATTTTCTACTCTCATTCAAATATTAAAACATAGCTTAAAATATTTATATGAAATATTGCACTTGATTTATAATATTAAGCATGGTACATCATATCCACTATCCATAGGTTTAATTGGTTCTAGTTGCATTGAACATAAGTTCACAAAATATTTAAAATATTTTTCACAAGGCTCAAAGAGTAAGTTTAGACTATAAAAACTATATTAAATTTGAGACATTAATATGCCTCATCATTTGTCCCCCACTATGCAAATGCTTGTCCTCAAGCATTGTACTTCTTTTCCATTGCTTTTAAATCACCCACTATTGTCTTCCCTCGTTTCCCACTTTTGAAGGTGTAGAAATATCCTCTGGATCATCTCCAATGCTCACCCAAGTGTTCTTCAACTAATGGATCTAACCTAGTAGCATTGTTTTCATACAAGGGCCAGATAAGGCTAGGAGGTTGGAAAGTTAGTGGCATCCATAACTCTTTCCTAATTTTTCTTCCCAATTGCATATATTTAGCCACTCTATTTACTGTTGCCTCAAAATTAATAGGGCTATGTGGTTCAACCTTCTTGAAGGACTCTACCAGTCAACTCCATCCATTTCTAAGTCTTGCAATTTCTCTCTATTGTGTGAAAATAGGAATTGTCTGATACTCTCTATAAACTCTTTCCATTTCTTCAAATAATTTCTCTTTGATTTTTGTTTTTGGATTTCCACAAGTTAATTTGAACCAATCTCTCAAGAGGTCATAAGGCTTATGGGATTTAGCTCAGAGTGTTAGTAGTTCAGATTTTTCAAGGTCTCTATAAGTATCCAACTATCTATCATAATGTGTTTCATTGTGCATCCATGACATTAGAGCCCTTAAGTGAACATCCCCTATGTAAAGTAGGGGATTACACTCTTTTTCTTGTTGAATTATGAAATTATACAAATAGAGTCCACACAACAAGTTCTTTTGTCATGGCAAAAAGTTTGATACATATTATAAAAATCTTGAGCATTCTTAAATTCACAATCAATATCTCTCATCATCATCATCAACTAAAATAATAGAAACTATTTTTTCAAACACATTACATACACCCTTGGGGTGGTCTATAGGCCATAGCCTGATTAGCTAGCTCCAAAGCCTTATTCATTTGTTGCTTTTTCTTTTCTAGTTGCTACTTTAATGATTCAATTTCCTCATCTCTATCAAATATTGCCTTTTGCATCTAGTCTCTCTCTTGCTTCCTCCAAGATTTTTGAAAAATAAAATGATTGTATAGACCAAACAATGTTGACTGAATTGTTGATGATGAAAATTCTTGAGTTGTAGCTTTCATCTTTTTCTCTCTAGCAACTTGTTGGAAATGTTGGGTGTACTAGGAAGACTTGTAATGTATAAGGCAAACATTGGAGTATTTAGGAACTAATAACATGGCAAGTTGATCATTACTATATGCCTTTTCTAGAATAGTAGTGGGATTTTATTGGTGCATTTTTTGATTCTCTTGTAGCATCTCCTTGATAGGCTTAGTTTCATGTATTTCTATATTTTTGGACTCTAATTACACAGGAGAATCATCTAGGACATTTTTTTTTTTGACTCTATATAAGATTTTTAAATTGGGACATTTAGTTTTTCAATGGAAGATGAAGATACTCGGCCTTGCATATGAGGGCTTCTATGTACAAGAACTCTTCAACTTTAACCACTTTGTAGTTTTTTTGGCTTAGACATGATTGGAGTAGATGATGCAGGATTGGTTGCTACAGGAATAAACCTCTTTCTTTTTGCTACCTTAATAGAGGGATTTTATACTTACTTTTCAAGGTTAGGGCTAACCTTACATTTTCCTTTACCCCTAGAAGAGCTTGGCATATCATCCACTAAATTAGGCTTAGAAGAGTTATCAGCAGAGGGTTCTTTTTCCTTCTCAGCTAGATTTTGAACTAGCTCTATGGATTCTTCCTCATTTTCTATGTTTTGAGGAATAGGGCTAGCTTGAGGCTAGAAGGTCTTGGTTTCAAAAAGTTCTTCCCATGAAATAGGGGTGGAATACCTAAGAGATCTTTCAACTAGAAGCTTAATAATGGAATTATGGGAAACATAATTCTCCTTTCCTTTTTGAGCTTCCTCGACACTTATATAAAGCATATTGTAAGGAAAGTTGGGAATGTTAACTTGCATGTTATGCCTTATACAACTAAGCAAGTTAAAATGATGAGCATGAAAGTTTGAAAACCTACCTTCAGAAGATAAATATTTGATAATGTGGGTTGCAAACTCTAGATATGGAGGTGGAAGAGAAAGTATCTTGCATCCTTTTTTTGTAATGTCCATCTGAGGGTCACCATGCTGAGAGAAATGTGCCCTTGAAAATCAGGTATCACGTTCATTTTGGTAATGTTCCCCAATTGTTAGTAATCCCTTGATGTTTTTTATCCTTTCCTAGGTAGCAACCACTTTTAATCCCCTAACTGAGGATTCTCCTTCATCAAATGTCATCATAAACTCCATTTCTACTTCTTCACTAAATTCTGTTAATTGTAGGAAGTAACTAAGCCATCCACAGGCATGAAATTATGGAATTTCTTCAATGTTTGCGAGTAAAACATTATGAATGACTGGCTCATACCTCTTTAGTTGTCTCACCATATTCAAAATATCTAGCTTCCACCCTCGCTACCATGATAGATGTTTCCCTTCTTACTTCTACAAATTCCCTCTTTCTCTACACTTCTAAATTAATCCTTTAAAAAATGTCGTATCTCTTTACCACATCTCATAATAAAGACCCTTTTTTTTTTGGCATGTAGAATAATGATACATTAATGTTAAAGGATATTGAGACTTTAACTAAAGGTGTTCCCATAATAACTCTTAGTCCTTCCAATCATGCTATGTAAGGATATCATTTTCCAAAAATCACGATAAAAAGGTAGAATAGATAGAGAAAGATTTTAAAAATTAATGAAGACATCACTAGACATCACTAGGATAACATAAAGGTAAAATTTTCAAATTAGTACACTTTCCTACCCCTCCCTCAAGAAAAATTGACAATTTTCCACACTTCAAAAAATTTTGCATGCGAAGGAGAAATTGTTTTAAGTCTTATATGATATATAATGCAGTATTAGCTATAAATATCAAAACCTATATTCTAAAAAAGTAAAAAAAATTGTTACACTTGAAAATTTGAGATTATACGTCTGCATGCAAGTTGGTGAAGGACAATCATCACAGAAAGTGCTGACAATTTTGTTTACTGAAAGCAAGCAAAATAGAGTGTGGGTGATGTGGAATATGGGTGGATGGTAGATAAAGAAATGAGATGGGTTGATATGAAGAAAGAGAAAAGTGAATGGAAGAATGGGGCCTCATAGTTAAATGAGGTTTTATTATGAAGGTTCCTAAAATTCTACCATTGTATGGCTATAGGAAGAAGATTTTCATCTTCTACTATAGGAACTATATTCAAAAGATTCGGTGCACTGGTTGGTTGGAATTGCCACAGGAACTATGCTTTAGTATGTGGCTTATGATAAAGAAATAGTCTATGGCCATTTACAAGTAGCTTAAATTGAACAAGATCAATGGTTGTTAGTTGCACTATGCCATTGTCAAATACGCACTGAATTTTATAACAACCCAACCATCGAGTTTGCAATTTCCTTGGATTCTCTTTGAAGTGAGAATAATAAAGGAGGGTCCAATCTCCTACTTGGAAATTTTTATTCTTGATATGTTCATCATGCCACTAGTTTCATTGTTGTTGAATAATTTATGTTCTTTCTAAAGCTCTCTTCCATATTTCATCTTGCAAATTCAAGTAGAGGAGTCTCTCTTGTTGTGATGTAGCAAGATTGATGTTTAACTCTAAAGTAATGTGCGGTGTCTTATGTTTGAATTCAATGGGTAACATTGTTGTGTTACCATAGTTGAGCTCAAATAGAGTGAATCTAGTTGTTGTCTTCCATGTGGTCCAATAGCCCAAACAAATTTAGTCAATTTTCTTGTCCAATCCTTCTTGTGTATGTGCACTATTTTTGTTAGAATGGCTTCAAGTTCTTTGTTGATAACCTTAGCTTGCCCATTTTCTCAGGGGTGATAAGGACTGGATCTACGATGCCTTATGTTGTATTCCTGCATAACCTCAATGATCAAGTTTGATGTAAACTAAGCTCCTTAATCTATGATAAATTCTCTAGGCACTCCATAGTGGGTGAACATTTCTTCATAGAGAAACTTAGCTACTTTCTCAACTTTGGCATTTTTCATTCCTCTAACTTCTACCCATTTAGTTACATAATCTGTACATACTAAGATGTAGGATTTTCCACTTAATGATGGATCAATTGGTCCTGTGAAGTCCATTCCCCACTTATCAAAAGGTGTAATTGCAATTTGTGGAGTGAGGGGCATTTAATCAATTTTGGTTGGTTGACCCATCCTATGGAACTTGTCACAATTAGTTGTATATTTCATTCCATCCTTATGGATAGTTGGCCAATAATATCCCACTGTAAGTATCTTTAGTATTGTTTAGTTTCCTACAAAATGATCTCCACATGGTTCATCATGACAAGCATGCAATATATCATATATCTCATCTTCCGTGATACACCTTCTCATGACTTGATCTAGTCCTACATAGAATAGATTGTTATCTATCCAAGAATATTGAAAAATTTTCTCTACTATCTTTCGCTTTTCTTTATAAGAGAAGTGTGTGGGAAATCTATTTACAGCAAGATAATTTGCAATGTATGTATACCATGGTGTATGAGTTGCTATATGGAACAAGTGCTCATCTAGAAAGGTGTCTTCAATTAGAGTTTGATCTTCATAAGTAATAGTCAATCTAGACAAATAATCTATAACTATGTTGGATTTTCCCATCTTATCAATAATAGTAATATCAAATTCTTGTAACAACAAGAGCCATCTTGCCAATCTACCAGTGACAACTGGTTTGTTCATTAAATACCTTATAGTTGAATGATCAATATCAATGGAAATAGGATATCCAATCACATAATGTCTGAATTTTTTCAATCGATAGACTAAAAATAAATCCCTTTTTATGTTACTATGTAATTAAGCTTGGGTCCATAAAGGCTTTTACTAATATAGTAGCTCGCATTCTCAAGATTAGTAGGCTTTTGTCCTAATACAGCTCTGACAGTATAGTCTGATGCATCAATATGAATATGAAATCGAATCAACCAATCTTGTCCATCTAAAATTGGTTTCATGGTGAGGAGTTTCTTAACATGTAGGAAGGCTTCATTACATTCGGGTGTTCAAAGAAATTTAGCTTCCTTAGTAAACAATGTGTACAAAGGACTAGCTTTTTTGCTGAAATCTTTTATGAAACACCTATAATATCCAACATGATCTAAAAAAGATTTACATATTTCAATTTTGTAGGTATGAGAAGTGTTATAATTATTTCTATCTTAGCTAGATCCACTTGTATTTTTGCAGCTAATATGAAATGACCAAGTACCACTCCTTCCTGCATAAGCATGAAACATTTTTCACTATTAAGTGCTAGATTGTGTTCTTTACATTGGATAAAAACCTTTTCAATATTCATCATGGCTTCTTCAAATGTGACTCCAAATGTTGTTGAATCATCTATATATATTTCCATACAATCATGTGATATATTAGCAAAAATGTTGATTACAACTCGTTGGAATGTTGTAGGAGCACTACACAAGACAAATGGCAAAATAGAATATGAAAAAGAACCCCATGGGTATCTAAATGTGGTCTTTTCTTGATCTTTAGGATCAATACTTATTTTATTATAACCACAATACCCATCTAGAAAAGAGAAATACTTCTTTCTAGCCAGAGTGTCTAGAACTTGACCTATGAATGGTAAAGGAAAGTGATCCTTTTTGGTTACTTTATTGAATTCTCTATAATCTACACAAATCTTCTATTTTCCTCCCTTTTTAGGCACTATGACTGGGGTTGATACCCATCTACTATCAGATATAGGATAAATAAAACCAACATCAAGCAATTTTTGCAATTCAGTTTTAACTATTTCTCCAAGGGTTAGATTAATCCTTCATTGGGGTTGACAGAGAAGTAGGCACCATTCATTGATGTATATTCTATGAGTACATAATGTAGGACTCAACCATTTCATATCCCTATAGTCCCATGCAAAAGCTTTTTCATGTTTTTGAAGCAACTCTGTTAACTATTTCATCTATGTGGAAGATAGTCTAGGATTGACATGAATATTATAGCCTTTTGATAGCTCAACAATAGTGGTAGACTCAATTATAGCAGCTTTAGAGATTAGACTTGTATCTAGTTCACATGGTAAGTGTTGATGAATAATGTCTATTTCTTTGAGCAGAATACAATTCTCATTACATTCCTTATATGTGGTTAACATGGAACTATCAAATATATCTTTTTCTATCACGCAAGTGTTAGTAAGAATACTCTAAATTACTAAATTCTCTTCTTGTAGCTTTAAGAAAGATTATCTATGTAACATCTTAAGTTGTGCTATATAATTTAACTCTTCTTCTCCATCCCCTCAATCTAGCTAGACAGATGTGCTTAAATCTATTTGTGGTTGTGCTGGAGGATATAAATCAAATTTCTTTGTTGCTTGACCATTAGATATGGTCATATTCCCTAACCTACAACTTATATTTGCATTAACTGTAGCTAACCATGGTCATCCTAGAATGATATGGTAACTAGATAAATTGACTTTGGGAGATAGTATCATGAAATCTATAGGGTACTCTAGAGAGTCCAGGGTTACAACTATATCTTCTATCATCCCATCAAGTGTGACAATAGAACTATCTACAAGTTGTAGAATTGTTGGAGTAGCTCTCAATCCTTTTATTTTCAAATTCTTTATAGTATCCTTGGTCATGATATTTATAGAAGCACTAAGATCTATTAAATTATTTTTAACAGATTAACCATTTATAGATAAGTAGGAGATGATTTCCATAGCTAGTCAAATTGTGATGTGAATATTAGGATTTAACTGTGTGATTTTGAGTCAAACTTGATGACCCATGTTTCATGAGTAGTGATTCAACATGAATCCATCTCTCATGAGAATAAATGGAACACTTAGCACTCATTGGATCTAGGTGATTCTCACAGGGGTGAACCACCGGGACTTCTCAGGAGGTCACCCATCCCAGTACTACTCCAGCCTGAGCGTGCTTAACTATGGAGTTTCCTCCACAGTTAAACCCAAAGCTTGCAACCCCATTTGCATTCACAACTAGACTACTTGGATCAAAATATTTAGTAATGATCAATTTTTCTAACACAATGTCAGCCAATTGTCCCACAACATGGACTATAGTTGGGTCCTTTCTCTTCCTCCCAAGCTTCTTCAAGTAGGCTTCTCTAATGGCTTTGCCATAGATAAGAACATCTTTGGTAGCTTATAATAAGGGTATTTGGACATGCATTTTTTTTAACTGATCAATAATATCAAAAGACTATTCCTCTATTTGTATAGGTTTACTTTGTACGAGATTCTCTAGAAAAGGAGGTTCAATTGTTGGTTGAGCTTGAGTTGAGCTAGTAGCATTAGTTGGATCAACCTCTTTAGAAATTGGCATTCTAATGCTACAAGAGTATCTAGTATTTTAGTTATAAGAGGTGGTTTAGGAACTGGTATGGTTGTATCATATCTCAAATGTATATTTGCAACATTTAGTGTAGACAAGATATAACTGAGCATCAACAGAGTACATGGGTCATTGTGACTACTAGTTATTTGGATTTGGATGAGGTTGTGTAGGTAACTAGGTCTACTTTTGAGGTCAAGGACTCATAGGTGGTGGCATTAGTGCAGGTTATTAGATTAGAGGTGGTAATTGTAGATTACCAATATTTTGATTAGGCCACTATTGAGGTCCTCTCCGTTGATTTGTAGATTGTCAATTCCCTTGGGGTGGTTGCCATTAGTTCTACTAGTTTTGCCATTTATTATTTTGTTCGTTTGGCTAGGAAGGTTGGGAATTATAAGGCCATTAAGGCTATTGTGGATTATTTTTCCAAGCATTATTCCAATTACGTTGATTATATTGTGGAGGACCTTGGGTATTATTATTTTTCCATTGATTACCATATAGATTTGAATTTTGGAAAGGGTCCTGAGGCATAATTTGACATTAATCTCTTGGCTAGTATTGATAAACAAAGGATACTTTCTCATCATCTCCATCTATCTTGACATACTAAGTTGGACGATGTTGGTTTTCCATGCTAGCAACCAATTTGCATTGGCAATCTTTCTTCTGCTTCTGACAATGTGGGCAGTACTTAGCTAACTGTGTCTTAGCTTTTTCATGCTTCTTCTTTATAGTCATTGTTTCAAGAATATCAACATCATTTATAATGTCCTTCTTGAAATCTGAGAGTAGATTAGATATCTTGAGAAATAACCTGACTAATTTCTTTAGTAGCTATAGTGTAATGTCCTTTTCCTTTCTTCATGGTTGATATTGAGTAATTAAGACAATTTTTCTTGAGGTCATCCCAAGAAGATTGATACACATCTCCTCCAACCATTAAGTCTAATGCTTCTAGACAAATATCATTCACACATCTAAAAAATACTAGCTTTTGTGAACCTATAGTGCATACAAGAAATGTGCAACATAGTCTTCCAATGTTTCCTCCTTCTTTTATGATATTATAAAGATATCATCTCCTCTTGAATCATTTTCTTTGCAACACCCTTTGTATTTTTCTAGGAATAGAGTTTGCATTTCATCCCAAGCACCCATTGCATTGGCTCCTAAACCCATGAACCATCGTAAAACTAACTCTTTCAATGTTGTTGGAAATAATTTGAGCTTATAGGCATCAAATTTTTTGTCAAAGGTATGACAGAGTATGTCAAACTCAAACAAGAAAGTATTAGGATCTTTAGTTGTAAGGCCATAAAACTTTGGAAGAGCATTTGGAGGTATATTTTTGAGATTAGCATTAGTTACAAGGCTTGAAAGAGTAAATGAAAAAGTAGGTTGTGCATTACTTGAGATATTGGATTATGCAACTACTACTGAAAAGGAACATTACACGCTAGATTGTTAACAACTAGTGGATTTGGAGTAGTACTATCAAGAAAATTGGCCAAAATTTTAGCAAAAGGTTGAAGGCCACTTGTATCCAAAGGCTCTACTCTTGAGGATGATTCTATAGGAGAAATAGGGCTTGCATTCAAAAAAGGAAACTCAAATTGTTCTTTAATTTCTTATTAAGATTAATAGGATCCTATTGGAGATATCTCCCATATTCATGTCAGTGTCTGTCTCTTCAATGCATGCAATTGTATTGGTTACTTGTGAATCAAGCATGCAATCTTGTAGTTTTTGACTAACACACTAATCTAGAAAAATAGAGGAATCATGAAGGTTCTTAGCCTGACAACATCCCTGGAAAGGACACCAAAAATGTATATTCTCATAATTAGTCAAGATAATCACACCACCATTCCTCCATCACGGATATTAGATCCATTGTAAGAACTATCTATTCCATTATGAAAATATATTTTGAATTGTTAACATAGGGATGTAGGACTTGAAATGGGTTAGCACAGTATGTGCACTAAGCTCCTTTAAGAGTTGTAACACCTTTGTTGTAGGAAAGTAAAATTCATGAAAGATATCTATACTATTGGCATAGAATAGTAAACATACTCAAATTATCAACATAGAACTATAGAAACTACATAAAAGGGAATTCTAAACTAGTTAATAGTTCAAACATCCACTATGATCATTTTCCAAAAGTGTTCCTAGAACTCTCACAATAACTATGCTGCAAAACTAATATAGTAAATCTAGCTTAAATAGGAAATTACAATAAATCAATCTATTCTACCTAAATCTATTCCACATCCCAAGTGGGCCCCCTTGGTTGGTTTCAACTAACCAAGAACACAATAGGTAATCCAAAATCACTTTCTTATTAGAATTCTTCTTCTGTTACATGTTTGAACAATTTCTAAAAGAATAGAACAACTTTAGAATCCTTTCTAACTTTTTCAAAAGATCCACCCCTTCACACTAGAAAAAGATTCCATATTTGTAGAGCATTGAAATTTATTACAAACATAAAATAAAAAGAAACCATGAGCAAAACATTGTCAAAAGAAAAAGGTGAAATGTCAACCATTAACATTAATTGATCAATAGAAAAATGGTCAACAGTTAACATAAAATAGGGCAAGAATTTTACAACAACTCCATTTATCCTTGCCTGATGAAAACAATGTCCATGGTGGACCCTACATGGATAGAACTGCCCTTGCCATGCCTTGGTTGTTTACAGATAAAAATTATTCTAAGAAACCCTTGGATTTGAAAGTTCATGGTCATAGGGAATGAGACTTGGATATTTCTCAACCTATTTGCACATCTTCACAGGGTAGTAACAAAGAATTACTAAGAAGAAATCCTCATAATGAACAACACATTCTAGACTTAAGGAAATCTAAAAGGAAAAGGAGGATGCCTACCAAGTATTCAGATTATGAGTTACTTTACTTTGAGGAGGTAGAGCCTAATATTTTAATCTTTGATCATGTGGAACTACTTAATTCTAGGGATTCTTGCAGAAGTACTGATAAAAATCAGTGGATTATTACAATGGAAGAAGATATGAACCCTTTTAAAACCAATAAAACTTGGGATATAGTTCCTCTTAACCCAACTATAAATCTCTATAAAAAATTAGGTATATAAGGTCAAAGAGGAATATGGTTGTAGAAAGAGATATCATGATTGGTTTCTTGTCAAAGGGTATGGTTAGAAAAAGTGGCTAGACTTTGTTGAGATTTTCTCACTAGTTGTGTTGATGACTATAATTTGGCTAGTTTTGGGATTGGTAGCCATTTGGGATCTTGAGCTTGAATAGCTTGATGTCAACATGTCTTTTCTACATAGAAACATTAATGAGGAATTGTACATGGAATAGCCTAAAGTCTGTGTTCAAAGGGGGAAAGGAACATCTCTATTACCAGTTGAAGAAAATTTTGTATGGGCTCAAGAAAGCTCCAAGATAGTGGTACATTAAGTTTGATCAGTTCATGGCTGAACAAAACTTCACCTAGTGCAAACCAAATCTGCATGTCTACGATAAAAGACTTCCTAGTGGTGATTTTTTTATTCTTCTACTCTATGTTGATGAAATGTTAGTTGTTGGCACTTCTTCTCAAATATTGAGTAAGCCAAAGAAAGACTTAGCTTCATGGTTTGCCATGAAAGATTTATGGATAGCCAAAAATATTTTTGGAATGAATATCACTAGAGATAGATAGAAAAGGTTCTTACTTTTTCACAAAAATAATACATTGACAAAGTTGTAGAGTAGTTTGGTATGGTTGAAGCTAAACATGTTCCTATTCCTCTTGCTCCTCACTTCTTCCCAAGTTCTAATTTGTGTCCCAAAAAGAAAAAATAGAAGCATTTTATGCATGATGTTTCTTATAAATGAGCAGTTGGTAGTATAATGTATGTTATGGGTTCTACATGTCCCTATATTGCTCATGTGGTGAGAGTAGTTAGTATATTCATGAGAAATATTTGGAAGTAGTAAAGTGGATATTGTGGTATCTCAAGGGAACTTATGATTATGAATTGTTTTTTGGTAGAAATCATGCTTAGCTACAATGATTTAGAAATTCAAATCTTGCCAGAGATCAAGAAAAATATAGGTCTACTACTAGTTATGCTTTCATACTTGTTGGGGGTGTAACATTGTGTTGCACTTTCTTCTACTAAAGTTGAATACTTGGCTCTTTCTGAAGGAGCTAGAGAGATGATTTGGTTGCAATTCTTGTTCAATGATCTACATTGGAAACATGATGATTATGTTTTATTTTTTTATAGTTAGAGTGCAATTTTAATGGCTCATAATCATTCCTCTCAGTGACGCTCCAAAGATATTGATAATCTTGCTCACTATGTTTGCTATGTGGTAGAAGAAGGGAAACTAAAGGTTGCCAAAATTCATACAAAGATCAATCCATTAGACATGTTAATGAAGGTTGTTTCCAAGGAGAAGGTTTAATGTAATAGGACTTCTCTTAGCCTTGTTAAAAAGAAGTAGGTTAGCATGTAGAGCAAGGGAATGGATGATCATCTGGTGTATATGTTGTCTTTAGGTGGGAGATTGTTGAATATTGAAGGCCAATAGTCACATGGGTATTTTCCATCCCCTTTTATTATGTCTCTTTAGCTAATCATTTGTGATCTATGAATGTTAATTTCAATTATTGTAGACTCATTCTATTTCATCAATATAATTGCTCAGCTCTTAATGTGGACGTAGTTATGATTTGTGGTGAACCATGATAAACATCTATATTTATGCATCTTGATGTTTTGTACTTTTATTTTGCATTCTTAATTAACTTACATGATATGCATAAAATGAGTTTATTGAAAAGGATTTGGAATCTTTCAATGAACTAGACTCTACAATCTTCACAAGCATCCTTCCAAAGGCCTTATCTTGGTAACTCAACCAATAATTTAAGAAGCCCTATATATATCTATGGATTTGCTAGTCCTATCATTTGACTCAAAAAAAATTATTCAAAGCTAGTTGAGGTCAATCCATATATAGTTAGAGATGGAATAAGAACTCAGTACTCAACCATCACCTCCCACTTGGGGCTATTTTCAACTATTCTTGATAGATTTTTTGGAAGGGAAATTGAGATCAATATTAATGCCTCTTTTTCTCATGTAGTATCTTCTTTATTTTTTTTAGAGAGGATCTCAATTCCTCTATGACTGATGACTTATTATACCACCATTTTAGTTGCATCCTGTGCAAAAATGGGAGTTTTGGAACAAGGCATAGGCATCCATCACAACATTTGGGAAGATATAGAAAGTTAAAGAAATATAGGGAAGGATTCTAGACCAAAATTTGTTAGTTTAGATAATGATATGACTTTAGGTGTAGGAAGAGAATTTGGGATGATACCTCAATCTAGTTTTGACAGATTTTCCAAAGTCTAGACCATTATTGGCTTCCAATTTCCAAATGGCATACTATTTTTTAGTCTTTTAATGGTTTAGAAGTGAACCAATCTTCTTATCAAAATACAACTACACAATCTATTTCTCCTCTATCATTTCCACCTTCAAAAATGTAGGCTATTGGCACATGACTAGTGAATCTTAGTAGTAGATCAACAATAGTGAATTTTTCCCACTTTTCCAAACTAGTAGCCATAATTAAAGAAAATATAAAAAGCATAGCTTGAGTTGATAGATTCTAAAATATAGTGATATTGATAGTGTAGAAAATTTAAGAGGGTGGTGATTCACCTATAGAACCCTCTATAATTGAGCCAACCATTAGCTATATGAATAAAATTGCTTCAAGTACTACAACTAATAGTCTAGTCTAGAATGCTAGTTATTTTCATACTCATTAGAATTCATAGCTAATTAGAAGATTTTACTACATTCAATGGTAAAAATCCATAGAATTTTGAAAGAAAAATTTCAAATATTTATAAAAAATTTGCATTAGGAGGACTAGAGAAATGTGGGTAGGTAGGTGATGTCCAAGAACCTACAATTACATCATGCTCTAGAGGATTGGGTAATAGTGTAGGAAGGATGGAAAAGAAAACATTCTAATACAAGAAAGAGGAGGGATGAGATATCAAGGAGTCAAAGTATGCCAAATATGAGGCAAGTATATGATTCCCAACTTTAGGTTTCACTAGCATCTATTACATTTGTATAAGGTGCAAACTTCTAAGTGTGGTCTATCCTTTGCTACAATAAAAGATTATAATATTTAATGTTGTATATGTTTTTAAATTATAATATGAAGCATGCAATTAAATAGGAATGTTTGCAAAAATATCCAAATAAAATAATTAATTAGCAATAATTAATACTTGTATCTTAATTTTTTGAAATGCTCACAAGTTGTGATTTAATGAATGTAAAATAAACAATAATATATAGATGAAACTAGCCATACCTAGATGGCTAAATTGGCTCAGTATGACCATACTCATTTTTTTCTCTTATAAATGAGTCTCAACATATGTAATAATTCAACCATAATTTAATTTTATGGTACATAAATTCATTATGTAGAAGAATACCAAAATTCTTGAGTATAGAGTGTGGTAGTAATCTTTAAAAAAATTAAATATAATTAACCTTGGTATTCATGTTCACTCTATATCGAGTGTAGAATGTGTCTATTATCTTGTCAACATATCTTATGAAATTTATTAGACTATTGCAATGAAGAACAAATATTTTCAAATTTTAATTTCTATTTGTGAATAAATGAAATGTCACTAAGACTGAGACATCTAGTGTGATATTCAAGAAAGGTACATTATGTGACACAAAATTAGAAATGTAAAGGTTTATTGTGTCTTTAATAAACTAATGAAGAATCCTCACAATTACTAAAGGATTAAATGATCACAGTGGAATATTTCTTTGTCAAATTTTTGTAGAGAAACATAATATAGTGTGGCATTCATAATCAACACTATGGAATGAAATACAACTCTTAATAGACATTTTGTATAGTTTAAGACATATTTCTTACTAAATTACATTGAATGGACATATTTATGTGCATATATATCATGTCATGGCAATCAAGAGTTCTAACTTCCTCGAAGATCCAAACATTAAAACTCGTATCTTGTCCATGCAAGACAATGCTCAATATTTATTGTACCCATAGACCACCAACTTGGATACGATAATACTTTCACTTTAAGTTATAGTCTCTAGATCAACTATAATACTATATCTATCTCATCAATATGAAGTAAATAACTAGCTAGAAATTGAGTACATAATCAGTAAGGAGGCAAATCCCTTATCAATAGGTAAGTTGTAGATTAATAGAATGACAACACTTAGGTTTTCAATCAGTGCATTAATTTACAACTTTCAATTGATATTGAATCATACAATGCTTAAGAAAAAAATTAGAGATACAATATAAAACTTCATAGAAACCACAGTCATTATTAGAATACTCAAGAAAATCTATCATATTTTCTTGAAACTCCTCACATTTCTTATGTTGGGTGATTGGACATTTGTTTACTAAATATGTTATCTGAAATGTTATATACAAAATAAATTTATATTTTCTTTATCATTTATAATAGATATTAGAATATTTTCTCTACGATTTTTTATAGAAACTAAATTTATCATTGTTTTACTATTTATACTTCCACCAACCAAAAAAATGATACTATTAAAATGCACAAAGTTTAATCAAAGATATGTAGCAGTATTAAAATATCACCTTCTTTGTCTGCAATTTATGATCTTGAAATATTTTGTTATCCTCCTTCCTCTATCTCTTTATAGAGAAGTCCCCATTTTTAGAATCCTTATCTAGAAAACTAAGAAAAGTTGTAGTCTTTTGACCTGCTCCTAGACATTCTTAATTCTCATTTAAAACTATTCACCACTAGAAGGATCTACCACATGTACATTTCTATGCTCCATATGATCCATTAATACTCCTTTTGTCATAACTTTCATGTCATTTTCATGATGGATACATGTTCTTAGTACTGTGTATTCTAAATCATGTTTATCATCTTGTAAGAAAGGATCATTTAGAAGGAATCTTGTAGACAACCTTTTAGAATTAGTTTCTATGCACTTTTCCACAAACTACCTCACTTTGGTATCTTGAATTTTGTATAGGAATTCTAGATTTATCCTCTAAATATTAAAAAATAGTTCAATTTTATTTGGATGTTCTTTGACTATATAATATTATAAAGTATGCATAGCTTCCTCTAAGAAATTAATGAAATTTAGAATGGTTTTTTTGATTCAATCCTATAGTTGGGTGAACATAGATGACACAAAACTTGGAAGCACAAATCAGAATTTCATAACTCATAACTGAGAAAAACGTGTTAATAAGTGTTAGTATATTTCACTAAAAGACACAATTATCAAAAATCTTTCATGGTAAGCTTTTATTTCAATGATGTTGCCTTATAATGTAGCTAGCTTTACCTATGAAAATTTTCTAGAATTGTATTTCCCAATAAACAACTCATTTTTAGGATAAGGCATTAAACTTTATCTAAATCCAATGAAACTTTGAAGAGGTGGAGAAGGCTTAATACATTACCATGAATGGATCAAAGGAGGAAAGGTCTACAATGGTTAGCATTTTAGGTGAAGCATCTCTTATCCATTGGTGGACTGTCCATGTGATATATATGTTTGTGGAATTGATTAGTATTTTTTTCTTCAATGTTATATTTATTTTGACCTATCTTGTTGCTCTCTATATTATTTTATGTTGATAAACATAGATATAATTTTATTTTTGAATAGGTCAAAAAAATGTGTGGAATCTACACACATACACTTTACAAATTATAGCATTGTGCCTTTCATCTTTTTTAACTATCCTAATGGTTAATTTTATTTCTAAAGAGGGTAGGGAAATTAGTGATGAAAAAGGTGTGAGTTCATTTGTTAATTCTCTCCCTTGGTTTCACATGACTATTTTCTACAGGAACATGCTATTAACTTTGTAGTAAATCTTCTTTTTCCTCTTATTCATGTAAACTATCATGGATCTAGAAGTTTCTTAGCATATACACCATTTCTTAATACTTTCCTTATAGAAGTAACCCCTCACAATAGTATTCATGTTTTTTCTTTTTATGGAGTTGTAAGTTCAATTAACCTAATACACTTGCTATTGTATTATGATTTTTGATTTGTTTTAGATTTTGTAATTAATCCTTAAAGGTGGTATTTTCATAGATATTTTTGTGCCTAATTCTCTCTAATGATTAGCATCTTACATCTAAATTATCTCTTGATAGGTTTTGTAAGTAGTAGCTACATTGATTCTAATTCATGAGACATTTGGATCTATGTTTCATACGGCACCACATATGCCAAACAAAGGAGAAGAACTTCTAGTTTACATAATATTCATGATTGCCTTTATTTTTGTTCTTAGGTTGTGGAAATTATATGGATGTGATTACACACTTTGTTTATCTAGAAAGGATCGATTTGGTACATAAATTATGCTTGAATACCTTTTACTCTTGCATAGCAATAGGCTTACCATTAAAGCATCCTTATACTCAGACAAAATACTTAAGGGCTGCTCCAATTGAGTGGAAATATCATCAAATTTTTTGGAGAATTTATATCTTTCTATAAAAAAAAAAATATCCTTGGCCAAAATTGAGAAGATCTTTCTGACTAAATAAAGAGAATCTTTCATTGAATCAAAGAAATTCATCACATTGCTAGGAGAAGATTCTCCAATTTCCTTTATCTTCTAATGCATGACTAATAAAAGCTTTACCCTTCTACTTAATGTGCCACATTCTTTCCTAATAACATTTTTGTAATATAATGGATTTATGGAATATTTATTTGAATGGAATTAATCAAAGTAAACCAAATTCATGGATATATTGATCATCATAATGTTTATATTTATCAATAATTTAGTTTTGTGCTTGTTTTTAATTTTCTACAACTTTTATTGAACATTAGAAGGAGGAAAACACTAAGAAAGTGGAATAGAGACATGCAATGGAGAACACATTGATTTTAGTGGTTGTTAAAGTTGAGAAACTTAGAGAAAAACTTACAAATTGTGAGAAAAGAACATGGGTGCTAGCAATCCAAGTTTCTTAATTATATTGAGTAGAAATTATATGTAAGTTATGGTTTCAGTTTTGTGTGAAAGAAATAAAAATATTAAATGTTGTTGTACTTGAATGATATTGATGGGATAGGAAGAAGCTTCTAGGTACACAAAAATAAGGTCTAGAATACCAAGCCAACTTTGTGTAGAAATGATAAAAATATATTATTAAGCTTAAACAACATTTTACCTTAGGAGATCAAAAAATTATTTGTGTTAAACATCTGTTTTAATTACTATGCATGTTATTGGTTGTGGTCTTTATGAATGCTACTATTTTGTGTTGTATTATACGAGGGATTTTCTATGTACTATACAAAATCATCTATCAAAATTATATCTCCATCTTTATAGGTGTCATAGAATCTTGAAATTTTCATGTTTGGTTTAGCATTACATAGGATAAATTTTATTCCAAGTGCCTTATTTCATGTTTATCTTTTTGTGAATAAATACAGGTAAACCATCACTTAACATACAAACTATAGAGAACATACAACACTTTATGAGGATCCTCACATTATTGATCAACATTGTTCTTGTATCTTTGGTTTTCAAATAACAATCATAGATGCTCTATGTACTTGTGTATTTAATAGAATTTCACTTGTATATAGCTTCCTAATGACTTGCCACAAGTGTTAAATTGTTATAAAAGCATGCTAAAGCTTATTTTTCATGAGTTATCAATTTTTTTTTGTCCTGACACTAATGATATTATAGAGTCATTCAGTGGGTATATTTCTACTATGGCATTTTAAACTCTACATCAAGCTCTTGATCCTCTTAATTGGAATTATGTTTGTTCCTTAGGGTCCTCAAAGTGCTTGGAAACTTTTTAAGGAAACATTATGGATTTTTTTGATAACGTAACATTATGTTAATGATCTAGTGAATGTTTAATATCATTTTGCACACAATCTATAGATTCACAACCTTAATGTTGTTATACAATTTCTATGTTGAAATTTAGCTAGAAATGAATAAATTAACAACACCAATATTGATTCTTGAATAGTTTTAGAAGATCTCAAATATTACATTCTAAGAAAGGAGGTAATCTATTAAGGAAACTGAAATAATTTGATGTAATTTTTTATTTGTACAAATAATTTATTGGAGTTCAATGTAACCTAAAAGCTTTATTTATTTAATTTTACAAATGTTAACATAGATGACTAAAGTTTTACAAAACTAATGATAGCCCCCATATTAGTTGAAAGGAAAAAAATAAAGATAATTTCCTTATCTATTAGAGTATTTTTTTAGTTTACTATTTGTTGGTTTGATCTTGATTTTGTGTGGATTTTTTTGAAAATGTTTGACATAGTTTGTTATATTTGGCATGGGTTGTTGTAAAAATAGTCTATTTTATTTTATAATTTGTGTAATTTAATTTAAGCTATGGTTTTTAAGAATGTTTGATATAATATCTTACTAGATCACTTTTTGTGTGTTATCTAATATATCTAGTTGGATAGATAAAGGTACTTACTAGATCATGTTTCAATTGATTTATTGAACCATTCAAGAAAGTTTTCAATTAATTATAGTAATTTTTAAATAATTAGAAAATATGTAGTGGAAAATAATGATGAAATGCATATAGGAGTTCAATTAAATATAGTAAAATATGTTTTTCATTAGAGGTAAGTAGATTCATGTTATATATTGAATGACATTAAACATAAACAAATTACTCTTAACAAAATAAAAATTGAGAACACTGAACAACTGTAAATTGTCATAAAAAAAAATTAGACATAGTTTTATCCCTTGTTTTCTCATATAAAGGTCTTTGTTTTTTTGTTCCACAACTTTAATATAGTAAGGGGAACAAGTAACATCTAATGAATTTGGGAATGAAAATATTATCTTCTTCTTTATATTATGCATTGAATAACATCACTACTCTATAAAGGGTACTAGCTTGATGGAACAACGCCTACTTTGCAAGTAGGAGGATGGTGATTTGATTTGTTCATTCCCTAATATGATTGAATAAAAGACCAAATAAACTACCAAACAAACTCTATATAAATTACCAAATATAGTATCAAATATATTACCAAATATATTACCAAATAAACTACCAAATATAATACCAAATAAATTTCCAAATCAACTAACAATTATATTACCAAATGTACTACCACATATACTATGAAATTAACTACCAAATCAAATACCAAATCAGCTACCAAATAAATGAGAAAATATACTACCAAAATTACTAAATTTTACTACCACATAAACTACTAGGTTACAATAATAAATGACTAGATCAATGAACAAATCAATGATTAAAATAGTTTAGTCATAAATTTTGTTGTGAGATAAATGTCTAGCAACACGCTACCATTGGTCACTTGATTAAAATTACTCACATATCCACAATTTTTAAAAGTTTATTTAGACATAGATTGTTGTTTTTATACTACTGTTAAAGAATGAATATTTTGCAAAATTATTTCTAATTGTGTGACCCATATAGAAAGAATAGTTTGTTTATGTGCAATTTCTTGTCAGAATTTCTCTGACACGTTATGCTCAACTCTTCTTTCCAAACATTGTAGCAATTTATCATTAGTCTCTATATCTTCCATCTTAATCTAGTCAATTAAATATACTATCTGATCCAAAATTGGATATTGATTACTCAAATTTGTAATTTCAAATGCATCTACAAAAATCTCTTTAACAATATATAATACATGTTTCCTCTTCTTCTCTCTTCTCATTTGTTCATGCTTTTTCCTTGCATCTCAAAAAAGTTTGTAGCTCTTGCATTTTCTCAAGACTCATATTATTTAAATCATACATGGCTAATGCTATTACCTCATCAAGACTCACTAACTCATATACCTTTCCTAATTGAGTCGCATCTTGAGATCATGGGGGTCTATCACTAGATCTTGATTTTGGCAATTGCATTTGTGTAGGAATCACCTATTGTATAGGTGTCTCGGTTGTGGGTTCTGCAACCTTTCTACTCAAAAATTCAATAAGATCTTGAGTGACCTTTTTCTATTTTTGTGTTTCATCTACTACCAACTTTTTACATGTATTATTTACAAAATTTTCCTTAGTTTTTAAAATAGGCATAAAAGAAAATGGTATAAATACAATTAAAGATTTATTGAATTTCTTGACGCATGTATCCTATGTAACTAATCTCACATCAAAATCATTAGTCTTATTATTGTCCAGCTTTGGATAATCTATAATTTGTAACCAAATTAAGGTAATCTAAGGTTCAATTAGATTTGGAATTAAATTTTGAATATCCTCTCATATTAGTATATTTAGATTCAGTGGACTTGTGTTCGTGTCTTCTTCAATTGTGATAATCTCTCTCTATTCACACTAATTGACTAGTTGCTCAATTTTCTTCACCATTTTGGCAATTTCTTGCTTGTAGGCATCTTCAAATTCTATTGCATCTCTACCTTCCCTCAATTCCACTAATGGAGTAAGAAATTTGAATGCTTCCTTCCATATCTAAATTCTATCTTTCTCAGCTTAATGAGCTTTATTCTTCAAAATATTATATTCCCTATCTATTGGCATAAACTTCTTTACAAAATCTTAAAGGGATATAGCCATGTATGAGTCTTCCTTAAATCTAGTATAGCTTATGCCAATGGTGTTTCTCTTATTTGTTTCTCTATGTCTAGTACCCACTTCCACTTTGCATCAACTCTTTTGTATGAATCTATTGGGAATCTATCTCCTAATTCCAAAGGTGTATGTCTAAACTTAATCATCATGTCAACCATAGCTTCTTTAAGCTTAACTTGATCAAATTTATTCAAATAATCATAATTAATATATTTGAATCCTATACAATTACCTTATTCTCTCAACTTGTCACGTACCTAATCCATAGTTATTGGAGGGAGTCTCTTCACTATTTGAAGTATGTTAGGTTGATTAGACCCAGACATTTAATCATCTGCCTCCTCTTGTGCTATTATCATCTTTTTACTTGGCTTCTTTTGTGTTACTCACTGAGGTATTCCAGTCAATTTCATCTTCTTCAATGGACTTCCTTTTACTTTCTTAGTAGGGGGCCAATATTTCTTCAACATCATGATAATCACCTTGCCCTTTAACTTCTTAGGTGCAACCATTGTTTGCACATCTTTCTTTGGGTTTTCCTTCAACTTAGGCTCCATAATAACAACCTTTTTCTACTTAGTTACCTTAGGTTTTACAACATCATGTTCTTTTTCCTTTGTCTTCCTTAGCCTCTATAGGTTTTCCTAACCCTTCTCCTTCATCTTTATAATGACTCTTGACACTCTTCCTTTTTCTTTTATTTTCTTCTTTGGGAGTTCCAAATTGACCAGACATCTGAACAATTATTTTTTTCATTTGTGTCAAATTGCTTGGAAGCTATGTCAATCTCTTAAACCAAAAGTGTAGTCATTACTATAGTAATCTCATGTATATTTTCTTCATAAGGCATTAGTCTTAGCCATGCTACCCTTAGATAAAATTCTTATGCATGAAAAAAATTCTATCTACTATTGGTATGTTTTCCATTATGCCAAAAGCTCGAGCTGTCAATGGCCATCGCAAGCACTAGACTTAACTAGATCCATGAGAGGTAGTTAAGCCATGTCATGAACCTAAAAGGAGGCAATGACCACAAAGTCAAAAATCTACCCCTTAGCATTGATTGAGCATTCCACACCAATGGTATAAAGGAGAGCTCCTGAGATTCAAACTTGTGACCCAAGGCTTTGATACCAATTGTTGGTATGTTTTCCATTGCATTAAAAGCTTGAGTTGTCAATGAACCTCACAAACACTAGACTTCCTTAGATCTATGAGAGGTAGTTAAGTCATGTCACAAACCTCAAAGGAGGTAATCACCACCAAGTCAACATCACCAACAAAACATACTTCATCATAGTATTTATCTACTATAGATTTGAATATCCTCATCTTGTTCAACATATTTATTTTGAACTCTTCAAAATATTATTATTTAATGCCTCAAAATTTTCTCTTAGTCTACTAATTAAATTATTTATATTCTCCATGGAAGGTTTCCTCCTATCCCATACAATTTTTCCAATAGTAGGAAAGGAATTATTTACATAGAAAAATATACAAACTAATAAAGATCCAAACTTACAAGAGGTAATTTTTTCATTCTTTATTGCTTTGAGATTCTTTTTAAGTTGGTGAAGTTGTGGCTTGGAAAGATCATAGGTATGGTCTTTCTTCACAATCTTGTAGCCCAAGTGTACTACTACACAAGGTACACTATTTATCCTATTGGATTGATAAAACTTGTGTGCAATTACATTAAAAAAAATCAACTAATGGGTCCTCAATTCAACCAATTAACAGTCCTCAACCATTCCATTTTTCTTTGGTCATATTTTCAATCTTTTTCTTGAATACACTCCTGTTACTTTTTGGTCAATCTAGGGTAGGTTACCTAGTTACCCTGTGAATGATGGCCTTATTTATCTTTATTTTCCCACCTTCTAACCATATTTTCATATCATGAATGTGGCTAAGCAATATATTTATCCATTCAACCTTAAAGACCTTTAGAAAGCCTAGGGCACAAGTAAACCCTTTCTTGATAACAATTATGTGTTCATCCTATTAAACTTAATTTACACATAGCTTCTCATAAGCTACTCTAATCTCAAAATCTCTAATTTCTCCAACTTTTTAAAGCTAATAGGTTCTTACATCCTAAATAGTCAACATTATTGGTGGAATTAACGATAAAGCTCCAATATCATCATAAATTTTTTATAGGTTTAAAAAATTTCTAAAAGTAGTTGCAAAACTTTGATTATTTCTTATAATTTGCACACTGATGTCCTTCAACATTTCTCTTCAAGATGTCATTATGAACTAGGGTTTTGTTGCATAAAGGTTTAGAAGTTTTCATATCATTCTTCTACAAAAAAAAATGGTGTGTCCAAGCTTACCACATTGATGACATGTAGGTTTTCCTTTGGATTTTGCATTCCTTTGTTCTCCACTCTTTGATGATTTTCCTACGTTAGTAGACAAAATATGCTTGTTGTATCCAATTCCAAAGGTGTCATTTATTCTAGTTAACCTCAATAGTTCTTCAAAGTGTTTGATAACTTCACTTTGTTCATAAGTTCCGTTACATCACTCAATTCACTTCTCATTTTCTCATTTTGCGATTTAGGTTTGTGATCTCCAATTGTTTTGTTTGCTTCTTTATTGGCAACTATCAATTGATTCATCATGTCTAACTAATTATTTATGATATTTTTCACTTTTAATGATCTTTCTTCAAGTCTAATAGCCATCTTTATTTTGTCTTCTTCAGCCATGGTCTTATCTTCCATAGCTTTCTGCTTTTTCCTCATTGTTTTGCATAGTGTGACTAATTGAATTTCTCATTCTCTCTTGAAATTTTTTTCTTCTCTAGTAAGGGTACAATTGTTCTTTAGTAGTTTTTTCAATCCTTTATTGTTATTTCTAGTCTTTCCACTATTAATAATTTCTTCTATGCCAATTTAATTCTATTTTGTGTCCTTTTGTTGAATAGCTACCTCTTTCCTTCTTCCTAGGGATTTCTTTAACTCTTCTTTTTTTTGCTTCTAATTGTTGCACTATGATCTAGATTTCAATCATCTATTTCTCAACATTTTTCCCATCTTATACACTTCCATCTCAGTGATCTGGTCCTCTCAAAATGATAGGCTTCTTGATAAGAGAAATGAGTTATGATACCGATTTTCTTAAAGATTAATGGACAAATAGGATTAAAATGGATCTTTAACAATGCATCTAACATTCATCACTATTCATTTGTTATTTTGAAGTTGACATTGAATAAGTAATATAAATTTGGAAATACTTGAAATTAGAAAAGAAAGATACATACCTCATGATGGAATTATTCTAGAAATACCTATTTTCTGATGCTTGTGTATAGTTTCACATAATTTTTCAACTTGTTCCAAACTCAAAATTTTTATCTTTCTAAAAGTAGGTCAACCTTCACCTAGATAGTGAGGCACAATTATGCCCCAAAAATTTGACCTTGACCTATACTATTTTGATGAAAATTATGTTTCTAGATCTTGGAAGTTTGGTGAAAAGGGTACCCAAATTTGTACTTTGATTCTTGAAAGAACACCTACATATATCTAAAAATGGCATTTTGGGATGGCTATATAGGGTTTTTCCTTAGTCAAACCCCCATTTTGGTGATTTCCACCTCCACAAATAGAATATGTGTGTATTGAATGTGTAATGCTAATATCTAATCTACTAAATTGAAATCCTAGAAGGAATATGTATGAGAAAGCAATGGATAGACAAGAATAAGATAAGAAAGCATACCAAGCTCCCAAGGATAAATTACTCCTACCAAACTCATAATCCATAATAGTTTTCCCATGATTGTATCTTTCAATACTTCAATATTGATAATGCAAGATCAAGGAAGATAGGATCTCTCTTGTTCCAAATATGTAGTGCCTCTCCCATTTGACTTTTGTAAGTCATCCTAATGGATACAACCTTGCTCATCTTTTGTTGTGATGGGAATCATGATTGTGACTCTATGTGGTCTACACTATTGAGGTGTTTGGATTTATGTTTCTTTATCAGTTGCTTTGATTATGCTTTTGACTGGTCTTTGAGATTATGATGTGATTTTTGGTTCACTGAGTTTTGTGCCAGTGGTTACCAGGATCGATGTGGTATCATGAGGTTGTTTTGTGATTACCCTAAGATATGTGTAGAGATTGCACTATGTTCTATTACCATGCTACACTGGACTAGGGTCCTATAGCAGTGGTTAGTCATGTTTATGACTGTGTTTGTTTATGTGTTTTAAGTGCCTTTTTAATGCAGAGTAATCAATCATTATTAAATGCGTAAGTAATTAAATGGATTGTTCTTGTGAGATTATTTGGTTATGTGATGCAGACATTACCTTGTTATATTTTTTATTAGAGAGATAATTGTTACTAATGTTATGTTTACATTTGAGAGGACCTGAGGGTCAGATGTTACACCTTGATTCCAATATCATAGATATTAGACTACTATGTTGTTCAGTTAATCATATTGCATGACGATGTCATTTTTAGATGACAGTGTGTTTTATGATGATATTTGGTTATCTGGTATTAGGACATACATCTGATTATGTTATGTGATGGATTTAATGCTATGATTATTTACTTCATTCCTGCATTGTTATGCTTTATGTGAATGTGAGTGATGTAAATAGATTATTTTAATATAATTAATTAAATGGTTAAATTAGGTTATTTAATGCATTTATTGCTTCAGCTATGTTATTATATGTAATTGCACTTGATTGTGTTGTTTAGTGTGTAGGATTTATATCCCTGGTAGTGGCACATGGAGTTAGTAATTCAGCCATTCATATTTTACCATTTTCATCCATATATGGTCGACGTATCCTTTATTAAAATGTTTAAATTAAACCTTTTGGTGATTATTAAATAAAAACTCATTTGCATTATGTGATTAGACCAATAAGCGTGTATGTGCATTTAGAGGTTCACTTTGTCATGAAATTTTTAAAGAGATTTATGTGTTTTTGGGTTTTCGAGCTTTTTAATTGATTTATTTTAATTCCTAGTAGCTTTTCCATAGATGAATCCCTATTTATAGGAATAACCTATTTTTGTTTGGGTCGGTTCGGGGTTTAACTAGGTTGGCTGGTTATTTGCCCCAATCGATTATTCACTTGAAAAGTGAATAAGTATCCAAAGAGGAATTTAATTCCTCACTTCTCACTTTCAAATTGGAAAGTTGGAGGGTAAAACCCCAAATCCTCTTCATGAGGATTTACTATTTTGTTTATTGTGGGAGCTACGGGCATAGGATCGTCATGAGGTTGGGCTCATTGGATCCAGCTCAGGGAAACCTTGGATTGCCACGAGTTTTCAGCTACTTCTGTGGGATATTTATTTTCTAGTTCAGATTCTCATTTTGCCCTTTTCACTGTGAGGTAGGGCTTTCTTGTTTTATTTTTTTGGCTCTGTTTCTGCTTCTATTTTTGGTAGCCGTTTGTTTGGAGGCTGAGAACTAGTGTTCCCCTCCATTTTTGTATGCTAGTTATACCCAGTTGGGCGGTTACGAACATTTACTTCTTTTTCGAGATGAAGATTTGGGATTTTGCACTGTTATGCTGGTCATTTTTGCATACAGTGTCTGATTCCTTTTATTTTTGGATTTTTGAGGTTTTTGAACCCAAAGGTCAAATGGGTTTTAATTTTGAAATTTTTCTAAAATTTGGGGTTTTTACCTCATTTTGCGTGCCACCCTATTTTCTCGAGTTTTCTTGGTACAATGTGGGTCGTGGACTTGGATGATCTATTTGGATATTGATCAGACCACTTCTTCACTTTTATGTTGCACTGGGATGCGTGTTGCATCCGTACTCCCAACATTGTGTTTGGTTGAGTGATTTTATACCTATTGTTATTGTTTCATTTGGACCTTTTCTTTTGTTTCATGAACGTTGGGATTCATGTAGAATCCATACTCTTGAATTGAGGTCAGTTGAGTGGGTTCATGATGTTTGGTCTCGTTACATCATTGGGATTCGTGTAGAATCCAAACTCTCAGATTGAGGCCGATTTAGTGATTTCATGATGTATGGTTTTATTGGCTTTGGAATTTGTGCAAAATCTATCCTTCTTGTGTTGCTTTCAGTTGGGTGTTTTCTTTGCATTGTGTTCTCATTCCTGTTCTTGTGTTATGATCTTCGTGATGGTGGTGCACCACACATGAGTACATCCATGTACATTTTTTGAGTGACTTGCGAGGCTTGATCTTCTTTGGTGCTTTTGAAAGTTATGATCATTGGGGTTGGGATGGGAGTATGCATTCCCATGGGCACTTGTTGTAGGATGAGCATGGGTAGGGTAGGGTAGCATATGGAAAGGCTTCTATCTTACAACCTGCTGACTATTCCCTGGTTTGCAGAAGAAGTTTTATATAAGTGATAATTAAATTAAAACATTGGGTGGTGATAAATAAAAGATAATAAAATGTGTGGGTTGTGTGCCTTCTGTTGAGAAGAGTAGCTGCCTTGGGTTGTGCACCTTTCATCATGAAGAGTTTCTACCCCAGGTTGTGCACCTTCTATCAAGAAGAGTAGCTTTCTAAACTAGCTTGGGCTTTTGGATGCCAAGCAACTCTCCATGATGTTAGCCCCTACTTAGTAGCCGGATCTGTACTCCTTGCATTTTCTTAAGTTCTTGGTTGCAGCCATCATATTGTCTGGTGTGAGTGTTAACCTTGGATGTTGTGCTCTATGTGTGTTTTTGGTTGGATCTTTATCTCCATCAGCACGACAGGTGTGGACCTATGAGTGCCACGTGGTTGGCAGGCATAACTACCTTCACCATTGCTAGGGATCGATGTACAGAGACGATCTTTGTTCTAATGCGACTGTTGTTGGATGCTTTCACTTGGTTCTTCAAGTTTCAAAGTATGCTTCCTTGTGATTTATGCATTCATTGGAATGCTTGGATATCATGTTTAGATGATGTTAGTTTATTTGATGCATTCCCTTATCATGATGTTTAGCATATGATTAGATGATGTGATTTTCTTTAGTATTATATCTATTGCTTACTGTTGTTTAGCATGTGATAGGTAATGTTATTTACTATAGGATTATCTTATGCTTTACTACTAGCATGTTAGATTTCTTTATGCTTCTGTTCGTAGCATGTTGAGTAGTGATGTCCTTATTACGACAGTACCGATGATCTGGTTAGTGGCTTGGGATGTTATGTGTGGGGGATGGTTAGGATCCACGATGGTCTTATGATGATATTGATAGTTGGGAGGAATCGCGTACTTAGTTTGGTTGTTCAGTTCACTGCGATGTTTATTTCAATGTGTTCTTTGCTACTGTAGTTTAGATGGATAGATGTTCTTCTTTCTATGTTATTCTTGCACTTGAGTGTTCTTTCCTCGAGCCTTTATGGATTCGGTACTCCCTGGTGTGGAGGTTCTTTGCTCTATTTTTGGTCCTTTTTTCTTCTGGGAGTGTTTTCATGTTTCTATGGGCAACATTTGTTTAGCATGGTGTGACACTTTAAAAAGTATCGCATGCCCATGTAAACTATGTCATACGACACTGTAAAGTATCACACACCTTCTTGAGAAATGTCGTACGACACTAGAAGAGTTTCACACGCCTTCTTGAGAAATGTCATACGATGCTGAAAAGTGTCACATGCCTTCTTGAGAAATGTTGTACAACACTGGAAGAGTGTCGCACGCCTTAAGGAGAAGTGTCACCCTCCCTTAGTAAAAAGTGTCGCACAATTTTTCTGAAAAACCTGTGTGTGTCATCAGTGGGCACTTTTCTTCGTGATCCAAACTTTCAGAGAGTTTATTTGGATACCCTTTTGGGCATTCTTCAACCCTATGTTGTTGCATTTTGAATTCTGTTGATTTCTCTTGAAATCCAATTTTCATGTTTCTATTTTTGTCTCTTGGGGTTTAAAATATATCATTCAAGTATAAGTTGATGTATATTTAATTTCTTATATTTAAGATATATTTTAATATATGCAATGAATCTTTTGAGATAGGTTTCAGACCTCTCAGAGATAATTTATGGATTCTAGGAAATTTTAGGGCTTCAAAAATCCGAACTTAGCCAATTTTCAGGGCTTCAGGATTTCAAGCTTAGCCAAATTTTAGGTTTTTGCATTTTACCCCAACTTGGTGTTGTGTTGATGAGTGGTTGTTTCTTGTGCCTTCATCAAGTGCATTGTCGTTGTTTGCTTTGTTTGTGTGTGTCAGTTTGGTAGTGGCATTTGGAGATTCATTGGTTGCCGGGATGGTGGTGAAGTCTTCCGTTGCGATCGTTGTGATCCCTGTATGATGTTGTCATGTGCATTCATACTTGTAAAAAAAAAAAATCTTGGCTTGTATTTCATCCTTGTTTCCAAGGATCTCCAGGTGGGGCATTACATCTAGTATTAGAGCCCATGTTCAAACATTGGGAACTATGTGTTTATGTTGCCCTTGTAGTTGTTGCTGCATTGGTTGAGTGCGAGTGTCTTGGTGAGAACTCATGATCTTTGTTGCTTTGGTATCTACTCGTGATGGACTTGCTTGTCCAGTAGATGCAACTAGAGTAGTGTGTGGAGAATGAAGTGAGTCTTCCTAGCTTTGTAGGTGGGATCGATGTGCCTTGTTTGGTTGGTTTCTTATGTGACCCTTTTTGGATGGAACCACTGATTGGTGTCCATGTGTTGGCTTTGAGTGCTGCTTTTTGTTTCTCCTTGTAGAGTAAGGTGCATTGTTTCCCTATTTTCTCCTGATTGTAAGTAGATGAATGAATCTTATTTGTGATTCTATGTTTTATCTTTAGGGTGATAAAATGGTTCCTTTCATTGAAAATGAGTGTTTATTGTGAATCATTGCAAAGTAGTAGGTTTGCATTATATATTTGGGTTAATGACTTAAGTCCCAAATCTAATTGTTTCTTAAGCTTATGGAAATTTGCATTAAAGTGTTGAATATCTAAATGTTGCATTGCATGGAAATTAATGGCATTTGCATATGCATGAGGTTACTAATGGTATACTGCTTGATGTGTGTGAGTGTGTTCTCTAACATTGCTAGGATGATGTATTCCTTAGCATTGTGCGGTGACTTATCCCTCTTGTGTGACTATACTCAGTCATCACCTGTAATGTGATTTGTTTGATGCCTTATTTTATTTTGCTAGAGGTACTTTCCTCATATTGTTAGGCTAGCATTGGTTTTTAGTATTTTCCTCTCTTGGAGTAGTCATCAAATTCTATCTATTGCTCTCTTTGTGGCAATTGTCACATTTGACTTATTTTTGAAATGAGCTCTTTTTGGTACTTACTGTTGGAATTGATAATTCTTCCATTTGGGCTTTTTGGATTATGTTTCATGATGACTATTCTAGATGTGTTTTACCGCTACCCAGTTGTGTGTTGTGACTCTACCATGTTCATCTCGAACCTCTGGTAGTGCATTTAAGGGATATATCATGGAGAACATGCTAGTGTGTCTTTGTTAGATCTAAATTTGTTATTGTAACTCAATGGTTTAAATGGTGATTAAACTTAATGTTAATTCTTGAAAGGTATGTACTTGTTTTATGGTGACTCTTGGACACTTGCTTGAAAATCTTTTAGTTCATTATGCATTAGTGCTTATGTTATGTTTAATTAATGAAATTATGAAAGAAGACTAATGATGATTTCAATGTGTGATTTACCTTTCATTCCATGTCATATGTTGTTTGGGCATGTGTGTTCTTGTGTGGTTTTGGACATTTTGTCTGTCGCTTGTCTTGGTGGCCAAGACTGTTGTTTTTGCCTTTGTGGTTTTGTTTTGAGTGGTGACTCAATCATATATCTTAGTTCTCTCTTAGCTTCTTCATGTTTTAGTCCTTGTCGATATCTTTTTGACGCTTTTCAAATGGATTCAATCCGAGTTTGGGCATGAAAGCTATGGCTTCTGGAGTTTCTGATTGATGTTTCGAGTACCTTTTCAAGTAGAAGCCAATTTAATCATGACATATCATATTTATGGCCATTGGAGAAGTTTAACTCTTCATGTTATTCATAATGGAAGAGTTATATTGTCTTCATAATCTACTAGGTACTTGCTGGAGGTCGTGCTTGGGTTTTTGTGGTTCCTTTTGCACAGAACCACCCTTGTGAGGTGTAGTATGGTTAGTGACCGTTCCTTGGTTGAGGATGATGTTATCTTGTCATTTGGGAGTGACTCAATTCTTTGATGAGTCTACATTCCCCTTTCTAGATGTTGACTTTGGTGCATCTCCATATCCTTTTCTCTCTTATGAGAGTAGGCTAGTGTGGCTATGCCACTAGTTCAGTTAGTGTTCTCTTGTAAGTATGTTGATGGTTGGGGAAATTGTGAGTTCTCTAATGCATCTTGGGCTGATTTAGTGTAGAGGTTGAGAGAGACTCCCTCTCAGTCCTAATACTCTGTAGTATCCTTCTCCCTAAGCTTATATCTTCATGTGCATTGTCTCAGTCAAGTTTTCTCTTTAACTGTTGACTTGAGGCTAGAGATTGAGTTTATGGTAGATTGGGTGTAGTTTTCCTAACATGGTGCTAGAGGGACATGGTATCATTGGACACATGTTACCATCTCGTGAGTTGGTATGCAGACATTTCATGATTATTTCCATTGACAAAAGTCTATGCAACCTTGTGGAAAGGTGATATCTTGTCTGGTTGGGTTGTGTTACCCTAGTTTCCAATGGTAGTTGAGCTTTTGTGCCATGGTGAGGTGTCATGCTCCTACGCTTGCTAGTGAGTAGTCTTTTGGAGTTAGTCCTTTTGTGGGTAAACTTTCATCTGCTTTGTCCTAAGGGTGAGTTTATGTGGATTCCAGAATGATCATGTGTGACATGATATTATTCTTGAGAATTTTGGGATGGTTTTTCCCCATGATTCCAACTCTAGTTGGAAGTGTGTCTTGTTTTGACCTTGTTTGTAGTCTTGTAGGTGGTGCATGTTGTAGTTGGGCACTTGTTGATGAGGTAGAGAGGGTTTTTTTTTTCCTTACCTTGTATTTTTGACTCTATGGCTAGATGGGTTCTTCCTAGCACATAGAAGGTTCCTTGTTGGAGGACCTTGTGTATGTGTGACACCCATTCTCTTGTGGTTAACCTATTTGGGGGTTAACGTGATGGGTTGAGAATGTGGGAGTGATTTGGTTTGACTTGTGGAGAGTTTCTTGAGTCATCCCTATTGCTCGCTTTTGATTTTTTTTTTTGCATGTTTTTGTTTCTATTTTTGGATTGCAGGCTTCCAGGAGTAAGCCTAGTCTTTGGGGGGGATGATGTAGTGCCTCTCCCATTCGAATTTTGTAAGTCATCCTGATGGATGCAACCTTGCTTATCTTTTTTTGTGATGGCAATCATGATTGTGACCATGTGTGGTCTACACCGTTGAGGTGCTTGGATTTATGTTTCCTTAACAGTTGCTTTGATTATGCTTTTGACTAATCTTTGAGATTATGATGTGATTTTTGGTTCACTGAGGTTTGTGCCAGTGGTTACCAAGATCGATGTGGTATCATGAGGTTGTTCCACGATTACCCTGATATGTGTGCAGAGATTGCACTATGTTCTATTACCATGCTACACTGGACTAGGTTCCTATAGCATTGGTTAGTCATGTTTATGACTGTGTTTGTTTATGTGTTTTAAGTGCCTTTTTAATGCAGAGTAATCAATCATTATTAAATGCATAAGTAATTAAATGGATTTTTCTTGTGAGATTATTTGGTTATCTGATGCAAACATTACCTTCTTATATTTTTGATTAGAGAGATAATTGTTACTAATGTTATGTTTACATTTGAGAGGACCTGAGGGTCAGATGTTACACCTTGATTCCAATATCATAGATATTAGACTACTATGTTGTTCAGTTAATCATATTGCATGAAGATGCCATTTTGAGATGACAGTGTGTTTTATGATGATATCTGGTTATCTGGTATTAGGACATACATCTGATTATGTTATGTGATGGATTTAATGCTATGGTTATTTACTTCATTCCTGTGTTGTTATGCTTTATGTGAGCGTGAGTGATGTAAATAGATTATTTTAATATAATTAATTAGATGGTTAAATTAGGTGATTTAATGCATTTATTTCTTTGGCTATGTTATTATATGCAATTGCACTTGATCTTGTTGTTTAGTTTGTAGGATTTATATCCCTAGCAGTGGCACATGGAGTTAGTTATTCAACCATTCATATTTTACCATTGTTGTCCATATGGTCGACGTATCCTTTATTAAAATGTTTAAACTAAAACTTTCGGTGATTATTAAATCTGAACACATTTGCATTATGTGATTAGACTAGTAAGCGTGTTTGTGAATTTAGAGGTTCGCTTTGTCACGAAAGTTTTAAGGAGATTTATGTGTTTTTGGGTTTTCGGGCTTTTTAATTGATTTATTTTAATTTCTTGCAGCTTTTCCATAGATGAATTCTTATTTATAGCAATAGCTTGTTTTTGTTTGGGTGGATTCAGGGTTTAACTAGGTTGGCTAGTTATTTGCCCTAATCGATTATTCACTTGAAAAGTGAATAAGTATCCAAAGAGGAATTTAATTCCTCACTTCACTTTCAAATTGGAAAGTTGGAGAGTAAAACCCAAAATCCTCTTCATGAGGATTTACTGTTTTGTTCGTTGTGGGAGCTATGGGTGTGGGATCATCACAAGGTTGGCCTCATTGGATCCAGCTCAGGGAAACCTTGGATTGTTGCAATTTTTAGCTACTTCTGCGAGATATTTATTTTTTGGTTTAGATTCCCATTTTGTCCTTTTTGCTATGAGGTAGGGCTTTCTTGTTTTATTGTTTTAGCTCTATTTATGCTTCTGTTTTTGGTAGCCATTTGTTTGGAGGCTGAGAACTAGTGTTCCCCTCCATTTTTATATGCTAGTTCTACTCGGTTGGGCGAGTACAAACATTTCTTTCTTTTTTGAGATGAGGGTTTAGGATTTTGCACTGTTATGTTGGCCGTTTTTCCATATGGTGTTCGATTCCATTTATTTTTGGATTTTTGGGGTTTTTGAACCCAAAGGTCAAATGGGTTTTAATTTTGAAATTTTTCTAAAATTTGAGGTTTTTACCTCGTTTTGCATGCCACCCTGTTTTCTCGAGTTTTCTTGGCACAATGTGGGTTGTGGACTTGGATGATCTGTTTGGATATTGGTCAGACCACTTCTACACTTTTATGTTGCATTAAGATGCGTATTGCATCTGTACTCCCGACATTGTGTTCAGTTAAGTGATTTTATACCTGTTGTTATTATTTAATTTGGACCTTTGCTTTTGTTTCATAAATGTTGGGATTCGTGTAGAATCCATACTCTCAGATTGAGGTCGATTGAGTGGGTTCATGATGTTTGGTCTCGTTACATCATTGGGATTCATGTAGAATCCAAACTCTCGAATTGAGGCCCATTAAGTGATTTCATGATGTGTGGTTTTATTAGCTTTGGGATTTGTGTAGTATCTATCCTTCCCATGTTGCTTTCAGTTGTGTGTTTTCTTTGCATTGTGTTCTCATTCTTGTCCTTGTGTTATGATCTTCGTGATGGTGGTGCGCCACAGATGAGTACGTTTGCGTACATTTGTTGAGTGACTTGCGAGGCTCGATCTTCCATGGTACTTTTAGAAGCTATGATCATTAGGGTTGGGATGGGAGTATGCATGCCCACGGGCACTTGTCATAGGATGAGCATGGGTAGGTTAGGGTAGCATATGGAGGGGCTTCTATCCTGCAACCTGGTGACTATTTCTCGGTTGGTAGAAGAAGTTTTATATAAGTGATAATTAAATTAAAACATTGGGTGGTGATAAATACAAGATAATAAAATGTGTGGGTTGTACGCCTTCTGTTGAGAAGAGTAGCTGCCCTAGGTTGTGCACCTTCTGTCGTGAAGAGTTGCTACCCTAGGTTGTGTGCCTTCTGTTGAGAAGAGTAGCTTCCTATACTAGCTTGGGCTTTTGGATGCCAAATTATTCTCCATGATGTCAACCCCTACTTAGTAGCCTATTGAGTGTCTGACCAGGACATGTACTCCTTGCATTGTCTTAGGTTCTTGGTTGCAGCCATCATACTTTCTGGCGTGAGTGTTAGCCTTGGATGTTCTGCTCTATGTGTGTTTGTGGGTTGATCTTTATCTCCATCAGCATGGTGGGTGTGGACCTATGGGTGCCACGTGGTTGGGAGGCATAGCTACCTTCACCACTGCTAGGGATCAGAGTACAGAGACAATCTTTGTTCTAGTGCAACCATTGTTGGATGCTTTCACTTAGTACTTCAAGTTTTGGAGTATTCTTTCTTGCGATTTATGCTTTCATTGGAATGCTTGGATACCATGTTTAGATAATGTTAGTTTATTTGATGCATTTCCTTATCATGATGTTCAGCATATGATTAGATGATTTGATTTTCTTTACTAGTATATCTATTGCTTACTGTTGTTTAGCATGTGATAGGTGATGTTATCTACTGTAGGATTATCTTATGCTTTATTACTAGCATGTTAGATTTCCTTATTCTTTTGTTGGTAGCATGTTTAGTAGTGACGTCCCTATTATGATAGTACTGACGATCTGGTCGGTGGCTTGGGATGTTACGCGAGGGGGATGGCTAGGATCCACAATGGTCTTATGATGCTATTGACGATTGGGAGGAACCGCATACTTAGTTTGGTTGTTTAGTTCACTATGATGTTTATTTCAGTGTGTTCTTTGTTGTTGTAGTTTAGATGGATAGATGTTCTTCTATCTGTGTTATTCTTGCACTCGAGTGTTCTTTCCTTGAGCCTTTGTGGATCCGATACTCCTTGGTGTGGAGGTTCATTGCTCTATTTTTGGTCCTTTTTGCTTCTGGGAGTGTTTTCATGTTTCTATGGGCGACATTTTTTCAACATGGTGCAACACTTTAAAAAGTATCGCACGCCCATGCAAACTATGTTGTACGACACTGTAAAGTATCGCACACCTTCTTGAGAAATGTCATACTACACTGGAAGAGTGTTGTACACCTTCTTCAGAAATTTTGTACGCTACTAAAAAGTGTTACATGCCTTCTTGAGAAATGTTGTACAACACTGAAAGAGTGTCGCACGCCTTAAGGAGAAGTGTTCCCCTCCCTTTGTAAGAAGTGTCACACAGTTTTTGTGAAAGACCTACGTGTGCCATTAGTGGGCACTTTTCTTCATGATTCAAACTTTTTGAGAGTTTATTTGGATACCCTTTTGGGCATTCTTTGACTGTATGTTGTTGCATTTTGAATTCTGTCAGTTTCTCTTGAAATCCAATTTTTGTGTTTTTGTTTTTGTCTCTTGGGATTTAAAATATATCATTCAAGTATAGGTTGACATATATTTAATTTCTTATACTTAAGATATATTTTAATATTTACAACGAATCTTTTGAGATAGGTTTTAGACCTCTCGAAGATAAATTATGGATTCTAGGAAATTTCAGGGCTTCAAAAATCCAGACTTAGCCAATTTTCAAGGCTTCAAGATTTCAAGCTTAGCCAAATTTCAAGTTTTTGCATTTTACCCCAGCTTTGTGTTTTATTGATGAGTGGTTGTTTCTTGTGCCCTCATCAAGTGCATTGTCGTTGTTGGCTTTGTTTGTGTGTGTCAGTTTGGTAGTACTGTTTGGAGATTCGTTGATTGTCAGAATGGTGGTGAAGTCTTCCGTTGAGATCACTGTGATCCCTATATGATGTTGTCATGTGCATTCATACTTGTAAGAAAAAAAAATTCTTGGCTTGTATTTCATCCTTGTTTCCAAGGATCTCCGGGCAGGGCATTACAAAATAGATGTTCACAATGGTGTGTTCACAAAAATTCTTAATACCAAAAATGTCTTGATCTTCGATATCATCCTCTTGCAATCTTGAATCTTCTTATCCATTCTCTCTATTTTGTTCCAGTCCTAGTTGAAAATGAATGCAAGTGAGAGTAATGTGAGGACACATAATTTAAATTTCACCTTAAATTATGGTACAATCATAATAACCAACTAAGGAGGGAAAAGAAGTAAATGAATTTCAAATTAAAACCTTTTCACAATTAGATCTAAAAGCCCAACATTGATTTTGGGGACCTCTAGGACTAAAATTTGAAAAGGAGGATCTCAAATCCCAATGAAGGTCAAGGATGAAATTGACCCTTACCTAGGTCAGAGATGACCTCAACCATAACCAAAGTTAGAGATGACATCAGCCCTACCCTAGGTTAGGGTTGACATGGTCAACCTTTACCTTGACCTAGGGGTCCAGATTGAGCTAAGATTAAAAATAAGAGATCACAAGATCCTTAGAGACTTAGAAATTATATCTAAACAAGACTAAATGAAAGGAATAGGCACAAAACCATATGATAAACATGATGGAGGCTACTAGGACCTATTCTTAGGTACTACCTAGAAAATAGAGCCATAAAAGAGGGAAATTAAGGAGAATCCTTGAGATGCTAACCCTTATTTTATCTAGAATGAAGAATCAAGTGCAAAATGTGTCCTTAATGAAAGTCTAACATAAAAAATGTAGTAAAAGAGTGTGCTAAATATATCAAGATGGAGGTGCTCCTATTTTAAGATGATACATTTAGCCCCCAATTTAGCTTAGATATGACACTACGTGAATAATGAAGCTAAAGTAAGAAAACTTCATGATAAATAAAAAGGATATAGCCAAGTCCTTGATGTAGAGATCCTGCAAAAAAATGTTAGAACCTACAATATAGAAGGTTAATTAAAATCCATATATCATTCATATCATACTAAATGACACTTGAGAAGTGCATAAGGCCCCTTATGTCCCCCCATTTCGACTTTTTATTTATGAAGGGTGAAACATGGTGATAAGGATGACTCTATTCATTGGATATGCAATTTGTTAAAAATATCTTTATTAAACCAATTAGAAGGATTCCTACCCTTCCTAAGGTAATTCAAGGAGTTATTTATCTAAATCATAATTCCAACACCACTAACGACACTAAAAATGGTATTACCAAGCTCAAGTTATGATGAAAAGAGTTAATGTTTATCTAAATGCATAAAAAGTGGAATCCAAATTTACCATGAGTAAACCCTAAAAGAACACTTAAAGAGAAAGACAAATTCCAAGGAGAGAAGGACTTCAAGCGACATGCATAGAGCTTCTAAGATAGTGCCTAGCTACTAGACAATCACTTCCTGAGGTGAGTTTGCTATTGTTTATTCATCTACTTTCCAAATTCTTAATTTGTCTAGGCAAAGTCAACATTGACCCTTAAAGGTTGACCCTAACCCAACATTGTTGACTTTGATCTAAGAAGGTTGACATAGAATGGTAGGTCTCCACCCATTTTGGGATGAGGTCATCCTTGACCCAAGAAGGTCAACCCTAACCTAGAAATGTTGACCTTGACCTAGGAACGTCAATCCTAACCTAAGTGAGGTTTTCCTTGACCTAGTCATGTTGAAATTCCAAATTCAATGATGTACAATGTAGATATGATGTTGTTTGTGCTTACAAGACATGGTTCATCTCTAAGAGCATCCCTTTGGAGAGTTGTCTGTGATCATTAGAGAGAGATCACTTGAGCTTGATGAGGAGGAGGTACAACTATTGAGAGATGTAGAACTTTATTGGGTAGCATTCCTACCAAAAATTAGACTACTTTAAGCCATGCTATCAGCTCTAATAGAGAGGTGGGATGAGGATACATGCTCATTCTATCTTCCCTCAAGAGAGATTAGAGTGATATTAGAGGATGTCTAAATCCGAGGTGATAGTGTTAGACCTAGAGCACAACTGGTCTATGATGAGATCCTTCCAAACAAGAAGTGTTACTTGATATGGGTTCCATAGATGTGAACCTGATTAGATCATGTCCTATCATCGATGTTATTAGGCCCTGGACCTTTTGTACAGAGATTGATTCTTGGTACAGTATCCTTGGTTGTGTTACCCAACTCAAAGGGTACCATATTTTTTACACCTCTTACCCATCCTACATAGAGGATGGAGAGTGAGAGGGTCATTTTCTCATTGGGTCATATCACGTTAGCCCATCTATACAAAAAGCTATGTTAGCTAGTGATATATCAGAGAGAGATTTTTTAATATGCAAACTCTTGCAATTTTGGTTGTTTGAGAATTTCACATGTACATATAAATAGGATGTTCAAGTGATAATAGATGTAATGAAATTTGGAGTCTTTTCATATCCTCTATATAATGCATGGAAATTTGGAGATATCCTCTATTGGAGGGTATGTCTAAACTACATTTTGAGTGCAGATGTAAAATGGAGACCCTACTACTAGATCATAGAGTTTCTAGATACAAAATTCTACATGAGATATTCACAATAATGGAAGATTCTAGAGGGTCATTAGAATCATATAGTGATGACATACTTTTATGATCAGGTGATGAGATAGTTTAGCCTTTTATAAGGAGTCCCTAGATCAGTACCTTGCTACATACATCTAATGAGGTTTTATTAGAGACTCGATGCCATACACCAACCATTGATGGAATAGATAGAGGATAGTGATGTTGATGAAATAGAGGATATAGAGGTACCATTAGATGTGACCTATTCAAAAATGAGCTAAGATTACATGAGGTGCTAGAGTATATAGGGGACCCACCCATCTTTCTTGAGGATTATCCTACAATTGATATTGGTCTTTCAGAGAGGACACACTGGGATGATTGTAAAATAGAGTAAGATGGGGATATCAAAGATAAGGAGGAGAACATCTCTAAGAAAGAAACCATGGAGGAGGAGAGAGAGAGGTGGAGAGACAAAAGCATAGAGCAGAGGAAAGGGAAAAGGAGAGAGTAGAGGAGATTCTACCAGATGGTGCTACTAGTGTGGATGTACACATTTTTCACATATCACCATTGAGATCATGATGACCTCCATGTTCCTACACAACAACATCACCACTAAGGCCTAGAAATAGGAATCATGGAGAGACTAGGCACTCCATGCCCCCACCATCTAGAACTTTTAGTGACATCTAAGAAGGAGACCTAGGTATGAAATATGACATATGATTAACTATGTAATTTGGTTTGAAAAATTATGAAATCGATAAATGCAATTTTTTCTCTACAACTATTGTAGTGAAGTGGAGGAGCTTTGTATCAGAGATTCTAAAGGATACATGCATATCCTACCAGCTACTAGTAAGTGAGTGAGAGTCCTCTCTTGACTACAAAGTTCCCAATAGGCATGCCAATATCTTTGTAGTTGTCTAATAAGAGCTAAGGATCTGCAAATAAAGGGGGGATAAATTAAAAGCTGAGCTATAGAGTGCTCAAAAGTGTTCACATGGTATGAAAATATCAAAGAGCTAGACACAAACACAAAGATCTATATCTTCCTATTATACACCAAGAAGCAATCATCCATCAAAGTGCAATGATAGACATAGTGATAGATAGGGTTGTTGGCCACATGTATCAAAACTTGAATCACTTTTTAAATTATTAATACAAAAATTTCTTTTCTAATTAGTTCTATTTTTCATATAAAACTTAATAGAAAGGAAGAAGGTGCATAAATATATTCAATATGTAATTCTTCTAAAACTACATAGCCTATGAAAAGAGACTTTAAGGAATATATAAAGGCATAAACAAAAAAGAATGAAGCTATGGATAGTAATGTTTAAGATGCATAATATTAATAGGTTTCTTAAAAGAAACACAATCCATATCAGCCAACTTATAAGCACCTGAACCAAAGTCTTCAATGACAAAAGAGGTTCAAGCCAATTAGGGATAAACTTTCCTTTTTCACCAGGTAAAGCATTCACTTTTTTTTTATTCTCATATAAAACTAAATCACCAACTAAAAACGTTTTTTCAATTACCTTATAATTATATTGCTTGGATAGAGATTTATGACAATCTTTTATATGTTCTGATGCATATATTCATTGTTCATCCAACATTTCTAGCTCTTGCAAGCATTGTTCCAAAAAATTATCTTTCTCAATCATCCCATTAGATGAAAAATGTAAACAAGGTATTTCTAATTCCAAAAGCATAATAGCCTCACTACCATAAACAAGATTGTAAGGAGAAGTACCTGTGGCAGTACAAACACATGTCCTATAAGTCCATAAAGCATGTCTATTGAGTATGCCAATCTTTCACTTGTTTACTATTTTTTCTCATAATTTTCTCAACAATTTTATTTGATGCTTCAATTTGACAATTAGATTGAGGATAATAAGGAGTTGGAAACTTATGTTGAATTCAGTATTTCTCCAAGAATTTTGTCACTTCTTTGTTTTTAAAAGAGGTACCATTATCAAAAAATATTGCAAAAGGTATACCAAATTATGTTATGATATTATTAAGGATGAGATCATAAATAAAATCTACAATATTTGAACAAACTAAGACAGCTTAAACTCACTTTGTGAAGTAATCCATAGAAATCAAAATGTAAGTATATCCTTAAGAAGAAGCTGGTGAGATTTTTCCAACAAGGTCGAAACTCCAAATATTAGAAGACCATAGAGAAACTTGATCACAAAGTTCAAGAGTAGGAGAATGAATCAAAATAATATTTTGTTGACATTGAGGACATTTCTTAACAAACATAAAAAAATCTTGCTCCATCATTTGTCAATAATATCCCATTCTATGTAATTGATTAACCAGAGATTTTCCACCAAAATGCCCTCCACAAGAACAAGAATGAGCTTGTGCAAAAGTTACCAAAATTTTAGTTCTATTAAAATATCTTAATAAAAATCTTTTGTAAGAGAATTTTTAAAGAGTACCTCCTAAAATAATGTAATGTACTGCTAGATTATTAATATGATTATGTGTGTTTCTTGTTGCTAATTTAGGAAAAGTGTCATCTTTTAAAGATAAAAATGTGGGAATGCCATTCATCCAAATGCAAATTAAAACAATTAGAGTTAATATTTTTAGAAATTGTAGGGTTTTTAAGAGTTTTAATAGTAAATTGAAATTTTTCAACATTATCTTCAAGATACACCAAAGAAGTTGTGTTTTCCATGTGCATGTCGATTATCTTTCCTAGGTAAGATTTGAAATATATAAGAAGAGAATTGTGAAAGAACTTCAAGAGCCAAATCTCTATATTGTGTGATTTTATCATTCTCAATTTGATAAATTCTATTAACTCATTCAACAATAAATTGTGAATCTCCATATATTTGCAAATGGTTGATGTTAAGGGATGAAGATGCTAGTAAACTAGCTATAAGAGCTTCTTACTCTACAATTTTATTAGTGCAAGGAAAGGTTAATTTGTACAATAAATGTAATAGCCTTTTGTAGGAGGAATTACAAATAATACCAACACTAGAACTTATTATCATTTTGTTGAATAGCTAAAATATTATCGTTAGGAAATGCTATTGAAGTAGAACATGAATCTGAATGAGGACAAAGAGCTTCAACTAAAAAATTTCTTAATGCTTGTCCCTTAATAGATTTATGAGAAATGAAATTAAGATCAAATTATTTCAGTAACATCACCCACTTTTCCAAATAGCCATAGAGATCAATTTGCGATAAAATATGTTTCAAACTATCAAAATTGGCAGTCACATTGACTTTAGCATTTATAAGATAATACCTAAGTTTTTTACATGCATAAAGTATAGCTAGACAATTGTCTTTCCAAATCTGTGTATCTTGTTTCAAAATCAAGTAAAGTTTGACTAATGTAATACAATAGGTTTTTACTTATCAATATCATCATTTTGAGCAAACATGGAACTCATGGCCTTCAAAGTTTCTAAAGTATACAAATGAAATGGCATATCAAATTGAGCTAGCTACAAAATAGGAGGATTTTAAAGGTACCCTTAAATTTCTTAAAGGTTTGCTTACATTTATTATTCCAAGAGAAAGTGGTATCCTTTCTAAGAAAGGAAGTAAAGGGAATAGTTTCATCAACTAAATTAGAAACAATGCAATGAGTAGCTTGTTTTTTTTCCTTGTAAACTCCATAGCTAATAAACATTCTTAGAAGGAGGCATATTAATAATAGCTTCAATATTTTTAGTATCCACTTCTATGCCTCTCTATGAGATCATAAATCCTAATAATTTACTAGAATCTACTCCAAAAACACATTTTTTGGGATTCAATCTCATGTTGTAACATCTAATCCATTCAAATATTTTTCATAAAATAGTAACATGATCTTCTCTTTGTATACATTTTGCTAAGATATCCTGCACATAATCTTCGAGGGTCTTAGGGATGTAATCATGAAAAATCAAAGTCATAGCTTGTTGATAATTTTCTCTTGCATTCTTTAATCTAAAATGCATCATAACCCAACAAAATGTCCCCCAAGGTGTTATAAATGAAGTTTTAAATTGATCTTTAGGAGGAATAAAGATCTAATTATATCTAAAAAACCATCCATAATAGATAAAAAAGCATGACCCTATATTGAATCCATCATCATATCAAATATTGGGTAATGGGAAATCATCCTTTAAGGATGCCCAATATAAATCTCTAAAATCAGTACGTGATATCCTTATCTTATTTTCTCCTTATGAAATACACACAATGTTTGAAATCCAATCTAAGTAGTTAATAAAATGGATAAATCCAAAATCGAACAATTTTATTATTTTACTTTAAACTAATAAAGAAAATTTTGGATTCATCTTTCAAATTTTCTACTTCATAGGTTTCATATTTGGGCTATGAGTAATAATCTTAAAATCTATACCTGAAATATCTAAATATGTATAAGAAAAAATATCATTGAATTAAAGTAAAAGGGAACATAATTGATAATGTTCAACCTAATTCAAACATTTCTCAATATTTATGATCTTTTCAAGATTATTCTCATTCATTTTAATATCAATAGTCTTAGTTATTAAAAAAAATCACTTCTTTTCGAAAGCTCCATTGGTAAAGGAAGAATATCATGATTAACATGTTCTCTGAAATAAGTATCTTTATTTAAACAATAAGCCTTCATTCATTTGTGATAGAACTTAGGTAAATCTTCATAAACCCCTAAAAATTCTTTTAAGGTTTCATCTTTAGGAAAAACATCTAATGTAGGTTCTTGATTCATGGCAATGAGAAGTGGGTTAACCAATTTCAATTGTCCACTACATATATGATTAACATTAAGAGGAAATGTCAATGACTGTTTATGTGGATTAAATCCTAATCCATATGCATGATCATAAATTTCATTATCCAGAGGTACTTGTATACCTTTCTCATATTTACCACATCCTTTCCAATTAAATCTTCATTTCTTAAGAAAATGATAAACAAAGCTATACCGATCAACCATTTCAAATGGAGTCTAAGGAGCAACACATGTCACAATGTCAGAACAATCAAGTTTTATTGTTTCAATAATTTAATTCACCAAATTGGCCACAAAATTACTTTTTAATTCTTTAGAAAGTGGAGAAGGAATAAAAACTTGTTTCTCAATTTCACTTTGTTTCTTTGTGAATTCCAAATCAGAAACCTTGTGTTCTCTAACAAAATTAGGATTAGAATCCAACATCCACCAATCATCCTCGATCAAAGAAGATGTACCTTCCAATTATTGCATCTTAGGTTCTTGTCTCTCTTGTTGTTTTTCAATCTATTTACTTTTTTAAGGAGGCTTAGATATTTTAGCATATTCTAGACATAAAAAAGTTTTTGGCGCATCATGTAAATGTAATGTGTACATTAAGTTGTTATAAATGAGCCTATCCCTGCAATGAAGAGAAGAAGGAACAACACATGTAGTGTGTAACAATGGTCTTCATAAAAGAAGGTTATAATTGAGAGGTCCAAGCATAACATTAAGATAACTAGACCAACTTTAATAGGTAAGATGATAACTCCAAAAGTTCTCTTCACAATATTATCAAATCCACGTATAGGGACATTATCAGGTTGAATAGTGGTAAGATCAGCCTTAATTTCTTTAAGAATCTCCATACTACAAACATTATGCCTAGATCCATTATCAATTAATATTCTTTTTGAATGATAATCTGATTAATAGAAACAACAACCATAAGAGCATCATATTGTTTGTTCATCTCAAGAGAAGGTAAATTATTATTAGAAAACACAATAGGAAGTATAGAAGACATAGTATGCATGAAATCTAAAATAGAGTGAATGTTCTCCTGATTAGGAGGCTAAGAAAAAAGAGATTTTTACAATGCCTCATAATATGTAGAGAAATTTGAAGTAATTTTCACAAATATATCTTAGTAGGAGTGCACATAATTGATCAACTAAGTTATACTCCTTCAAATTAGAAGAAAACCTAGGAGCTTGAGGAAGCATACATTGAGAAGGTGGTAAAGAAATTAGAACAATATGTTGAGGATTATTTTGTCTGTGATAAACATGTGAAATGAAATTAGTGTTATTAAATAAATCCAAAAAATCTATAGTTTTACCCTTAATTATTTCCATTATTCCAGATTTATATGTCTTAATTGCTCACTGTTCTAAAGCTCATGATGCATGGTCCATCTTGAAAACCAAGTATGACAGTGGTGATGAATACCGCAAAATACAATTGCAAGATCAACTCGAAGATCTCAAGTATGCAGATTTTAAAAGTATGGATGAATTCCTCTTAAAATTTGATTCTCTTAAAAGTCAAATTATGGCTTTAGGTGTTCAATTAGAGGACATTTGTTTAATTCATCTTATTCTTAAAAAATGTCTTCCTAGATAGTTTCAACAATTTATAACTAATATTCATGCACAGCTTGCTATTCCTACTTTAACTTCTCAGTTAACTTATGTTATTTTTCAAACTTTATTAAGACAGGAAGAAGCTAAGCTAATTTAGTTTGGTACACTCAAATCAACCGAACATGCATTTCTGTCTAGAAATTCAAATAATAATTTTCATTCCAATAATAATAATAATCACAAACAATGTAATTCTAATTCAAATAACTCCAACAATAAATTTCATGCCAAATATAATAATAATACCAATCATCCTAATAATACTCGTAATACTAATAATCAAAGGAATCATTCCAATTCCAAACCTCATTGTTCTTATTGTGGCAAAGATGGTCATCTTTTCAATAACTGTTTTAAAAAGCAAAATGATAAAAAACCTATGAATCATAGTAACAATCATCAAACCTCAAACCATAAAAAAGGTAATTCAACTAGTTCTAATCCTCGTCATGCTTTTACTTGTAGCTTTAATCTTTGTAGACCTTTAGAATGGATTGTTGATAGTGGTGCATCACAACATGTCACTTCTCATAAAGAAATTTTTGATTCTTTACAACCTGATATTGCTAAAATTCCTATTCAGTTAGCTAATAATCAAACTTGTAAAGTTGAAGGACTAGGTGATGTTACTATTCCTAATGGTAAATTGCATGATGTTTTATATGTACCTGGCTTGAAAACTAATCTGCTTTCTGTTTCACAGTTATGTCAGAACTATAAAGTTGAATTCTAAAAAGATACATGTTATATCATAGATCCTCAAACTCTCAAAGTCATTGCTCATGCTAAAATGGATGATGACAATTTGTTTAAATTCCATGAATTTGCTATTTCACGATATTCTTTACATACTTCTATTGATTTCAATATATGGCATGAAAGACTTGGTCATTTAAATTCTGATTATATCACTTTCATGCAAAAGCATAATATGGTTGATGGCTTGCCTCACATTATTCCTTCCAAGATTGCCTATACAAGTTGTATGAGTGGTAATATGCATAAGGAGCCCTTTCCAAGTGGAAAATCATGGTGAGCAACTCATAAGTTGCATCTTGTCCATAGTGATCTTTTGGGCCCCATGGAGAATACCTCCATCCAAGGTTCTCGGTATGCGCTTACCTTTGTTGATGATTTTTCTAGACGAACTTGGATCTATTTTTTGCATAGCAAGGATCAAGTTCTTGATATATTTATTGAATTTCAGTTATATGTTGAAAGGAAATCTGGGTATAAACTTAAAATTCTTAGAACTGATAATGGGAAGGAATATGTGAATAATGCTTTTCATTGTTATTTGAAATCATGTGGAATTAAATACGAGCTTACTATTCCTTATACACCACAAAAAAATGGTGTGGCGAAAAGAAAGCATCGGACCATTGTTGAAATGGCTAGAAGCATGTTGCATGCTAACAATTTGCATTATAAATTTTGGGTTGAAGCCATGTTTTGTGCAACTTATATTCTTAATCTGACTCCTACCAAAGCTCTCAAGGCTATCACTCCCAAAGAGGCTTGGTCTAGTAGGAAATTGAATTTACATCATTTACGGATATTTGGTTCTATTGCTTATGTTCATAGGCCTAAACAGAAAAGGCATAAATTAGATGCTAAGTCATCTCCTTATATGTTTGTTGGGTATGATGAAAACACTAAGGGTTATCGTGTTTATGATTCCACTACTAACAAAGTTCAAATTGCTAGAGATGTTTGTATTGCAGAAAATGGAGTTCATGATTGCTCTACTACACATGATGAAGAATTTAGTGGCACTAAAATTGTGCTGGTGGAGGACCAACCTCCTTCTCTTAACCCTACTCTTTCTCTTAATCCTTCAAATCAAGTACCACCGATTATTTTTGTTCCTACATCTCATGATACTCAAGTAGATGCTAATGATACTTTTATTACTAATGATTCTTCCTCTAGTGATAATTCCATTACAACTAAACGTAAACCTAAATGGGCTCAAAACCTAATCAATGAAGCTGATGATTATATTTCTAAATCTGGTGGAATTAAACATAGAAGGATTAATTATTGTAATTATGATTTGATGACTACTATTATGAATTCTAACGATCCTAAGTCTTTTGATCAAGCTAACTCTCAACCTCATTGGCAGAAAGCCATGCAAGAGGAATATGACTCTTTACTTGCTAATCAAACTTGGGACTTAGTCAAATTCCCTCCTGGCAAGAATCTAGTTTCATGTAAATGGTTATACAAAAAAAAATTGAATACTAATAATGAAATTAGAAAATTCAAGGCTACACTAGTTGCTAGAAGTTTTTCCCAAATTGAAGGATTAGACTATAATGAAACTTTTGCTCCTGTTGCTAAAATGCCTACTATCAAATTAGTTCTTGCTTTAGCATCTAAAATGAATTGGCCCATTCATCAAATGGATGTTAAAAGTGCCTTCTTAAATGGTGATTTACATGAAGAAATCTATATGGCTCAACCTCCTGGCTTTGTTAAGAAAGGTAGTGAAAATCTGGTTTGCAAATTGAACAAATCCATTTATGGTCTTAAACAATCACCTACAGAATGGTATTCTAAAATTAATTCTTTCTTTGTTTCTCAAGGTTTTACTAGAAGTAAGAATGATCCTACTTTGTATATTAAACATACTAACGATGATATTATCATTGTTATTGTTTATGTAGATGATCTAATACTCACTTCTAGTTCAGACGTTTTGATTTCTGATATTAAATTCCAACTTAAACAGAAATTTCAAATGACAGATTTAGGTATCTTACATTATTTCTTAGGTATGCAAATTTTTCAAACTCCTAAAGGTATCTTTGTTTCTCAAAGCAAGTATGCGTATGATCTTTTAGAAAAATTTAAGATGAATGACTCTAACCATGTTTCAATTCCATGTGAATTAGGAACTAAATTGATGAATGACATGAATACTCCTTTTGTTGATGAAACTTTGTATAGACAGTTGGTAGGAAGTTTAAATTATTTAACTCTTACTAGACCTGATATTGCTTATAGTGTTGGTTTAGTTTCTTGATTTATGTCTAAACCTCAACAAACTCATTTTAAAGTTGCTAAATGCATCTTAAGGTACATTAAAGGAACTATTAATATGGGATTATTTTATGATGCAAACTCTGAATTTATTTTACATGGTTATACTGATTCCGATCTAGGTGGAGATCCCAATGATGGGAAATCCACTTGTGGTTATTTTTTCTTTGTTGGTTCAAGTCCAATTTCTTGGAAAAGCAAAAAAGAACACTCTATTTCCCTATGCTCAACTGAAGCTGAATACAAAGGTTGTACCAATGCAGCTAAGGAAGCTTTGTGGATTCGAAGACTTCTTGACGATTTGGGTCTACCTCAACAATCACCTACACCTATACATTGTGACAATCAAAGTGTTAATGCCTTGGCAAAGAATCCAATTTATCATGCATGAACCAAACATATTTCACTTCAACATCACTTCATTCGAGAACAAGTTGAAGACAATCAAATTATTCTTCTTTATTGTAAAGGAGAAGATCAAGTGGCTAATATTTTAACCAAACCACTTTCTAAAGAGAGATTTTAGTTCCATTGTAAAAATTTGGGTTTACAACCCGTTGATGTAAACTCCCCAAGTAAAGATTAAGGGGGGGTGTTAGAAAGGTTAATCTTTCCTTGGATATATATATTAAGTGGGATATTCCAAGGGTCCCTAAATGTAGTTTGTCCACTTGTACACATGTGGAGGACATGTCATTGTTTGTCCTTTATTCCACATGTAAGGACAACTCTTGTTTATTTCTTTATTTAGTTTATCCTCCTTAAGAGGATTGTGACACTTTGCACACACCTATTATGAATATGGCATTCATAGAAATGGGAGTTACAAATGCAACTCCTCTCTCATCTCTATATAAGAGATGCTCCTCCTTCTTTCTTCAACATAATCTTAGCACTTGATATTATTGTATTGGGCTACTTTTTCTCCAACACACTCTCTCTCTCTTCTCTAGGCATTTGCCTTCATTCATAATACTCACAAGGGGTTTTCTTTGCTTTCCCCTTATAAATCCTTGTCTCCATTGTTGAACCATCTTGGTGTATGCTCTTGGAGTTTTCTTATCTTATGGTAACATTATTTCACACTTAACTTACTTGGATTGTTTCTCGTTCCTTGCTCAACATTATCATTTCTTACAATATTGAATAAGTAATATAAATCTAGAAATACTTGAAATTAGGAAAGATAAGATACATACCTCATGATGGAATTATTCTAGAAATACCTATTTTCTAATGCCTATGTACAATTTTGGAAAATTTAGTAACTTGTTCTAGATTGGAAATGTTGAGACAAAGAAAACCTAGAGAAAATTTGTCTTTAAGAAATTAGGTTGACCTTGACACAGATAGTGGGGCACAATCTTACCCAAAGGCACAGTTGTGGCCCAAAAAGTTGACCTTGACCTATACTACTCTAATGAAAATTTTATTCATGGATCTCAGTAGTTTTCTAAAAAGAACGTTCAAATATGTACACTAATTCTTTAAACAACATGTACATATATCTAAAAATGGTGTTTTCGGGTGGCTATATAGGGTTTTACCTTAGTCAAACTGCCATTTTGGTGATTTCCACTACCAAAAATAGCTAGATATAATAGAATATGTGTGTGTGTTTTGAATGTGTAATGCCAAGATCTAATCCACTAATTTGAAACCCTAGCATGAATATTTATGAGAAATAAATGCATAGACTTGAATAATATAAGAAATCATAACAAGTTCCCAAGGCTAAAGTACTCCTACGAAAACCATAATCCATAATTGTTGCCCCATAATTGTATCTTTGAATGCTTCAATATTGATAATGGTTGATCGAGGAAGATATGATCTCTCTTGCTCCAACTAGATGTTCATAATGGTATGTTCACAAAAAATCTTGATATCAATAATATCTTCATCTTCTATATCATCCTCTTTGATCTTGTATCTTCTTATCTATCATCTTGTTTTTATTCAAGATCTATTTGTAAATGAATGCAAATAAGAGTCTTTATATACAAGCTTCAGGGGGAGGATCCTAGAGTAATGTGAGGACCCATAATTCAAATTTTACCTTCACTTAATGTCTAATCAAAATAAAAAACTACGGGAATAAAAATAAATTAATTTCAAATTAAAACCCTTTTGCATTCAGATTTGAAAGGCCAACATTGATTTCGAGGCCCTCCGAGACCAAAATTTTAAAAGGGAGATCAAATCTTGAAGAAGTTCAAGGATGAATTCAACCTTGACCTAGGTTAGGGATGATATTGACCCTACCCTAGGTTAGGATCAACTTAATTGACCTTGACCTTGACCTAGGCACCCATGTCCAGCCAAGATAATAAAACAAGAAATCTTGACGATGCTCGAAGACCTAGTAATTATATTAGAATAGCACTAAATGCCAAGAATAGGAACAAAACCCTATGATGAACATGATGAAGGCAAGGAGGAACTATTCCTAATTCCTACCTATAAAATAGATCCATAGAAAAAGTAAATGGAGGAGAATATTTGAGATCCTAACACTAATTTCACCTAGTATGAAGAAATCAATTATAGAATGCATCCTAAATGTGATTCTATCATGATAAATGTACTAAAATAAGGTGTTAGACCTATCAAGATGGAGGTGCTTCCATTTTAAGATGATATAATGGGAAACAAGATATTGAGAGGGAGGGGTGAATTAAGATCTTGAACTTATTGTTATAAAATCAAATTGTGTACTTCACACCTATAACATCTCATATATTTATCTGAAAATCATAAAATAGTAAATATATAACATAATCATCCATGAAAAATTAAACACATAACACAATGATTTGGTAACCTAAAAACACTTCAACGTGAAGGTAAAAATGGTGTGGGGATAAAACTCAGAAATCTTCATTGTTACAACAATAAAGTTAACTTGTTATGGTTACAATATCTGATCATAAGATATGATCTACCCCATGATGGGTCTTCCCTATTAAAAGATTTAGAGACTACTAGCTATCACCTTCTTAAATGATTTTACACCTACAAGGAAGTAAGGACTCTAATAGGAGGTTTACATTGATCTTTTAAGACCACTTTGTTAAAAATTTACCCTAATTATATTAATTGTAGTTCTAATATAGTACCTAACCCTTAGTTTTCTATGTAAGAAGGTATTGGGTCTCCTCTGTTAAATGTCTCTGATCTGATCTCCTAATCTAATATCTTTGTTCAGTCCTTCACTAGTCTAATTTATCTATATCTGATATCCTTTTAGACTTAATCGTTCTCTTCACATGTTCATACTCACTCCTTTTGATCATTCCTTCATCCATACATCATTCATTCATACTAATTATAGGTTTAAAATCATTCTTAAATAGATGTCCTATAACAATTCTATATCTTGATCAATGATTTATAATCCATCATCTTTTGTTTATTTCTATCTAATTTTTTGATTGGTTGAATTACATATCTCGAGATCACTCTCTCCAGTAATAAATTTTTTGGTTAATTATTTTTCTTCCTTGGTTTGGTTTATGCCTTGACTGTTAATATGCCCAATGTGGTGAAAGATAAATCTGTTAGCAATAGAATGGGTTAGTGTAGGTATTTTATCAAGGATCCCTAAATTGAAAGGTACAACTCCCTTGTATGCAAAGATTTGTTGTTAATTTTTTTTTATTAGATCACCTAGACTTAAGGGTATTCTCTTAACTAGAGAGAAGAAGAGGTATGACCAGATTATTTAAATTTCTCGCATAATAAAGGTGAATCTTAGATGATGGCTCACAAAGATCCAGAGCTATTAATGGACATGAGTCACCTTAAGTTCCTAAATGTAGTGTATTTAATCTACTAAATGAAATATGTAATAATGAAACACCAACTAAGACTACACATTGCATAAGAAGAAAAAGGATAATCAACTTAGCAATGTTTGTATTGCCTAAGTTACTTAGGTTTCACAACAATAATTTTCTTCCTACTCAGTAGCTTACATTAGCAAATCCTAAACTCCCACATAGCCATTAAGATGCACATGAAATAGCTTGTGTAGAGTATAGGGAATTAGATAACACTATAACTAGGAGAAAAAAATCTTATTTCCAGTGATAAGAAACAAAAAAAACCCCAATTCATTTTCAGTCCCACAGTTTTTATTAACAACATATTTCATACCAACCACCATAGAAGAGCTAAAACTAGACTAATATGAATACAGAGTCACACACAATAGTCCCAACTATAAGGGTTTACCCAGATCCAAATTTTTCTAATCTTATTTACTTCTTAGAAATTTACATTTATAGCCCCCTTTAGAACTTTCTAGTTACATTTCATGATTACTCAATAGAGCACAATTGAATGATCCTAATAATAGGATTGACTCATTAGTCATCCATTACAAAAATTTATCCTATGAGGAGAATGCCAACTATGGCTACAATATCATAAACTGAGAAAAAGAAAAGGGTGACAATTGTCATATTTTTTTAGGAAGAATGTAAATTTTTTTGAAAGCATCAATTTTTCTTTGGAGTTACAACCTTGGCTCTATATGCTTTTATGGTATTATTTACACTCTTTAGTTCATGGACAATTTGAATGATAATGTTGTCATCTCTAATCACCCAATAATCATGCATTTCTATCAATTCTTCAAGTCTTGAGATATTTGATTGGACCTTCTCTGTTGCACTCTTCCAAATAATATCCACTACTAAATGTTCTAGAATCTTTGCCAACTAGATATCTTATGGACTAATAGCCTCATCAAAGAATACCAAAAATTTAATTTTCATTCATTTGATACCTACTAGTTAATCATTATTGGTGACATGTGATTCAATGTGTAGAACCTTTGAATTTTCAAATATCTTGACCATTTCTTTCTTCACTAAATCACATACATCCTTCATCTCATGCTTTGACATGATTGAGCTCTCAATTTTGAATTTTAATGATTGCTTCTAATGAAGAAATGGTTCTTGGCCTATTTTGAGTATCCTATGGGTCATAGTGACATTAGTTCTCATGTCAATCACCTCTTGTAATAAGACTAATTATTTTGTTAGGATCTCTAATGCATTATGTATCAAAGTTTGGTGGCTTGAAAATGCATCTCTCAATCTATCAGTGTCTAACAACATATTTTCAAGGTTCTTAATTACAGGTGGATCTTTGGCTTTCATCTCATCAATCCAAGCATGAACAATTTGACCAAACTACCTCTCCTACTAGAGCTTAAGTAGAAAATTATTATTCTCCTCTATACTTGGGTTGAATATTTTTGTAGATGTTTTTCCAAGTGCATCTCTGATATAATTCATCAAGTACTTATTTGAGTCTTTGAGCACCTATTTTTTAATCTCACTTCTTCAAGTTTATCCTCAATCTTCTCATTAGATGATTTCTATTTGTTGACCATAGAATCATGCACTAGAATGCCTATCTCAATCATTTTGTTCTAAAAATCATTACTAGTTAGCTCATGAAATTTTCCCTCCTTCTGAGATTCTACTATTGGAATTATAGGAGTAACTAAGAGGGGAGATGAATCAGCTATTCCAAAAAATAATTCACAAATCCCTTAGATGTCAATAATGCTTACTTACTGCTAACACTTGATAAATAATGCAGGAATTTTGTAACTCAGTAGTTTAACTAGTTACTAATCATTTAGCATTCATAGTTATTAACATGTATACAAAAGTTTAAATAAAATGAACACAAGAGACACCGGATTTAACGTGGAAACCCAATATGGGAAAAATCACCAAGTAACTAGCTACCAATTTTTCACTCTTCTGAAGTGAGCCCTGTTAGGAGCCAACTCCATTAAAGGTTACAATACACACTGTTAGGTGTGACCTTGTTAAAGGATTTAATCACCCTGTTAGGAATGGCCTTGCTAGAGGTCTTTAGAACAATTCAACTGAACTGTCACCTTGTTAGAGGATTTACAAAATGGCTGTTAAACCAACTCTATTAAGAGATTTGAAATCACTGCTACAATGGTTAGAAAGCAACAATGAATTGACCTTAACAAGATGCAACTAAATTTGCTAGCTACAGGTCTCTGTTCAGCTCTACTGCTCCTCAATGATCTCTAATCATTCTTCAAATTCACTTTCACAATAATTAGTCTTCATATCATATTAATTTCTCATACCTCATCTCCATACCCTTTAGAATTCACAACTTGACCTCTTCTTTATACCATTCAGATTGTCAAGTTAGCCCATTTACATGTTATATTTACCAATAAACCATACATCAGTCGGCTACAAATATTACTCCAAACAAATAAATGTTATCTCATAAAACAATGAGATCCTTTACTAGTTGACCCTGCTCAATAAATACTACTTCCAAAAATTTCTTGAGTTAACCTTCTTGACTCAGTTAACATTGCAATATCCTTAAAATCCTTTGCTTGCCGAGTTTACTCGATAAGAACTGCTTCTACCAAATTCCTTTTGATGACTGAGTGATCTCAGTAAGAACTAAATATCTTTGATTACTTTGAAAGCTTAGTAAGAACTACATCTTCGAAATTACCTTTGATGACTGAGTGAACTCAATAAGAACTACTTCTTCCATATTACCTTTGATGACCGAGTGAACTCGGTAATAACTGCATCTTTTCTAGGCTAACCTTCTGAGCTCGGTAGACATTATCCTTTGCCTAGCTGACCTTTTGAGCTCGGTAGACATTGTCCTTTGCCTAGCTGACCTTTTGAGCTTGGTAGACACTGTTCTTTGTCTTTCTGACCTTCTGAGGTTGGTAGACATTGTTCTTTGCTTTACTAACCTTCTAAGCTTGGTAAACATTGTCTGATGACTTATATGACATTTGTGTGACATCAAAGACAACACACAATTTGAAAAATTGTATCCAACAATCTCCCTCTTTAGCATTGATGGCAACACAACATGTCATAGCATGATAAAATTTGAAAAAAAGTCTTTTAATGATAGAATATATGATAGAATAAATAACTCCCTCTTTCATAAGCTCTTATTATTTTGCAAGTTTTAGAAAGATATGATAGTATATTCTCCCTCTTTGACAACACATGCAAAAAACAACTCAAAACAACTGAATAATGTTGTACTTGATGTACTGATTCATATGCAATGTCTTCATTGGTTTGTTGCATCAACTAATAGATCTTCAATTTTGTTTATGTTGATGCATCACTAAAATTGTATTTTAGTGAGGTTTAGATAGGGGAATGACCCCTAATTTACCTCTTAGATACAAGAATGCATCCTTAGGTAAAGGTTTTATGAATATATCAGCAATTTGTTCCTTTGTATGCACATATTCCAATCTTATTTCCTTTTCTTCCACCAATCCTCTAACAAAGTGATATTTTATGGCGATATGCTTGGTTTTTGAATGCATCACTAGATTCTTGGAGATGTTAATTGCACTTGTGTTATCACAAAACATAACAAAAATTTCTTTTATTTCTTGCTTCATACCTTCCAATAATTGTTTAAACCATACAATGTTTGAGCAATTTACTACTGTTGCAACATATTCAGCCTCTGCTATCGATTGAGATGTACAATTCTACTTTTTACTTGTCCAAGAAACCAACCTTTTTTCGAGAAAGAAAGCTCCTCCATTTGTGCTCTTTCTATCATCAATATTTCCTACCCAATCTGCATCAGTGAACACCTTTAAATCCAATTTTCCTCTAAGTTTATACCATAATCCATAATCTTCAGTTCCTTTTAAGTATCTCATGATCCTTTTGATTACCATTATGTGATTTTCTTTTGGCTTGGCTAAGAATCTTGCTACAATCCCTACTGCAAGGGCAATGTCTGGTCTTGTGTGCACTACATATTGCAACTTTCCAATCCTAGATTTATACAATGTCTGATCTACTTCCTTAGATTCATCATCTTTGGTAAGTTTCAATCCAGTACACATAGGAGTCCCAACTAGTTTGTAGTCTTCATACCAAACTTTTTTAGTATCTCCTTGATGTATTTAGATTGAGTGATGTAGATGCCATTCTTACTTTGTTGTATTTGAAGACCAACAAAGAATTTGATCTCACCAAACATTGGCATTTCAAATTTCTTGTTCATTTGTTCTAAAAATTCTTTGCAAAGATCATCATTTCTTGTGAACAAAGTATCATCTACACATATTTCTTGCAAAAAAAATCTTATTATCTGGTCCTTCTTTTATGTACAAACTACTATTATCGTTAGTCCTTTGAAAACCAATTTGAATAAGATAGTTATGCAATCTCTCATAGCATGCTCTAGGGGCTTGTTTCAGACCATATAATGCTTTATACAGTTTTTAGACCATGTTTTTCTTGTCTGGATCAATAAAAATTTTAGGTTGTTCAATATAAACCACTTCATCCAATATTCCATTGAGAAATGTTGACTTGACATCCATCTGATAGACTTTGTATCCTTTGAATGTAGCATATGCAAGTAAGGTTCTGACACCTTCCAATCTTGCAATAGGATAAAAAGTTTCTCCATAGTCTACACCTTCTTCTTGAGAGTATCCTTTGCATACTAGTCTAGCTTTGTTCCTTGACACCTTACCATCTTCATTTAGTTTGTTTCTGAATACCCACTTTGTTCAAATCATATTCTTATCTTTGGGTCTAGGTACAAGAGTCCATGTTTTGTTTTTCTCTATTTGTTCTATCTCTTCATTCATAGCTTCAATCCAACTTTCATTGTCTAGTGCATTTTTGGTATTTATAGGTTCAAAATCAGCAAGTAAACAAGTGCCTTTTAACTTCTTGTCATTGTTCCTTCTGATTTATCTCTGATGATCTGACCTGGTGCATGATGTTTTCTGACATACTTGGCTAACACAGGCTCCTTGCCTTTTGAGTCACTTCCAATTTTATCATTCTACATCTCAACTTCCTATCCTAGATCTAGTTTCTTAGGCTTGGTAGATGTTTATTTGGTAGTCTCTGTTTGCAACTCGAGTTCTTGCAACTCGGGAGGAATTAGCTCATTTTGAACTTCTTGTGACTCGATAACTGAAGACTCTAGAGTTGAGGATTCCTGATTAATTGGTATACTTGGTACTATATCCGGTTCAATGTAAACAAATCTCCTATAGCCTTTAGGTACCCTTATGCTTTCTTCTTTACATTTTTCTGCAAACTCATCAACTTTCACACTTGCACTTTCTATGATTTTGTGAGTAGACAGATTCAAAAATCCATATGCTTTACTTTTGCAAGAATATATCCCAAAAATATTTCTTTATCACCCTTTACATCAAATTTAGCTTTTCTAGATTCTTTCAAAATGTAACATTTGCTTCCAAATACTTTTAGATAACTTATATTGGGTTTGTAGCCATACCACAGCTCATAGGGTGTTTTGAATGAGTCCTTTTTTAGTTTTACTTGGTTTAAGGTAAGAACTACAGTGTTGATAGCTTCCTTCCAGTATTTGATAGCAATTCTCTTTTCAATCATTAGGGTTCTTGCACAATCCATGATAGATCTGTTCCTTCTTTCAGCTATGCCATTTTGTTTAGGTGTTCCTAGTGCTGAAACCTATCTTTTGATTCCTCTTTCAATGCAAAAGTTATTGAATTCATGTGAAATAAATTTAACACCTCTGTTAGATCCTAAAAATTTTAGTCTTTTGCCTATTTCCTTTTAAACTCTGGCCAAATACCATTTGAATTTTTTGAATGCCTCTGATTTCTCTCTTAAGTACATGGCAGTCATCATTCTTGAATAATCATCAACAAAAAGAATGAAAAATTTCTCAGCGGTATAACTTTCAATGCCAATGGGTCCACATAAATTAGTATGCACAATTTCTAAAACTTCTTTAGACTGATAGTTCTTGCTCTTGAAACCTGTTTTTCTCATTTTTCCAATTTGACAATTTTTGCATAGACCAACCTTAGTTTTTTGATGTTAGGAATGCCTCTTACCTTCTTGAACTTACTTATCTTTACCAAGTTGTCAAAGTTTACATGACACAACCTTATATGCCATAACCAACTTTCTTTAATTTGAGCAATAAAACATGAACATTCACCAAGTTCAAGATAAAATAAGTTACCTTTTATTTGAGTGCCTGATCCAATCAGCTTTCTTTTGCCATCTAGCAATCTTGCTTTTCCATGCATAAATTTTACTTTGAATCGATTATTGAGTAGTTGTGCCACACTTAAAAATTTATGCTTCAGTCCTTCTACCAATATGCATTATCACATACAAGTTCCTTGGTTAGTGAGATTCTTCCTTTTCCTTTTATACAACAAGGTTCATTGTTACCAAATCTTACACTACCACCATCATAGACTTCAATGTGTTCAAACTTAGTTTTATCACCAGTCATGTGATGAGAACAACCACTATCTATGATCCATGTATCATTTCTACTCATATGAGAAATAGGTGCCATTTTGCCATCATTATTAGACTCATCTTTCATAGCAATGTAGACAATTTCATCTTCTTCTTCATCATCAGAATCATTAGAATTTTTAGCTATAAAACATGTTTCCTTACCTTTATCCTTCAATGATTTGAAGTTTCTCTTGCCATTGTACTTGTGACCTTTCTTCTCATCCTTGTTTTTCTTATTTGGGCACCTAGTAGCAATATGTCCAATTTCTTCACAAGAAAAATAGATTAGAGGAACCTTACCTTTGTATTTTCCTTTGCTTCTTGAATATTTCCTAGCCAGCAGAGCTTCAACCACTTTAATATCACTATCTAAACTTTTTTCTGATTCTTCATCACTATCTGATTGAGGATCCTTTAGATTTTTTCCTTTTTCTTTGATTGAAAGCTTGATTTCAAATGTTGATTCAATATTTTTGGTAGTTGGAACATAATTGTCATAGTTGTCTTGCTCAAATGCAGTCAATCTTCCAACTATGGCTTCTAGATTTATCTTATGATTTGCTTCACATATTCTTTCTTGAATTACAGGGACTCTGATTGCATAAATGTGAAGTAGAGTTCTAAGAACTTTACTTATAACTGTCTCCTCCTTGATATCTCCTCCAGATGCTTTGATTGTACTAACACATGCTTTAACTCTTTCAACATATTTTGCAATGTTTTCATCCTCTCTCATCATCATTTGATCAAATTTTCCTCTCAAACTTTCTACTTTGTCTCTTCTTACATTATCATCACCCCCATAGATTTCTTTCAGCTTGTTCAACATTTCAAAGGTGGATTTTTAGTCCTTGATGTCATCAAATTCTTCATAACTCAGAGAAGATGCTATATCTATCATCATATTTTTGTGGGTCTTCTTTTCAGAAATATCATTGACAGACAATGTACTAGTAGGTTCTGCATATTTTTCATCAACGTACTTCAGTCGTGTATCTCCAATAGAAGCTAGATGAAGTCTCATCAATCCTTGCCATGTTGAGAAGTTGTCTCTGTTAAGTCTTGGAATTTTCCTCTTATAAGACATCCTGATCTTTGGCTTAGATCCTTGGAATATTTTCCTACAAGCACCAATAGCTCTGATACCAATTGTTGGAATTGTAGAAGGAGTAACTGAGAGGGGGGGTGAATCGGTTATTCCAAAATACAATTCACAAATCCTTTAGATATCAATTATTCTTACTTACTGTTGATACTCAGTAAATAATGCAGGAATGTTGTAACTTAGTAGTTTAACTAGTTACTAATCATTTAGTATTCTTAGTTATTAACATGTATGCAAAAGTTTAAATAAAATAAACACAAGAGACACCAAATTTAACGTGGAAACCCAATATGGGAAAAATCACCAAGTAACTAGCTACCAATTTTTCACTCTTCTGAAGTGAGCCCTGTTAGGATCCAACCGTATTAAAGGTTACAATACACACTGTTAGGTGTGACCTTGTTAAAGGATTTAATCACCCTGTTAGGAATGGCCTTGCTAGAGGTCTTTAGAACAATTCAACTGAACTATCACCTTGTTAGAGGATTTACAAAATGGTTGTTAAACCAACTCTGTTAAGAAATTTGAAATTAATGCTACAATGGTTAGAAAGCAATAATGAATTGACCTGAATAAGATGCAACTAAATTTGTTGGCTACAAGTCTCTGTTTAGCATCATTAGATCCTCCTGGATCAAATATGGCTCTGCTACTCCTCAATGATTTCTGATCATTCTTCAAATTTTCTTTCACAATAATTAGTCCTCATATCATATTAATTTCTCATACCTCATCTCCATACCCTTTAGAATTCTCAACTTGACATCTTATTTATACCATTCAGATTATCAAGTCAGCCCATTTACATGTTATATTTACCAATAAACCATACATCAGTCGGCTACAAATATTACTCCAAACAAATAAATATTATCTCATAAAATAATGAAATCCTTTATTGGTCGACCCTGCTTGGTAAATACTACTTCAAAAAATTTCTTGAGTTAACCTTCTTGACTCAGTTAACATTGCAATATCCTTAAAATCTTTTGCTTGCCGAGTTTACTTGATAAGAACTACTTCTACCAAATTCCCTTTGATGACCGAGTGATCTTGGTAAGAACTAAATATCTTTGATTACCTTGAAAGCTTGATAAGAACTGCATCTTCCAAACTACCTTTGATGACCAAATGAATTGGGTAAGAACTACTTCTTCCATATTACCTTTGATGGCCGAGTGAACTCGATAAGAACTATATCTTTGCTAGGCAGACCTTCTAAGCTCGGTAGAGATTGTCCTTTGCCTAGCTGACCTTCTGAGCTTCGTAAACATTGTTCTTTTCCTTGTTGACCTTTTGAGCTTGGTAGACATTGTTCTTTGCCTTGCTAACCTTCTGAGTTTGGTAGACACTGTCTGATGACTGATATGACATTTGTGTGACATCAAAGACAACACACAATTTGAACAATTGCATCCAACATCTACAATTTATAGTAGCGTATGACTAGTCTAGAGGAATCTATGGCTAATGCTATTATAGTATTTTTCTTCTTTTCCTTATGTGATAATGGCTAAGATAAAGTTGCTTGCATAATGAGGTCCTTAGATGGAGAAGCCTCCTCACATCTCTTCTTTATAGTAATAGTCTCTTCCAACCAATATTTTGTTGAAAGGACATTGAGTGATGACTGTAGAGATGTAGGATCAAAAAACTTCCTTGCAATTGGAGGGGTTATCTTTCTTTGGTTGGCAATAGGGAATGAAGTAACATTAATAATACAGAGGGCTATAGTATCACCTTGTTGAGATGCCTCTTGTTCTTGATAATACAAAGGATTACTGTCACCATTGAGGTTGACAACTAACACAAGGGAGGAGGTCTTAGTTGTTGATTTCTCCTTCTCCTTTTCTTTTTTCCTTGTCTTTCTCTTCATCCTTGACCTTTCACTTGGAATATATCCTCCTCCATAGGTTGGAGTGATTGGAACATTCTTTTCAGGAGTTTGGTCTCCTCCTCCACCAACATAATGTGTTGATCTAGTTGATGTTGATGTAGAAGCAATTATGCATGTAGCAAAAATTGATTGGGCTATCCCAGAAGCTACCCCACTAGTAGAACTTGTAGCTCTAGATCTTTTCATTCTTTATCAGATCCAATCCATCCACTTTCTCATCCTTTTGATGATTCAATTCATTACGACCTCCATTGTGTTGACAATAGGACCTTCAAGTGGAGTTGACACTATAGAGGTGTTCTTGATTTTCTAGTAAGTTGTGAGATGCATGTATGATCCATCATTTTCAAGATGAATAACATCAATAATATCATTATACAATTTAATTTTATATATTGTCAACCTAGAAAAATACTTCTATTTTTCTTAATATTCATCATAACACCCAACCTAGGAAAATTCAATGTCTACAACATTTCTATGATCATATTCTAGTTTCAGGTGATCATTTACATAGTTCACTAGGTCATACTAGGGTCTTATTACATCATAATCAATCAATTTAATTCTTCTTTTAAATGCCTTGATTACATTTTAGGAATCAGATCTAAAGGAACAAGAGTAAGGTCTCACCACTATTGGAAAAGGAATCTCAACTATATTCCTCACATTGGAATGTAAGATGTTCACCTCTAGTATTTTCCTACACAAATCAATAAGAATAACTTTGTCTTCTAGGTACTTGGGGAACCTATTTGGAAAACCATCGAATGCAACAATCCTTAGGTAGAGGAAGGATAGGAATTAGATTAAAAAAAAAATCATCTAAATTAGTTGACTGGTAATATAGCCTATAATGAAAATCTTCCCTTAGGACACCCTTACAATTCTTGCCACAGCCTCATTGTGAAGGTATCATTAATATTTTCATATTCTTTTAAGATCCTCTAGAGTTGTAGGTGAGCGTAGAATTCATACACCTTAGTATTCTCATCATAGTCTTGAATGCTAGAAATACTAGGCCAAATATGATGTGTAACTAAAGCATACATCAAATATGAGGACATAAAAAACTTCCTGAATATCTTTGCCAAATTTAGCCATGATGCAAACTCTTCACATATAATCTAAGGTTATTCAATTTATAGCTACTTAGCACAAATGGCATGGACTAAGTAGAAGTGATTCTCGATAAAATCTAAGTTCTCCTCCCTTCCTTTTAATCTTAGCAATAATGCCAAGATGTTGATAATTTTTCTCTTTAAATTGGTTCCAAAAAGAGTCCTAGGCATCTTAGTCTTTTTGGAATGAGGTGTCTGAAAACAATTTCTTGGAATTTCCTCTCTCCTCAAAGTCTTCATCTCATTGAACATTGATCCAAAGGAAGAAAAATTTATATTGCAATAGTTTTTTTTTACTATGATAAAGAATGGAGATTGTATCAATTCTTTGTTTATAGAAAGTAGAATACATTGATTAGGTAGCAATATCTACTTTGTCCATAGGTTGTATCTTTTGATACATTCCTTTACCAATTTTGGTGCTTGCACAACAATATCCACTCTTTTTAATTTATGGGTAATTGGATGGATAAGGTGTGTATTGAGTCTTTTGTGTAGATTTCCCAGGTCATAAAATTTGAAGGTAGTGTCAGAATAGTTCTCTAACTCAGTCTCCAATCCAATCAAGTGATCATACCTTGATGCTTTGATTTCTATTAGCTTATAAATTCATAGAGGAGACAAATCACTTTGATAAATTAGTCAGTACAACATGAAGAATTTTGTTTGGGGAAAATATGATCATATAGACCTTCAAATACAAGCATTGGCACCACACAAACAAATTATTTTACAACTAACAGCCAAAAATAGCTAGATTCTTAATAGATTAGACAGGTAAATATATCTTTAAAAAAAATTATTTCCACCCATAACATGCACTTAAATCTCCTGTAGTAGTGAGATTAGTCATTTATCAAATCAGTTGATTGTGCCTTTATGGAAACTACCCTTTTTTTACTTTAGAATCTGGAATAATGGTTTGTATCATAATATTTATGTTTAGGGAAGGAAACATAAAATTACCTTTTCGTAAGCTTGCATTTTCCTTTGATTCAGGATGGTAGCACAAGCAATACTCCTTCAATGCCTTGGATATCTTATCACTTTCTTTTCTACATAAAGATTTCCTCTTTATTTTAGCTCTTTCTCTAGAGAAGCCGCAAAAGGAAATTTTCACCTTGAGGGCTCAAACTTCTCTCTTCCTTAATTAGGTTTTCACTTCATATTCTACTCCATCACAAATAACATTGTGGTATTTTCAAAGAATTTCTTTACATCTAGACTTAAGATTTCCATAGTTTATAAAGATGCCCTAACTCTTCTCTTAGATGAAAAGTATCATCAAGACGTATGGTTTCTAAATATTTGAACAACTAGAAGTATCTCTCTTCTTTTCCCAACATTGCTTTGGAAATGAACCTAAAAACATTTTCTCCCAAGGGGAAAGTACACATATTGATGGAGCTTTGTTCTTCAATATAGAAATAGATTGTGACGATAGATTGGCTATGTGAGAGCCACATAGTTCTGGATCCTTCTTCTTCTAATCTTCTCATCATGAGTCAACCTTTAAATGCATTTGGATATGTTGAGATCGGTTTTTTATTTAGGATGTTACTTGATGGAGTGTATCAACAATAGAGATTCATTAGCTTAGGCTAGAATCCGAAGAGAACACTATGCTAGCCATAGGATTTAATTGCAGATTCAAAATAGGATTCCTTCTACTTGAGAAGATTCTCAAATGGAAAACCTATTGATGCCCAAATTGACAAAATATGTTTCCTATGGAATGATAATCTAATTTTAGGAATTCCTAGTAGAAATTTACCAACTAATAGGTTCCACTCTAATTAATGTGAGCCTCTATAATTTTGACTCTATAGGACCAAGGCTGGTAAGCCTATACCTTACACCGTAGAGGCTTTGAGAAAATAACTTGTAGGATTTTGAATGTTGATTTTAATTGATAAATAAAGGTTAAAGATGAATAAAATATTGTAAGTGTTATATATACATGATATATGTGTGTGTGTGATTTGTTGATCTTTGTCACTTGGATGTAAGTCCTTTCTATACTTAGCATGAAGACTCAGAATAATATCAATAGACTAGTGCCTTAAGCAATGGATTCTTTACCATACTTCTATCAACCATTCATAATTTTTAAAACAACCCTCAAAGATAGGAAATTACTCCACTTATGATAATTCTTTATCACTTTAATGAAGTATGAACTATTTGAAATGTTTAGAAAAACTTCAATAAATAATCGTATTGGTTTTAACTCCCCTCAAGAGCCCAACAAAATAGAAATGTAGATTAATCAATTAATACAACACTAGTATGTTTCAAATAATGAAATCCTTTATTATATTCATCCAATTGGACTGTCAATTAAGGAAAACTTTGAATATTTTATCAAAAGAAACCAGAAGATCAATCATGAACATAAGTATTTGTATTGAACTTGAAATACTTTCACCATAATTTTACATATGTTTTTGGTGCATACAGATGACAAAACTATAAATAAACAATAGAATCGACTCCTCTTTATATGAAAAATGTTCTTGTAATAATTCTATATGATATGATATGATTGCTATTCCAAAATTTTCCCTTATAATTATAGGGCATTGAATTATTTATAAAATGAAAGGGTATGACCCTTTATTTACTAAATTCAAAACTAATCAACTCACTAGCAGGTAATTGTTATGTATATTAAACAAGTTTTCAAAATAAAGATCCATTTTCTTGAATCTAATAATGATTCTTCAATTAAATCATTGCATTTCTTTACGTGCTCTTGATATTTATCATCTTCTAGTAAATCTACATCTTTGATCACTTCATAGGCCTTGATCTTGATCTTGAACATCTACTCCATCTATATACTAGATTTGGCTATCTCTAGGCCATCGATCTATGTGGATCCTAAATCACATGACACATATCGATCTATCTCTCTAAATCCATATTGCCTTGATTGAACAAAGATATGTCAACTAGCATATCTATAGCCTTGGTAAGGTTTGTCACCCCTACCTCTAATATCATCAAATGACTAAAAGCTCTATCAACACCAATAATCTATGGCCTTTTGTGTAGAGGGTATAAGGCCTACAACAACATTGATCTTTCATCTTCAACAAACCTTGATCCAACAATTACATCCTTGACCCCCTAGACATCTAATTCCATATCTTGTTTACTAGATTTAATCAAACTGCCAAAATGTATGAAGCACTTAAATCCCAACCAAGAAAAACCATCACCCCTATTTCATTCAATAAATGCCTTCATCTAGCTGGACTCATATTCTCTACTTGTCTCTTAATATCCTCCTTCAAGTTTGCCATCAGCTCTTTTTAACTCTCAAGAGAAATATTTTGAATACTTTGTCTCAATAGTCTTCCCCTATAATTATATACAAAAACAATAAAATCCTTGGATTTTATGAAAGCATCATCACTTTAAAAAATTCTCGATTCCAAGAGCCTCTCATCTTTCTCAGCATCTTCTCTATCAAGAATTTGGGCATCATTTTCCAAGGCTTGAAGTATTGGCCTATCTACACTCCTTGATATTAGAACAAGGGAATTTTTTATTCTCTAAATATCTTCCTTGAATTGTTCCTTAGCCTTTTGTCTTTTTTCTTTAATTTCCCTATTCTTCTCTTGAACCTTTTGTGGCACTTCTACCCATTCCAAGTTCTTAAAACTTTCTTCATACTCAATGCCTTTGTGAATATAATCACCCAATTTGTGTGATTTCTTGCACGCATGAATATATCCCTCGAAATCATAATGATTCCAATAGGTCCAATCCCAATAAAATCAAGTTCTTCGATTCCTCTACTTGTCCACAAGACTGATATGTCATGTCCAAGTATGTTTTAAACAAGTTGATGCTAACCAGAGGTCCATTTGCTGAATTTAATGGCTCCTTTATTATTTTGTGCAACATCAATTTCCAATACATTTATGAAATATTTGGTTTGTCATATTTTTTCATCAATTTTGTAAATGAGAATTTCTTAGTAATTCCATCAGTAAGTCTTAAATCTTCATTAAGAGATTCAATAGATATCTCCATAATTTTCTCCCCATCCTTATCTTATATGCATCTATCATTAACATTATATTTGTTGATAATGACCTTTAGCAACTCCGCATTCACAAACACATTAGCCACTATCAGCTTCCCTAAATTCATTTCCCAAGGATGACATATATGTGGGCTATGATTTCTCCTTGCATAGTGATACAAAAATAGCTCATATCCTCAATTTGTAGTCCAAATATTTCTAACCTCACTATATTTAAATTCAAATTTTTCTTAAGAGGAAAATTTACTTCTTCTTGATTTAGGACCTACAAAATCCATCTACTCAATGAGATCTTCATTCAATTTCCTTTGTGGTGGTTCATCATCTATCTTATGCTTCTTCTAAGATTTTCATTATTTGACCTTCTCCATTTTCCTCTTTTGTTTCCAACCATAACTCTCCATGATACATTCCACAAACTTCTTCTACTACAATTCTCTATAAAATCTGGATGTCAAACAAAAATTCCATAGCTTCATTCTAAAATTTTTTTTATACAAGCTAGTAATGATTTCCTTTTTATTACCAAACATACTACATTTGTTCATTTACTCTCCACATGAATTTAAACATAAAGCCATTTTCTATCATGGTAAATAAAGAATTGTCTATTCGAAGTCACCATGTGCAATTATCTCCACACCTTATAAAACATATTCAAATATTCGATCGCTACAAATATCAGTGTTACAATTATATAAACTTTTGATTGCTATATCTTGATTTTGTAATTAATGAACTATTTTCAATTTCATGTCTATCACTATAGCACTAGTGACACTTCCATCGCCCATCTCTATACTAAAAGCCCTTTATCTGTGATCTTTGATAAACATTTTTTTCTATTAGGTATGGTGAAATTAAATCTTAGTCTTTGATGTAGGCACTGATTTGTCGCTATAACATATAGCAATATACCATGGCTTGTGATTGATCACTATAACTCCATTGCACAAAATGTGATCTAAGATCATATTCAACTTATCACTATAACTCATAGTGATGCCTCTTTAATAATACATCCATCCATCACTATTCATTACAGTGATCACTAAGTTTTATCACTCATTGCCAAGGCCAATTTTATTATTCTTCAATCACTAATAATCACTACATATCGTAGTGATAACCTCTATCTCACGACTAATCACCAACGCTGAAACCTTGTCATTCCAATTAGTGATAATCGCTATAAGTCACAATGATCTCCTTATTTTAATGCTATTCGCTATATCCCTTTTGTTTTTTGGCTACATAAAGATAGATTCTTATTTCTATAACATACAACAATGTGCAAAGATGTATTGCTCATTTTTGAAGTGAAATTACATCTCCTTTGGTTATTCATAAGATCTATCATTATAGTGTATAGTGATAAGCCAATACTATTGTTGATCACCAAGACTCCATAACCTCTACTCTACTTAGTGATGAATAAAAAATTTGAAATGATATAGCAATACTCCATCAAATCTATGATATTAACCTAGTTGTTATCATTGTAGGATATAGTGATATGTGCTCTATCTCTATAGCTATAACATTAATCTCAAAAATGAGGATATGTCTTGGATTTCAAATAGGATCAAAGCCTACATCGATCAATGGATATTTCAATGTGATGAGTAAGCCCTATGAGTTTAATTTGCATTAGGATATTTTGATTTTGGATGATAAATGTCATTTTTCTCTCAAAACACAAAGAGATGTAGTAATTGATTCCTTTATTTGATCACAAAATCAACCTAGAACATATAAAAGGTAAGTAATGAAAGCAAGTAAATAGTGAACAAATATTTGCAAAAAATTGAGCTCCACTAGTGGCTCTACCTGGGGACATTAACCCCTTGTGGGAATAGTGAGAATTTAGTTATCTCTAGAACAAGGAGACCAAAAAATAGGAAAAGAGAAAAAACAACAATATATACAAAACAAAACAAAAAGAAAAAGAAGGGTTTGGGAGTACACTTGAACTCAATTTTGAAAGAAAGAACTCTTTAAATATTAACCATGAGAAGAGAACTCTTGATCATATACATCAATATCCTACAAGTAATAAGAACCCAGGTTACCATTCTTACCAGTGATAACATATGGTCCAAGCTGTAAGGCCTCAAATTTACCATGTTTTCTTTTGTCTCAATCTTTTGCATTCCATTGCAGGATCTAATCTCCTTCTTGAAACTTTTTGCATTCTACTCTTTTGTTATGTAACATTTACACTTTCAATTGTTGCCACATATTTTGTTCTATTGGAATAGATTAGAATAATTGAGAGGGGTAAATTAGTTATCCAAATTCCAGATGTATAAATAAAAAAATTCATTTCTTAGTAGACCCATATCCATAAAAATTCAATACGAATGCATCCATTAGATCATACAATACTTAAACTTCATAGGTTATTGTCCTAGGTTAGAACAACTTTGCAAAAATATAAACATGAAACACCATAAGAACATTCACACAATTTGACACAAAGATTTTATGTGGAAACCCAATTTGGAAAAAATAACTATCAACATGCTACTAATAATTATCACTCTTTTGAAGTGATTCCATGTGAAAATCCAACCCTATTAAAGGTTATAGTACACATTGCTAAATGTGACCTGGTTAAAGGATTTCAATCACCCTATTAGGAGTGAGCCTTATTAGAGGAATTTAGACCATTCCATTATAATGTCACCCGATTAAAGAATTTACAAATGACTTTTACCTCAACCTTAATCCAAAATATTTTATCCACACTTGTACAATTATTAGGAAGTAACAGTAGGACTTCATTTGATAAAAACTTACATATCAATTGCACATTATAGCTCTTTATTTTAGTCCTCCATTTTTCTTTGCATTCATACACTTCAATTATGACAACTTGTTTACCATTCAAGCATTCATGCTCTTCAACCTTCTTTATTTGTATGCTAATTGCAGTCTCTTCTATTTGGCCACTAGATGAAGCAATAGCCTAGACTCATTGTCTTCCTTAGGTTCTCTCACATGGCAACCTTTTCTTTTGACCATCTATCTCTATAAATTGATAATTTAGATTTGTTACCACATAATCACAATCGTCCATTTTAGGGTTAAGTAAGATTAGGAAGTATTCAATTATTCTACCCACTTTTCCATTTAGTTCCTCTAAAAACTTATTCTTCAATATTCTTTGTATTTACCTCAAAATGGTTTATCTTGAATTTTGTTTCACCAACTCATCATATTTACCTTCCACACACTTCACATAATTCAAGAAATCAAAATAGTCAGCTCGGGTTATTCATCAAATCTTTGATTTAAAACTATTTGATGTTACTTAGTATTTATACTATTTTGTCACTCAGCCAATAGTAGTTCACTCAAAAAATACTAAATTTTATAGATGCTTGGAACCAACTAAAATTTACTCAGTATATACTAACTTTCACTTAGCTTGCACTAGTTTCTTCTTTCCTCAGCACCTCTTGATTTTAACTTGGCTTTAACTAATTTCTATTTAGCTTGCACTAATTGGTCGACAAGACTTAGCAAACAGTTTTCTTACCTTATCTTCATCAAGTCTTAACTTGAGTAATCTTTCATTTTAGACTTTATGTAGATAAATAATACACTATAGTACTAATGTCTCACTTGGTCTTTGTGTTCCTTTTATATACCAAATAACTCAACCTTTATCTAGATTCTTTTGTTATCTCCTCTTTTCAAATCCTCTTCATTAATAAACTAAAAGATATCATTTAGACCAAAAAGAAATTATCTCACTAGTAGGAAGCATGTTTAACATCATTAAGAAAATAATGATTGTCCATTAACTAGTTCTTCACTTCAAAATAATCTCATATCAACATGTTCATGAGTTGTTCTCCTATTTTCTTCATGTTTAGCTAATGCATTCAATCATTCATCCAATGGATCTAATTCATCCCCATCTTCTTGATTTAAGAAATTATAAATAGATAGCAAATTATGCAATGGTATTGTTTCTTTCTTTCCATATACCATTTCAAATGGAGAAAAACTAGTAGATCTCTTAACTGTTATTGTATCTACCCATATAGCCAAATTTAACTTGAAGTCTCATGCTTTCTAATTATTATCTAGCAGTCTCTCAAAATGTTTAAGTATGTTCTTATTACTAGATTTTTCTAGCCCATTCCCTTGTAGATGATAAGGAATGGAATAAGATATGGTAATACAATAGGTTTCACAAAACTCAATGAGCTTTTTTTCTCTAAAACACATAGCATTGTCATGAATAATTTTGTGATGTACTCCAAATATGCAAATAATATTTGGCATCAAAAATTTTATGATTACCTTATGAGTAAATTGTCTTACCTGAACAGATTCAACCCATTTGATAAGTAATCAGTTGCAACCAAGACCCATCTATGTCCTCCACCCGATTTTTTCATAGTCTCACCTATGAAGTCAATTCCCCACATTTGAAATGGTTCTTCTAACTACATAGTTCTCATGGGTTGTATGCCATTAAATTCAAATTTACTATATAATTTCTAACATTCATTACATCTTCTGACAAATTCATAAATTTCCTTAAAAACGATTGGCCAAAAGTAATTAGCACTACAAATTCTATGTATAGTAGTCTTAGCAAGAAAATGACCTCCACATACCCCTCTATGCAATTCTAGTAATATATTTTTAGACTAATATGTATCCACACAAAAAATTAGTATACCATCTTTATTTTTCCAATAAAGGTCACCCTTAATAAGAACATATTTTTTAGACTAAAATTTTATAGTTCTTTTGTGACTATCATTCTTTCCTTCTTTATAACTCATAGTCCTTAGGAAGAAAACAACATCATTATACCAAGGAAATCTTTCAATACTTGTTTCAATATGATCTACTTCTATCTAATTTACTTTATTAGCTTCCAAGTTTGATTCTTCCATTAATCTAGTTAGTCCCTATCATTTAACCAATTTAGTAATTTGTATATCTATATTAAATTCTTATAACTAGTTAATCCATCGACATCTTTTACCAATAACCTATGATTTCTTAAATATATCTTTAACAATAGAATTAGGAACATAGGCTACTACTTGAGCACCTACAGGGTATGTCCTAAAAGACTTCAAAACTTTCACTAGGGCATAGGCTTATTTCTCAATAATATCATAGTTTAACTAAGAGGCTCATAAGCTTTTGCTAAAAATTGAAATAGGTTATTCATGAGCATCCTCATTTTTTTGTAATATAGTAGCTGCTATTGCATGAAATGATGCAAAGGAAAATAATTTGAAAGGTTTAGAAAAAATAAGGGACCTTAATATAGGAGCCTCTTTAATAGCTTTCTTTATATTTCAAAATTCCTCCAAGGTTTCATCATTCTAAGAAATCTTTACATTTTTCTTCATCATTTTAGTAATAGGTTTGACCAATTCTTAAAAAAATTGAAACAAATCTCCTAACAAAGTTAATTTTCCCAAAGAATGATTGAATTTCCTTTAGATTTTTTGAAACTTGTTGTTAATCTTATATTGGTTTTGACATGTGAGTGACAATATACTTAAGTCATTTACTCAGTTCATGTCAAACAAGTAATGCATTCCGAGCATAAGTTGTCACATAGTATATGTTGAGAAATAGATATTTAGTATTAGTTGAGTAACTAGTAAGTGCCATTTCACTCAAGTGTCAAGAAGATGGTATGTACCAATCTATTTAGATGTCGATTAATTAATGGATGTCGAGTCATTCAAAGGTAAAGTTACAACATTAAAGTTGTAGTTGATGCCAAACATCAAGGACTTGAAGTGCTGAGTTATACAATTTTGACAGATGTTTGTAATGGCACTAACTTCTATGTAAACCATTTTTGGGATGACTTAAAGATTTTTTTATCATCTTTGTTGATAAGGATGAATCTTAATTGGGAATCCCTATGCATTACATGCATCCAATCAAAAAAAGTGAAGGATTAAGTGGCAATATGGGTGAATCACTACTTTTGATCCATACCTAACCCTAAGTTACCTAGGTCTTCTTAAGGAGGAAAAAACCTCAAATTTTAATGAATTCTTAGGGAGAATTAAAGAGAGTTTGCATGTGCAAATAAAGCATTCATGGTGACTAATTTGTTAACATTTCAGTTACACTGCAAAATCAATTAAAGAATAATAGAGGAAAGGAATTAGAAGATAGCAAAGATGCATCTGATAAAAAAGAATCAAGTATATAGTAGGAAAGAGGTGACCTGACATCAAGAAATAGAGTGTTAACCAAAGGATCATTGCTAAGACATTCTAATAGGTGAATTAGTTAAAACTCTTAACTGAGTAGTCTTGATAGGCTATTGTAAATCCTTTAATAGGGTGCTTACTTCATTGTAAGTAAAATTCCTTTTACCAGGAAAACTTCTAATAGGGTATTGAAATTCTTTATTACGGTAAGATCTAACAATCTTGTAAGCCTTTAATAGGGGAAACCTTTCATGGGGTAGATCATGTTTCATGATCAAGCATAGTAACCTTCATTGGATACACTATTACTATAGTGGTGATGATTTGTGGGTGTCATCCCCACCCCAGTTTTACCTTCTCCTTGGAGGGTTTTTGGGTAACCAAATATCTTGTGGACATCATACATGTGTTGAATGTTTTACTTTCATGCTATGGATGTATATGTTTAATTTGGTATTTTAGTTTATATGCATAGATTGTTAGATGGATGTGTGGTGAATGGTTTTTGAGGTTGAAAGTTTTAAATGCTAATTCACAACCCGCCCCCCCCCCCCCCCCTCTCTACCCCCCACCTCTCAGATTTTACTTCCCTATTGTATTTCTAACACTTCCATCTTATTTATGGTGGCAACTCTCTCTAGGAAAATCCTTACACCATCCTTTGACACAATATGACCATTCAACATTCCTTTTGTAATTAAAAAAAAGACATTTTTAGCATTTAGGGACACTCCATATTCCAAATCTCTTTTAAATATTTATTTTTCCAATTATTGATAATGGTCCTCTTCTTTTCAAGAAAGGTTGTTATATCACCTCGATAAACTACCATGATAAAATGAATCAAACCATCAAAAGCTACATCCATACCTCTCTTAAAAGTATCTCTTGTGTTTGTTAACCCAAAAGACATTCTTGCATACACATAGGTCTTCCATGGTGTAGTAAATAATTTCTTCCATTGTTCCTCCTCCTTCACCTTGACCTGATTATAACCTGAGAATTCATCCATCGTGGATAACAATTCATTCCTTGTGACCTCTTGAAATAATTCTTCCATATTAGGGAAAGCATAATTATCTTTGAGGGATGAGATATTTAAATTCCTAAAATCAACACACAATATGATATCCTCATTCTTCTTTCTTAGTGGGACCAAATTGGAGATCCATGTTGAGTCTCTAATGGTTTTAACTATTCTATCATCCCTCATTTTGATCAACTCCTCCTTCATCTTGGGAGCCAGAGTGGGATTTATAGGTCTTTGTCTTGGCCTAAAAGGCTTATCATCAGGTTTTAGTGGTATTTCATGTTGGAAGAGATCTTATTTATAAGCTTTGAGGTCATCATATGACCATGCAAATATGTCTACATTTCCTCAATAAGTTAATAATATCTTGCTTCATTTTTGAAGTCAATTTCTTCCCTATTCATACTTCCTTAGGAGAGAATTTAGTTCCCAAACTATTTCTTTCAACATCATTTTCATCTTTAACAATAATCTTATCCTTTTCCTTGGCATCTTTACTATCAAACACTCTTTTTAGTTCTACAAATCCTTTAGGAATTTTGTTGGTTTCCAATTGAATGACTCCTTTACCAAATAGTATTTATTTCCCATCAACATCTTCTACAAGATTGTTCAAACCTATGATTTTTTTTTTTAATACCTTCCTTCACATGCAAAAAAAATGATAATATCCGTTTCATCAACAAAAACTTGCCAATTGTGCACATTTTCAGGAATTGTTCGCTTGTTCTTAACTTCTATCCATGTGATATCTATGTAAGGAATAATACCTTGTTCGACTACTTGATTAACTAGAAAATCTACCAAAACATTGTCAGATCTATCTACCCAAGTTGTATTAAATGCATCAAAAAGTTCAATAGTAACCCATAATTTTTTTAAGGCTTCATCTTATACATTTTTGTAGCAAACTTATTTCTGACTTGAGATACAATTAAATCAGAATCACCATTCAAACATTCATGATTTTAATACCATGGTTACTAGGTATCCTTAGTCCTAACAATAAGGCTTCATATTCATCTATTTTTTTAGTGCACTCAAAAGATAACAAAAAAGAATACTTGAAAGTTTTTCCTTCTAGAGAAACAAATACTATGCCTGCATGATTTCCCTCTTTGGAAAATGAGCCATTAGAATTCATCCTCCATACCTTTTCATGATTTATATAAATACTTTCATGAATGGAATCAACCTTTTTTAAATCCTTTTTATTGATAAATACTTGAATTTTCTCTCTCTCTCTCTCTCTCTCTCTCTATATATATATATATATATATATATATATATATATATATATATATTGCAAAAACAAGCCATTGGTTGTGGATTGATATCTTCCACCAAATATGTTGACCTAAGTTCCTTGTCTATCCTAATAATCTTGCCATTCACTGGATGGTTGCATAAGATAAATCTAATTGAATATTACCTCCTAATAAGTTAGACCATTGTCTAAATAAAAGAATAGCGCACATAGCAAGAACTTGCACTACTATAATATTAGTTTTATAAACCTTTTCAGAACATGAATGAAATCTAAAATAAATATCTTTTATAACTCCCACAAAATGCATAGATCTATTATCCATGGCATAACATTTATGATAGGGAATATTAACATCTAAATTTAAGCTTTTCATGGCATCAATTTACATAATATTCATAGTTTTTCCTGAATCAATCATGTGATTCTTTACTAATTTATCATTTATAAGTAGATTTAAATAGAATGGATTGACTTGAGTAGTACCTTTATTAACAATAGTTCCTAGATATATTTTAGGTATCTTTTGATCATCTTCTTTTTATTCTTTATAAATCTATACTTTAGATATAAATTTTAAATTTTTTTTCATGCAATGTGGGAATTTCATAATTTCCATTAGGAGAACAATTTTTTTTACCTGATATAATGCTTGAGCTATAAAGGAGTTATGGTCATGAAAGCTCTTATCAGTAGACTAGTTGTCATTTGTTGTCTTTACAAACTTTGGTTGCTCATCTTGTTTGTTAGTATTTTGATCTTTACCTTTGATTTTTTTAGCTCCCACGTTGGAAAATATTTTTTCCCCCTTGCTTAGTTCCTCATCTACCTCTTGATTCCTTAGCTTGCAATTTCTCCTTACCTATTCTATTCTTGCAATTGGATAAGCCTCTTTCACTTCTTTAGAAAATTTTATAATTCTTGGAAAATATTCACGATCTAAAAAATACCTCTTGACTCAATTGATATCTCCTATCTATATAAGTTATTGTACACCCATCCTATGATGATTCCTGACCCCAACATCATCCACTAGATATTGAATTGAATCTGGTTTTTTCATCATTGTCTTTATTTTGCACATCCCAAATATTTTGATCAATGACACATTATTTTTTCATTTGATGTAACAAAAAACCATCACACTGAGGACTATTATTAGTAAAGTTATTAGTTCTTTAAAAAGGATTAGGAGTCTCCTTAGTTTCCACTAGTTTACAATCTTTCTAGTTAGTATTATAAGGCATGTCTTACAACATATATCTTTCATTCTTGATAAAAGGATTGCTTTTTCTCTTTGAAGAGAAATTGTTCCTCCCATTTGCCACCTTCATCTCTTTCACCATATTAATAGTTTTGTAATCTTTTCTTCTTCCTTTTTTTTTTTAGGAGACTTAAGTTTGAAAAAATTAGGATCATCCCTCTACAATCATTTACCTACTACCTTTCTGAGATGTTGCAAGGACAAAGAAATTTTCAAATCTTGTTGCAAAGTAGTAAGTTTTTCCTTCCTAATTTCTAATTCATTTTATTATATAGAGAATTTACATAAAAATCCATTAGAAACATGTCAAGTGGATCAATATCTCTTGGTACCTTGTTTAACACCTAATTGAATCTCCTATTTAATTCAAGTATAGTTTCATTATGATTTTTCTTTATAATGCTTAATTTATGTGAAGAAAAAGAAAGATCATTATGGTCACCAAAATGTTCTATGAGTTGACCAACACAATCTTAACAACTTCCTAAGGATCCATCAGGTAGACTTCTATACCATTTTTCTGCATCTTCAATTCAATACTAGAAAAATAACTTCATTAGGACATCCTCATGAGCCTTGCTCATTTCCTTAATTACTGTCTTCAAATTTATACAGTGAGTCTCTATTGATATAGCCCCATTTCACGAATTCTTGGGGGTTACAATTCTCAAATTATTTGATATGGGATTAGGAAATCCAAATACACCATAGAAATCCAATTGTCTATATTGTCTAATGGCATAGAAGCCCTGACGTTCTGATTGAATCTATTTTTTTCTCTATTGTTTCTTTGTATTTTCTCATTGTAATTCATATTTATCCCTCTAGGGTGCCTCTTATTTTTCATATTATTATAATTGTATGTATTGTTATTACAAAGAATTATTATTATTCCTATTATTTGTAGACTATCTTAGATTCCTATCAATTTCTCTTCTTTCTTTAACCATATGATGATGGTTACAATCCTATCAGCCACATGTTTTCTCTTCTTTGTCTAGGTTTATCATTAGGGAATCTAAGAATACCATACCTACCAATCCTAGGTCTTTCTTCTACTCTCTCTAGCCTAACTATTTCTATTGATGGGGTAACACATTGATCCTTAGTTATATCAATCAATTCTATGATCTTGTTGGGTTATTTTTTCAACCTCTTTCTGCTCTCTTGGTCCTCATGAACTTTGAAAATTTATTAATCATTTCACCCACTCTAGTATCACTTTCTCTAATATCTTTAAATTCATCTTCTAGAGATTGATTCTCTGAGAAGTTTTCCTAATTTTGCAAGAAGTTAGTCCTTTTCTAAAAAGGGGCATATCCATGAAATTAAGTTTCATTCTCTTGGTTATTTTCTTGTTGGACATGAGTCCCATTTAATCTATCATCATGAGAAAGGTCTCTTAATTTCTCAACCATTTTTCCACAACTTCCCATTATCATATCTGATATGTTCACTACTCTTCTACTTCTCTTCTTAGTGTTGGAATCACAATAGGAAAGGTAAACTTCTAAGTGGGGTTGAATTAGTAGTTTAAAATTGGACTCATAAAATTTTTACCACACATCCATCTCATACTTTCAATGAGTAAACTAGAAAAACATGTAAAGCATGTACATCTAGGACATGTAAAGCATATAAGCAATCACACACATATGACACTAGATATGATTACTCAGAAACCCTCCAAGTGAGAAGGTAAAACTAGGGTGGGGATGACACCCACAAATCTTCACTACTGCAGTAATAAAGTGTACCCAATGAAGGTTACTATATTTTGATCATGAGACATGATCTACCCTATGAAGGGTCTTCCCTATTAAAAGCTTACAAAGACTAAGAGGTCTCACCTTAATAGAGGATTTCAAAACACTATTAGAAGTGTGTGTCTTGCTAAAGGACTTTAATTCACAAGTAGCTAAACACCCTATTTAAGGATTTCATATAGCCTATTAGGACTACTCTACTAAGAGATTTTGACTAAAATCACCCATTCAAATGTCTCAACTTTGATCATGTGGTTAGCACTTTATTTCTTGATAATAGATCACCTCTAAACAATATCTTCTTGATCCTTCTTGATCAAATGTCTCTTGCTTGTATCCTTTTCTCTATCCCCTATTCTACTCTAATATCTAGAATGTAGTTTCACTTCATAACTTCTAATCCACCATGAATTCTTTATTTGTGCATGTAAACTATTCTCTTCACTCCTATTCCTTACGCACTCACCTATGGAGAATTTAAGGTTTGTCCTCCTTATGAAGACTTTGGTGACTTAGGGTTAGGTATGAATCTATGGCTAAGATTCATCTATTTTGCTACTTAATCCTTCCCATTTTCCAATTGGCTTATGCAATTGCATAGGGAATCCAACTTGAGATTCATCCTTATCTCCAAAATATTGAAATTCAATCTTAATTCAGCTCTAAAATGGTTTACATATTTGTTTGTACCTTTACAAACAAATAAGTCAAAACTATCTTACTCAACATTTGAAGTCTTTAATGCTCAACATACACTAATCTTTATACTATGACTTGACATCTATATTGCTCAGCATCCACTATTCACTTAGCTCCTGTGTCACTCAACATATATTGTCTACTCAACACTTGAGTAACTTAACAAATGAGTGATTCAGCACTCACTATGACTTGGCATGGTCTAATATATACATGTTATGCTCAACATGTACTACTTGTTTAGCATCAACTAAATGAATAGCTTATGTGTGTTGATACTCACTTGTCAACACCAATCTAAGATCAACAATCTCCCCATTTGACATGAGTGTCAAAAACACTTGAGTGTAAATTAACATTCTTAATCTTACAAGCATGACGTATCTCAACTCAGTTTATATACAAAACATCAAAATTTCAAAATTTTTTAACAATCTATATACCTCAAAAGTTGATAACTCCCCCTGAGTTAATATGCCTATTCTATAACCAAAATTGTGTACTCTTGCTGAGTAAGTGTGTTTTAGCTGATACACTTTGACTTCATGCTCTATTTTTTTGATACTCTTTCATCTAATACTTCTTGTATTTTGATGTTTCTCCCTCCTCACTTGCTCTCCCCCATTTATCACTTTCCTTATGTCTCCCCCATTATCTCATTCCTCCCAAAATATTTCTCCCCCTTTATCTTATTCTTCCCCTTTTTGACATTTATGTCAAATGGGCTATACATTTATTGTATTTTTGGCTTCAAAATATTTATGGACATCTAATATCATCTTAAGAGCTATATCCCTATTCTCACATGTTACATCCAATGACTTGATTTGGATTGCTATATAAATAGCAAGTTGGACTAGACCATCTAATGTATAAAGATTTGGGTCTTTCTTCATTAAGGTTTCGACATAGCCTAGCTCCTTATACAAAATTTCCATATGGGGAGTGAGAGTTTCCTAGATACTAGTTAGTTTGGCCCTTATGTTGGCCTCATCTACTTTCAATGCAGCTAACTAACACTATGTTTCAAGCAATTTCCTAAAATTCTTCTCACTCTGAGTTGGATTCATTTGTAGTTTTTCCTCTAATGCAATAATTTGGCTCTCCAGACTCAGAATGTGACTTCTAGTCTCTTGGGTGAAGAGTGATGGATTGGAAAATTTAGTGTACAATGAGAATATGTTCTCAAGTACCTTCCTTACATCCTTAACCTTAGTTGCTAATGCAACTTGTGTTAGTTCTATGTCACCTAATATCTTTTCATTTACTTTGTTTTTGAATTTCTTTTATGAGCATTCTAACAATTTTACATTAGTATCTAGGTCTTCATTAACGACCTTCTCCACTATATCTATCATTTTTTACATTAGTTACATGGTTTCATCTAGAATTAGCAAACTAAATGCATCTAAAAAGATGTTGTTAATATCTTGTAGTAGTTGCTTTTACCTGTGCTCCCTTCTAAGCATTTCTTGATGCTTTTTCATTGCTAACGCTTCTTGTAGTATGCCTATCTATTCTATTGTCATGGTATCATAATCATACTTTGGCAAAATGATCTCTCCAACGAGGCTCACATCTCCATATTGAATCACTTCTTCATCATTTAATGAACTCAGGTGTAGCACGGAGATCAGCAATGGAGTAGCATCTTTTCTCAGCTTCTAAAGAGTATGACTTGATGGAGTATCAGGTACTGGTAAGGTTACTGGGGCTAAGGTGGTAGTTTTCTCCTTTAGTTGTCTTGTCATCTCTCTCTCTCTTTAGGCTTACCCTATTTTTCCACAATGACTAGACTTGCACCTTTTCCTTGTGTTGCAGGTGTAGATAAGTCTATCTAACTTGTTTCTATAGTAGCAACTTGTGCATCTACTATTCTCTTCTATTTAGTATCAATCTTGGCAATTGTATCAACCTTGTTAGACCTATCTTCTAGCATTTAGACCAGAGGTTGTACATTAGCAACTAGAGGGATTATAGAAGCTAGTTCTTGTGGATTCACCTTTTCCCTTGCACCATTAGTCACTGAATTTTGTAGCTCATCCACACTGACCAAAATAGGATTATTACAAAGTTTGGCCTATAGTGTAGACTTATCTAAGATCTTGTTGAAATAATATTTAGTAAGGGGATTGATGTTCTCATCTTGTAGGTTAGAAACATCCATGATAGTTACTGTCTTAGTAGTCTCACTAGTGACATGTGGAGGATAGACACTCGGAAATTGAGTGTCTTGTACACTCTATTCTTCTAGCTACTCTAGATCAGTTGTTGCCTTGTCATCTTATTGATTTTTTTTCCTCCTCCAATAGTGTTAGATTTTTTTTCATCTTATTCATCATCCTTTACTTCAATGGGTTCTTCTTCTCCTTCCTTTACTATTGTAAACATAAGTAAGTTTCAACATTTGAGTGGTCTTCTTGACAACATCCTCAATATTGTTTTGCAAAATGCCAAAGTATCTATATCTAGGTACAAACCTAACTACATACTTCTTCATAGCCTCAACAATTTTTACCTTAGTTTTTTTAGGCATTACTTGAGCTAGAGATGTTTCTCTAATTTGTTTCTCTAAGTTTAGGCAATAATTCCATTTCTGCTCAACTCTATCATATAGAATTTTTGGCATTGATTTGGCAATCTTTAGTGGGTTGTCTTGAATTTTTCCATCATGGCATATATAGGCCTCCTCCACTTGATTTTTCTCTACTTTACTAAAATTATCAAAATTGACATGACCAAATCGTAACAGGTTTGTACTATTTCTAATATTTTCACTTAAATTGTTAGGATCTAACAAATGATTATGACTCAGAACCTTAAATTAGCTCTTTTCATCTAACTTTCTTTTCTTTTCATCAGAATCTTCTTGTGTCACATACATCCTTCTTGGTCTTTTCCACTCTTGACCTCCTTGTTCTATTTGTTTTATCTTTTCCTTCAAATTTTGTGTAGTTGCACATGTGCTAGCTCTTCTAGTAGGTATAGTGGGCTTGAGCTAAGTTGGCTTAGCTATCTTCTTAGCTTTAGTTATTGGTTGATTCTTAGCCTTTTTCTTCTTTGAGTTGACAAGAGTTTGTGGTTCCTCAATTTCTTCTTCCTTGGTGCCTTTAGTCTCCTTTACTGCTTGGTCTTCTCCCATACCTTGAGTCAATGCAAGTGGTGCTTGGGCTTGGATTTCCTCTTCCTCTTCATCTTCATCATCATCATCGTCTTCTTCTTCTTCTTCTTCGTCAACACCCTCTCCAAATTTAGCTTTCAATTTCTTCACTATTTACTCCTTTTTCATCATAGCAGAGGTAATCTTCAATTCCATGGAAATTTTAGACTTTACCATCTCATAGTTTCAAAATATATTTGTAGTGTTATATACCTCTTCTACCAATAATGGTGTTATAGCTATTGAGGCTTCATCCACATTAATTTCATAACCTAAGGGTCTTAACCATCTCACCCTTGGTGTAGCAACTTGTACAAATGTACAATCAACATGCACAAGAAAAAATACATCATTGTAGTGTTTCTCAACTAAGGATACTAGTATTCTCAATCTTTCCTTCATTGACTTGAAGTCTTCAAAATAATTTGTCATCAAAGAATTAAAATTCTCTCCTAATTTCTCAATATACTCAACAATTTGTACTACTACTGATCTGATGGTTTTCCATCCTATCATACCAAATTAGGGAAATGTGTTTTGAACATAAAAGAATATTCAAATCAATATGGAACCAAACTTGCATTGTGCACTCATTATTTTTTTGATTGCTCCAAGGTTTTCTATTAATTATTTAAATTTTAGCTCTACTAGATCATATTTGTGATCTTTCTTTATAGTTTTGTATCCCACATCCAGAACAATATAGGGCACACTATTCAATCTACTAGATTGGTAAAACTTGTGTGAAATCACTCTTATAGAAAAGTTAATAAGAGGATCAGTAATTGTATCAATTGTCATGCCTCTCTTGTTCCAAATAGCTCCAACATTCCTCTTAATCACCTCCTTTTAGGAATCACTTCTCAGTGTCTTAGGCTGATCTAAGATTGGGTTACTAGCAACTCTATGAATTATTCTCTTAGTTATTTTGATAGGTGTATTGTCCAGCCATAATGAACTATCATGAATTTTGCTAAGCACTATCATTCTCCACTCTATCTTGAATACATTCAAAAAATCTAGGGCTTGTGTTAATCCCTTTCTCTCAACAATTTTGAATTCTTATTTTAGAACACCATTTTCATAGATTTTTTTGTATTCTTCTCTAATTTCCATATCACCAATGCTTCCTATCTTATAGTTATATCATTTTCTTATATCTTGTACCATTATCACATTTGGTGGAGTCATTGACAATGAACTAGAAGGGTCTTTCTTGTATGAAATATCAGGAATAGCTTTGAAACTAGGTTCCTTGACCTCATTAGTTACTAACTGAACATTCAAAACTTGCTTCCCCTCTACATTCTTCAAACTAGGTGCCATAATGTAAAACTAGGGATTACAAAATTTAAATTGCATAGCTTAACTCTTGATAAATACCTTATGTGATTTGATGAAATGGTCAAGAATCTCTTTTCAAATCTTCTGCAACTACTCGGAATGAATTTCTAGATAACATTTTTCTCTACTCACTCCTTCTCAAATTTTAAATGATGACAAATGAGCCAAAAACCAATCAAACAACCTTTGAAAACCTTGCAATAAATGTTGAGTTCTTACATAGTTGTAAGCTCAACATTAACTTATTTTTGGCTCACCCAACATCCATTGACATTTCAATAACTCAACAACCACTACAAGCTCCTAATCAACTAGCTAGCTTGTAAGCTCGATATCTTCTATCATTTCACTTAGTAAACATAGGAAATATTTCATGCTCGAAAACAACATGAGAAACTTAAAGATTAATCTTGGATTTCTAACAAAAATTTGAATCTTTATTCATGCTAATGTAATCTTTTTAGTGCTAAGTTATTTTGGAACTAGTGTATGATATAACCTTTAAATATCACTCCAACATACCTCTTGATTTCCTAGTTTCATGAGGTGTGATCACTTGACCCATTGGGTGTAGTGAACCCTTCTCTATTTAATGTGTTGCAATCATACTTTCTCTTCCATGTCTTTTTCATCTCATCTCTAATATGTTCAACATATACCTTCCCTTTTCCTTTATCAAATTCACAACTTGGTGCCTTTGACCTAGTTGGACAACACCTACTAATGTGACCAATCTTCAAACAACTAAAATATGTGGTTTGGCTCAACCACCTTTGGTAGTTCCCTCTAAAGTGTGTCCTAATACAATTCATATTAATATGTCCATATTCTTGACAATAATGATAGCTATATCTTGTATTATAACCCCAGTCACAAGAGTTGCCATTGTTCCTCACCTTTACTTGTCTATTTGATGACCACATGGGTTTGGTTGTACATTCAAAAGCTTTATGTCCATACTTGTGATAGTTGTAGCAATATTCTTTAAATCTTCGTGTTTTCTTAGTCCTAGTTTTTTATTCACGTGCCTGATAACATTGCTTGTTGTACTTATGGCAGTGAACCATGTTCTTAGGCTTGACATTCTGATTTATAGTCTTTCTCCTACACACATTAGTATTATGTCCTTTATTACCACAATTATGACAAGTAGGTTTGGATTTCTTACCTTTATTATTCTTTTCTTCTATATTTTTAAATGATTCTCCTACTTCAGTACATGTCTGTCCTAGTCCAAGTGTATCATTATTATATCTAGGGGATCTCAACAGTTCCTCAAAGTATTTGATAACTTCATTTGGCTTGTTGAAACTTTTAAAAAATTCATTTTCTCTCTTCAGGTCACTCTACAATTTTTCATTCTACAACTTCAATGTAGTTATCTCAATGTCCTTGACATTCAATTCATAGTTGGCATTCATCATTTTACTTAGAGTATCCAATTGCATGTTGGAAATCTTGGTTAGTTCTAATGATTTATCTTCTAGTCTATTAGCTAAAATTCATTTTTCCTCTTCAATCATGGATTTATCTTCTATGGCTTTCTTATTTTTTTTAGTCACCTCACATAGTAGTATAGCTTGTGATTCTTTCACTAAATTGAGATTTTTGATTTTGTCATCTTGGATTCTATTCTTTTCCATTAGATCTACAATTGCTAAATCAAATTCATTTGATTCATGATCTACAAATAACTTAGTAGTGTCTATCTCTTTTTATTGTGTGTCATTATTCAAAATAGCAATTTCCTTTCTTCTCTCCAAGGATTTCATTAGTTCTTCTCTTGCTTCATTTAGTTGATGTAGAAAAAGTTGTATTTCAATTACCTAATTCTCAATAGTCTTTCCCAACTTGTAGACTTCCATTTCAAGATCTTTCTACAAAGCTACAAAGCTTATCTTTTAGAGATATTAACTTTGATAGCAATTTTTGGAATTACAATAGGAAAGGTAAACTTCTAAGGGGGGTGTAAATTAGTAGTTTAAACTTGGACCCATAAAAATTTCACCACACATCCATCTCATATGTTCAATGAGTAAATTGATACAACATTTAAAGCATATACCTCTAAATCATCTAAACACATAAGCAATCATATAAATGTGACACCAGATATGATTACCTAGAAACCCTCTAAGTGAGAAGGTAAAACTAGGGTGGGGATGACATCCACAAATCTTCACTACTATAGTAATAAAGTGTATTTAATGAAGGTTACAATGTTTTTACCATGAAACATGATCTACCCTATGAATGGTCCACCATGTTAAAGGCTTACAAAGACTATTAGGTCTGACCTTGTTAGAGGATTTCAACACCCTATTAGAAGTGTGCCTTGTTAAAGGATTTTAACTCACAATTAAGTAAGCATCCCATTAAAGGATTTCATACAATGTGTTAGAACTACTCTATTAAGATATTTTGACTCAAAGCACCTATTATAATGTCTCAACATTGATCCTATGGTTAGCACTTGATTGCTTAATAAAAGATGGCATCTAAACAATGTCTTCTTGATCCTTCTTGATCAAATGTCTCTATGTTGTATCCTTTTCTCTATCCTTTGTTTTGCTCTAACTGATTCCACAATGTACTTCCACTTCATAACTTCTAAGCCAACATAAATGCTTTTTTTATGTATACAAACTTCTCTTTTTACTCCTTCAATTCCTAATACACTTATAGAGAGTTTTGTGTTTTGTCCTCCTTAAGAAGACTTAGTGACTTAGAGTTAGGTATGAATCTACAACTAAGATTCATTCATTTTTCCACTTAATCCTTCCCATTTTTTTATTGCTACATGTAATTTCATAGAGAATCCAACTTGAGATTTGTCCTTATCTCCAAAATATCAAAATTCAATCTTAAATCAACTCAGAAATGGTTTACATAGTCGTTTGTGCATTTATAGACAAAAATGTCAAAATTGTCTTACTCAACATTTGAAGTCTTTGATGTTCATCATAAACTAATCTTTCTATTGTAGCTCGGCACTTGTATTTCTTCACATCCACTGTTTACTCAACTCTTGTGTCACTTGACATAGTCTATCTACTTAGCACTTGAGTGACTCAGCATATGAGTGGCTCAGTACTCACTATGACTCGGCATGGTCTATACATACATGTTTTGCTCAGCATGTACTACTATTTTGGGATGAACCAAGTAAATAACTTAAGTGTGTTTGCACTCACTATCAAAACCAATCTAAGATAAACAATTCCACATAATTGAAATTGACAAAAGAAGTATGAATATTATCAATAACATACACTGCGTAATCATAAGGCCTACACTCCATAATTTGAATAGTAGATGCTAACACCATAGGTCTAATCCCCATAAAATTAGGTGCTTCCATTCCTCCTAATTATCCACAAAATTAAAATTTCATGTCCAACTATGACAAGTTTATGCTGAATGGAGGTCCATCTACTACAGTTAATGGCTCCTTTAAATTTTTTCAACATCAATTTATATTGTATATATGAAACATCTAACATGTCATATTCTTTCTTCAATTCTATAAATGACAATTTCTTAGTAAAACCATTAGTAAGTCTAAAACCTTCATTCAGAGATTCAATATATATCTCCATAAATTTCTCCACATCATTATCATATATACATTTGTCATTAACATTATATTTGTTGATAAAGACCTTAACTCCACATTCATGAACACATTAACCATTATCACCTTTCCTAAATTTGAATTTCCCAAGGATGAGACATAGGTGCCTTATGATATCTCCTTACATAATGATACAAAAAGAGCTCATATCCTTGAGTGCTAGTCTAGATATCTCTGACCTCACTGTATTTATCTTCAATTTTGTCTAAAGAGGAAAATTTACTTCATCTACTTGAAATTCATCTTCTCAATAAGATCTTCATTTAATTTCCTTGGTAGCACTTCATTGTCTATCTTTTGCTTCTTCTTAGCTTTGCCTTGTTTGAATTTCTCCATTTTCCTCTTCCATTTCAAAATAGAACTCTCCATGATACCTTCTAAACACTTCTTCTAGCACAATTTTCTGTAAAATATGGATTTCAGACTACAATTCCATAGCTTCCTTCTAAAAATTCGTGAACAAAAACTAGTAATGATTTCCTTTTTATTATCAAACATACTACATTCATGCATTTACTATGCACACAAATTGAAACATAAAGCTACTTTTTATTTTTGTAATGTAATTGAGCTAGTTGTTAGAAGTCACCCCATGTAATTATCTCTACACCTTATGAAACATATCCCTTTTTTGGTTTCACTACATGGGGATAGATTCTTATCTATATAACATACAATGATTTGTGAAGAATAATCGCTTGTCGCCAAAGTGAAATTACATCTTCTCCACTCACCAATAAGATCTATCATCAAAGGTTATAGTTGGAAGCCAATCATATCACTGATAGGCAAGACTCCATAACCTCTACTCTACTTAGCAATGAGCTCAAATCATTAAATGATATAGTGATACTCCATCAAGTATGTGATATTAACCTAGGTGCTATCCTTATAGGATATAGCAATACATGATTCACCTCTATAGCTATACTGATAATTTAAAAAATAAGGATATCTCTTGGATTTTGAATAGGATCAAAGCCAAGATTGATCAATAAATATTTCCATGTGATAAGCCCTAGGAGTTTAATTTGCATCAGGAGCTTTTTTATTTGGATAATAAATAGTCATTTTTCTATCAAAACACAAATAGATGTAGTAAGTGATTCTTTTATTTGACCATAAAATCTACCTAGAGCATATAAAAGGTAAGTGATGAAATAAATTAAAAGGTGAACAAATATTTTCAAAATATTGAGTTCCACCACTGGCTCTAATTGGGGACATGCATCCCTTATAAGTGTAGGGAGATTTCAGTTATCTCTAGAGCAAATAGACCAAAATTTAGGAAAAGAGGAAAAAAATAACAATATAAATAGAACAAAACAAAAATGAAAAGAAGGGTTTAGGAGTACACCCCATCTCAATTTTTGAAGAATATGTTGGAAATGAGAATAGAGTAACTGAGAGGGGGAGGAGGTGAATCAGTTACTACAAAAACTTTCCACAGTCCCTAAGATATCTGAATATACCCTTGATCTGATTAATAAAATGTTGAAACTTGATAATGCAGCAAATGATAAATATTAAGAACTGATATGATATCATGCACAAAGTAATTTAGCAATTAAGAACACAAGAGACACCATATTTAATGTGCAAACCCAATATGGGAAAAACCACCAATGTAACTTTTTCACTCTTCTAAAGTGAGCCCTGTTAGGAGCCAACCCTGTTAAAGGTTACAAAAACACACTCTTAGGTGTGACCCTGTTAAAGGATTTAATCACCATGTTAGGAGTGGCCTTGCTAGAGGTCTTTAGAACAATTCAACTGAACTGTCACCTTGTTAGACGATTTATTGAATGGCTGTTAAACCAACTCTGTTAAGAGATTTTGAATACACTGTTACAATGGTTAGAAAGCAACAATGAAATGACCTGATATAATGTGCAACTTATCTTTTCTGATTTTAGATCTCTATTATGCTTGACTGGATCCTTACTAATCAAATACAACTTTGCAGCTCCTTTAACACATCTGATCCTTCATCAGACTTTTCTCAACATTCGCCTCTTCATACTATAATTTTCATTCATAACTTTTTTTCATAATCACACACTTTAATTCATAACTTGAATGCCTATATATACCTTTCAGATTATCTTAGTCGGCTCAAATCAATGAATAAAACAAACAATTACAAAAGTTGGCTAAAAGTAATTAATTAGCAAATCCCTATACTGGCCGACCCTGCATGATGAACTTTGTTCAAAAAATAATTCTTGTGTTAACCGACTGAGCTCGGGTTATACAGCAAACTTCATGACAAACCATCAATCACCGGGAGAACTCGGTAATTACTGAGTTTCCTGAGATAACCGGGTGAGTTCAATGGAAGCTAACCTTTGGAGACCGAGTGAAGCTCGATTAACACTGACTTTTCCATAATTCATTTGATGATTGAGTGAGCTCAGTGGAAACTAACCTTTGGAGACCGAGTGAAGCTCGGTTAACACTGACTTTTCCATAATTCATTTGATGACCGGGTGAGCTCGGTGGAAACTAACCTTTGGAGACCGAGTGAATCTCGGTTAACACTGGCTTTTCACATTTCCTTCACTGACCAAGTTAGCTCGGTTAACACTTTCTTCCATATTTCCTTCGATGATCGAGTGAGCTTGGTTGGCACTGTAAATTGCATTGCAGATTGTCTGAGCTTAGTGAACTTGAGACTAATGACTAATATGACATTTGTGTGACATCAAGGACAACATTATCCAATAGAATAACCTCTTTAAATATTGACCAGGACTAGATAACTCTTGATCATATTCATCAATATCCTACAAGTAATAAGAATCCTTGCCATTCTTACTAGTGATAACATATGGTCCAAGCCATAAGGCCTCAAATTTACCATGTTTTCCTTTGTCTTTATCTTTTCCATTCCACTTTAGGACCCAATCTCCTTCTTGAAACTTTTTGCATTCTTCTCTTTTCTCATGTAAGATTTTCACTTTCAGTTGTTGCCTCATATTTTCTTCATGAGTTGTTCTCCTATTCTCCTCAAGTTCAGCTAATGCATTCAATATTTCATCCAATGGATCCAATTCTTCCACACCTTCTTGATTTAAGAAATTATAAATTGGTAGCAAATTATGTAATTGCATTCTTTATTCCTTTCCATATACCATTTCAAATCAAGAAAATCTAGTAGATCTATTAAATGTTATTTTATCTACCCATATAGCCAAATTCAACTTGAATTCCCATGCTTGCTTACTTTTATCTAGTAATCTCTTAACAATTTTAAGTATGTTCTTGTTAGTGGATTATGGTTTCCCATCCCCTTATGGATGATAAGGGGTAGAGTAGGATATAGTAATTTGCCATAAGTTTCAGAAAACTTAGTGTGGTTTTTTTCTCTAAGACACATAGCATTGTAAAGGATAATTTTGTGAGGTACTCCAAATTTGCAAATAATATTCTCCATCAAAAATTCAATTAATACCTTATGACTAAGAGTTTGGACACTAATAGACAAGATAAGCTTAGAGATGAATACAGGAAATTATATTAATGAGTATAGAAAGCCTATGAGCACACCTACAAAGTGTACCCATGAAATTTGGATCTTTAATCTAAGGTATTAGACCCTATTGGAACAAGAAAAACTTAGAGAAAAATACCTTCCACCTTTTCTATACTTCATCCTAAATGCAATGGTTATAGAATGGCCAAATCTCCAACAACTCTTCACTAGTGATAGCTCTCAATAAGCATTATCAAACAAGAAATGCTTATAAAATGTTGTAAACAACCCACACACCACATCTCTCTACTAAAATTTTTTCTTTTAGATATTTAGAGAATAAATAATCTAAATAAAAGATCTAAAACCATTGTTCTCTAAAGATCAGATAAATACAAGATACAGATAAAAAAAACATGGAATATCTACTCAAAGGGAAAAAGTGCACCTACTAATTACATATAGCTAGTAAGAGGGAGATAATGTTGAGGGAGATATAAGAAGTAATCAAGAGGGAGTCATAAGGATGAGTTGATTGATTTTTTTGTTGATCAGAATAGAATTGTGAAACCTATTTAGAAGATGAAAGTTGTTGATAGAGGGAGAGATTTCAATACAAGGAATTATTTTCTTTTTGGTGTTATGATGGTCATGCTGATTAAGTCTGGTCATTTTCATTTCTATCAATGCCAAAGAGGGATATTGTTGAAAACAAATTGATAAAAGTATGATAGATATGTTTTAATCATTATTTTGTCACTGATGTCAAACCTCCTACTTGTTGGTAAGACAATTTCTTATATGATTTGAGTACTATCATTTATTTGATTAATGAAGAGGATTTGATCAAATGAAGTAGCAATAACACCTAAAGGAAAGGTTGAGTTATGATATGGAAAAGGAGTACAAGGATTAGCTAATACAATGATATTATAGTGCAATAATAATCTACATAAGGTTACAAGGGATGGTTATACTGATTAAGTTTAGAAGAACAAGTTAAACAAAGTTTTTCTACCAAGCTTAACATTCTACACAATAGGTGCTGAGAAAAGTTAGTGCAAGCTAAAAAGAAAATTAGTTGGAGTCAAGAAAAGTCAATTTTAGTGTAAGGTAAGTGAAATAGTGTAAGTTGAGTAATGTTTAGTTGATGCCGAGCACCAATAAACTTTAATTCATGCTGAGTCATTTGATAGAGGATGTTGAACAATGTAGTATGTGTTGTGCCACACCATTAATATTGGTTTATATAGGGTTATGAATAGTTAACTTGTTGGTATCTTAATCCTTAATTAAGTCATATTATCATTTTAATATTATTATTTAGGTAGGTAGGTCAGCCTAGGTGTTATGTAAGGTTGTTTCTATTCAACCTAAAAATAATTAGGTATATATAGGAGGTTACAAGTCTTATTTCAACATCATATTGTGAAGTGTGTTCTCATTGGAGATATTTGGAGGTTTCCCCTTGAAGTGGCCTATTAATCTCATTTATTATCAAGTATTTATATAATATTTCATATTATTTCTTCTAGTGTGCAATTTATTTCATTAGAAGTGGTATTAGACCATGATCTTGGCACAATAGAGGAATGATTTTTTCTCAAAATTGGGGTCAGTTTACGCAGAGCATACCTTTTAGATTTTAGCCATTTTTTCAAATATTTTTAAAGGATTTTTGAAGACCATATTAAAGAATCTATAGTCCAAAATTTAGAGGAATTGGAGAAAATTTGAAAAGCTTGTTGCATAATTACTACTTCTACACAATTTAATAAGATCTTTATATCTCTCACATCCTACCAAATTGGAGCTTAACTTGTATTGGGTTTTTGAATACATAGTAGAGGAGCTTTACTTTCAACACGTCCATAAATTGAAAAAAAAGGGCAAGATATTGAAAAATTAGGAAAATTCTCTCTCAAGGCAGAAAATTTGCTAATTTTTTGGGGATTTTTTTTCAAGTAAGGGTATCTTGGCCCAAGGAAGTTACAGTAATAAATAAATAAATAAATTAGAGAATTTACATTTTATTTGTGTGATTTATTTCAAAAAAAATTGTTTCCATCATGATTGGGCCTTCAATAAGAAGCAAAAAGAATTCTACCACACTAGGAAAATCCTCTGATCAAGATTGGGAAGCAATAAAGGATAGTAATCCCAATGAGTAACTTAGTAAGTTCAAGGAAGAGGTTAAGAGGGATATTTGTGACATATGATGAGATATATCAGATATATGAAGCATGTTAAGGACCTATATAAATGAAACAAGGAAGTAGCTCTCAAGCAATCAAGGTGAAACCTTCAAGTCAACTAATAATGACACAAATTTTATTAATCCTATGGGATCTAGGAAATTTTTTCCAAAGGTGGATATGTGAAAATTTGATGGCAAGGATCCTCTAACATGGATAAATCAAATCGATATTTTTTTTAAGTACATCAAATCCCATATGGACAAAAAGTCATGATGGCTTCCTTATATCTAGCACCAAATCAATTCATTTAGTATAGTTAGATTTTTACTTATACGAGGAAAAAGGATATCACTTTATCATGGTCAATTTTTACAGAAGAATTCCAAGCACAATATAGGAATAGTATGATAAAAAAACTTTTTTAGCCAACTTGCCAAGCTCCAACAAAAAATATCATTTCAAGATTATATTCAAAATTTCCAAAATCTATCCTTAAGAGTGGATACAATTACAAAGGAGAACTTGAATGATTTATTCTTGGGTGGTCTCAAGGACACACTCAACATGAGGTATGCATGTTTGTCCTAGCTTAGTAAATGAGTCTTTTATATTGGCACAAAGGGTAGAGGATAATTTCTTGATTCCTAGAAAACATGGGGCTAATGTAACAAGAGAAAATGGTTATTCAACACATTCTCTTCCTCAACATATTAGGTTGACTCCACAACAAATTGAGGAGAAAAGAGAAAAATTCTTGTGTTTCAATTGTGATAGGAAATATAATCGAGGACATAAACATACTAAAAATAAATTGTTCTATATTGAAGGTCTAGTTGAGAAAAAGGAGGGTAAGCCCATAGCAGAGGAGGATAGGGAGTTAGGTAAGGAATCACATGCTTCTCAACCAATCACTTATTGTCATGAACTTTTAGATTTTAGTGCACCACAAACTTGTTGACAATTAGCTAATGAAGATATGTAATTATGAAAATGCATGATGTATGTGCTTGTAGAAAACATTAGAAATAAAGATACTTAGCTTTTGGCACTCATAAAATTGTCTAAGTATGAAATTAGTTTATAGCAGTGTATTGTTTTTTATGTAACTTTTTACTAACATTATATTATGATTAGCAAAGTTACATGGAGATAATTTACATGTTTATGATGAAATGTATAACCTCAAAAATTTGTATGAACTATAAGGAAAAGAGATATTTGCATTTTACCAGTGAAAAAAAATAAGGGAATTAAAGGTAAAGGAATTATTCTGTTTACAAAAAAATTACTTGAACAATTAGGGCTGCACTACTAGATCTTTATTCTATGTTGGAAAATTATATTATGGTCCTAACTGACCTAGTGTAAGTTCATGAAATTCATGTTATTTATGCAAAGGATATCTTTTGAATTCAAATGTGTAAGTAAGTGTTGTGTTAAGCAATTGTATTGTGATATGAAAACTTTTGTGGAGCAATATATGTGAAGTTTTGAGAAGCTATTTTTGTGATCTGAGATTGAGCTAAAGAAGTGGGATTAGTCAAGACAGAAGTTATAGCACCTATAATCCAAAGGACTAATTACTTGTTTGGATAGTAAGCTCTTCTTGTAATTGGAAGTGCATGTTTAGGCATTGAGCTCATCTTGCATCTACTATATTATAACTCCTAACAGGGTTGGAATCTCTAAATAGGAAATCAAAGTCTCCTAATAAGGACTCTCTATACTAAATTTTCTCATTGACTCCTAACAAGATTCATCCTCTAACAAGGAGCATATATATTAGTCTATTATCTAGTGGGTATCATCCCCACTAGGGTTTTCCTTGGCCAAGAAAGTTTGTAAATTACCGATTCACCCTCCCCCCTCTTAGTAATTCCTATTTATAACAATTGCTATCAGAGCACAATTAGTTATAAGAGGCTTAACAACTTGAGTAAGATACCTATGAATATGGAGCAGTTGACCATGAACCTTCAAGAGGCACTTAAACAAATTGATTATAAGGAAACTTTCAAGAAATAATATAACCATTCCCACATAACCCATAATTGATGTCAAATAAACATGCAATTGAAATCCACATGCAAGAGAATAGAAAACATACCCACAAAAAATTGTGACATAAGATATACCCTGGGAAACCCTCATTGAGGGAAAAATCCAACCTCCAAAAGCATCCATCACCATGTATTATTTAGCAAAAAATACCATTGCAATAAAACCATGGAATCCTTCAAAGACATAGCCACAATCAAGAAATCCAAGTGAACAAGCATGAATCCACACATCCCATGCCATGCTTCCAACCTTCACAAATGCTCCCTTGGAAAACTTGTCAAGCCTTGTCCTGCTTGACTCTCACCCTTTTTTATTTTCTATCTTCTCACTTCTCACTCCAACAACTACCCTTATGGCTTCTTATATAGTAACAAGTCCCACAAAACCACAAAGTGGTATTACATAAATCATGTGCTAAAATCATGTGCTACCTAACCCATTGAACCCACATTTAATATTGGAATTTTAGTTTTTTTCCCCAATGTTAAATATTACATGAAATATTATCAGAATGTTACAATATTTCTCACCAAGTCTATCCCATGGGAATTTTTACATGTTGGATGTCCACCTAAGTGATCCTAGATACAACATTACATAATAAAATAAAATATAATATAACAATATTATGCAGTGTGTACAACATCCATTATCTCAAAAATATTCCACTTGTGGTATACATTGCATAGGGTCAATTTGTAGCCACATAAATGGACAAGGGAACAATCCCTCCTAGCAAATCCACCATCATGAATCAAAGTGCACCATGTGCTCAATCCTACTACCCGCAACAAAATCAAAGTATCCAGCATCTCAAACATTAAAGATGGCACCTCTTATTATGCCACTATCACATTAGAAGATCATAAAATCCTATACCAACTAAAATGCCAAGCTCAAAATACTTGATCTAATGGTAATCACATGTATCCATAGTCTTCAAAAATATCCATATTTAAAATAGCACCCATAGCAAGTGCCTAACCCATCCAACTATCTATACATCCAAAGCCCTACCAAATGACTCTCACATCACCAACATATCCAATCTATAACCTATAATCACAAGCCTCAAGATAAATACTTGTCATATATATACGAAGAATCTCCCACTATAAAAGATAATGTCAAATCTACAAGCAATCCACTCACAAAATCTCAAAGAACTAAATCCATGTAGTCTCAAGGACATATACAACACAAACCAATAACATGCAAGAATAACTTGTTAGATTATGGTGACTGATCAGGAAAGTACTATACATACTTCATGATTTTTGGACTGTGGCTGATGTTGTAACTAACATATGGCCGACATATTGCCGACATGTTGTAACCCTAAAATGGCATAAAATACTTGTATAAAAGGGTTTAGGGTTAGGTATTTTCTATTATGTTGTGAAAAAAAATTGCTTCTTGCAACGGTATTGAGCTGTAAGGGATTACGGATTGTAATCAGGTTGTAATCACTTGATTGTAATAAGATCGAACTTGTTGTTTGGTGGACGTAGCCCAGGGATTGGGTGAACCACATTAAATCTTGTTGCCTTGTGTTCATTTCTGTGTGATCTATTATTTTTTGTTATTGGTTATATTTGCATGTAGTTTTTATTTATGTCCATGGTTTTATCCTCACAAGTGGTATCAAAGTCAAGTTCTCTTTTAGTTATCCTTTACAAGAAAGTCTCACGACTAAGTGGGAATCTCACAGTTGAGTGGGAGCGATGGCAGATGAGGGTAAGCTGAAGGTTGATAGGTTTAATGGGTAGAACTTCTAGTTATGGAAGATGTAAATGGAAGACTATCTTTATCAGAAGGATTTGTGGAAGTTGTGGGAAGGAAAAACCAAGAATCAAGGAACTATGTCAGATGTTAAATGAGATCTTTTGGATAGAAAGGCACTTGGAGGCATTCGGTTATGCCTCACACCATCAGTGGCATTTAATATTACAAAAGCAAAGACGACAAAAGACTTGATGAAAACCCTAGTGACACTTTATGAAAAGCCCTTCGCTTCAAACAAGGTATTTCTCATGAAACATTTATTTAATATGAAAATGGCAGAAGGTGGATCTATTGCAGATCATTTAAATGAGTTTAATACTATTAATATTCAGTTATCTTCTATGAGTATCAATTTTGATGAAGAAATTAGGGTTAAATTAATTTTGTGTTCTTTGCCTGAAAGCTAGAATGGCTTGGTAATGGCTATGAGTAATTTTGTTCCTCAATCTAGTACCCTAAAATATGATGATGTGATTAGTGTTATTTTGAGTGAGGAAACTCGTAGGAAATCCTTAGGTGGATCTACATCAGGAAGTGCTTTGAATGTACAAAGCAGGGTTAGAACAACTAAAAGAGGAAGTAACTCTGGAAATCATGGGAAATCAAGAGGAAAGTCAAAGGGGAAGAGGTCTCAATCGAGAGGACCAAATGACTGTTGGTACTGTGGGAAACCAGGTCATAAAAAGAAAGATTGTTGGAATCGCAAGAAAAATAAAGGAGATAAATTAGATGGAGACAATGAGGAAAATGTGGTAAGTAACAAACTCAACGAGGATACTTTGCTTATGTCTTTAGAAAGTGCTAATGATTCATGGGTTTTAGATTCTGGTGCTTCATTTCATGCTACACCTCATAGAGATTATTTCATTGATTATGTCCAAGGGGATTTTGGGCTTGTTTATTTGGGGGATAATGAACCCTATCAGATTGTTGGAAAGGGAAAAATTAAGATTAAGTTGTAGAATGGGAATCATTGGCTACTACATGAGGTAAGACATGTTCCAAGACTGAGTAGGAATTTAATTTCAGCAAGGCAACTTGGTGATGAGGGTTGTGTAGTTACTTTTAATGATAAAAATTTGAAGGTTTCAAAAGGTTCCCTTGTAGTAGAAAAAGGTGTTAAAGTAGGCACCTTATATCTTTGTATAGGTCATATCGTTCCTTCTACTTTGATTGTTTCAGAGAAAAATGAATGTTCAGGAAGAATTGTTGCAGTTGAGCAGGGAGAACAAATAGCTGCTGTAGATTCTGATACAATGCTATGACACAGCAAACTTGGGCACGTGAGTGAGAAAGGTATAACAGTACTTCATTCAAAGAAAGTTTTACCAGGTCTAAAATATGTTAATATGGATTTCTGTGGAAGTTGTGTGTATGGAAAACAAAAGAGAGTGAGTTTTGTAAAGTTTGGGAAGGAAAACAAAAAGGAGAAATTAGAGCTTGTGCATACAGATGTATGGGGACTAGCTCAGGTATCTTCCCTTGGTGGCTCACATTATTATGTTACATTTATTCATGACGCAACTAGAAAAGTATGGGTTTATTTCCTTATATAGAAATTTGATGTATTTCAAACTTTTAAGAAATGGAAATGCTTGGTTGAAAATGAGACTGGTAAGAAATTAAAATGTCTTAGATATGATAATGGTGGTGAGTATTGCAGTCATAAATTTGAAGATTATTGCTCCACTAATGGTATTCATAGACATAAAAATTTTCCAAGGACTCCACAGGAAAATGGAGTGGCTAAACGCATGAATAGGACTATAATGGAGCGTGCAAGGAGCATGAGGTTGCATGCTAGGTTGCCCTTACACATGTGGGCAAATGCTATCAATACTGTAGTATATTTTATCAATAGAGGTCCCTCTACTCCTTTGGGTTGTGGTATTCTAGAGGAGGCATGGACTAGTAAGAAGGTGAGTTATTCTTTTCTCAAGACCTTCAGTTGTGAAGCTCTTGCTCATATAGATTCTGAAAATAGAACCAAGCTAGAAGCTCAATCAAAGAAATGTGTCTTTGTTGGATAAAGTATTAATGAATTTGGTTATAGGCTTTTAGATTTTGAAAATTATAAAATTGTTAGAAGCCAAGATGTCATATTCAACTAGAAAGTGTTGTACAAAGATCTGCTGCAGCAACATGAGAAGAAAGAAGATGATTATGTATTGCTAGATGATATTCCAAAAGCTGATGTTCCAACCATTCCTCATGATGTGCAACAACTGCAACAACAAATACCACACACACCAGTGAATGTTAGACTGTCAATGAGGCAAATTTGACCTCCACAAATATTTTCTCCTTCTTTGTATGAAGAAATATATATGGCTCAGCCACAGGGATTTTAGGTCAAAGGTAAGGAGAATCTAGTATGCAAATTGAAAAAAAGTTTATATGGCTTGAAGCAAGCATCTCGGCAATGGTATCTAAAATTTGACAAGTTTATGCATGAGCATGGCTATAATAGGTGTCATTCAGATTATTGTGTTTATTTTAAGAGTTTAGCTTATGATAGCTACATTATTTTATGTTTATATGTTGATGATATGCTTGTAGTTGGGTCTAACATGGATCATATTAAGGGGCTAAAATGACAATTAACACATGCATTTTCTATGAAGGATTTGGGGGCAACAAAAAAAATCCTTGGTATGAAGATTTGTAGAGATAGGAAGAACAGAACATTAACACTCTCTCAGGCTGATTATGTTGAGAAGATGTTGCAAAGTTTCTCTATGGAGAATGCTAAAGCTGTCAACACACCTTTACCTATTCATTTGAAATTGACTAAGGAAATGTGTCCTAAGACACAGGAAGAGGAGGATAAGATGTCTAAGGTACCCTATGCTTCAGCTATAGGAAGCTTGATGTATGCTATGGTATGCACTAGGCCAGATATTGCACATGTAGTGGGAGTCGTTAGCAAGTATATGAGTCATCCAGAATTTGAGCATTGGAATGTTGTCAAGTGGATTCTTAGATATTTGAGAGGCACATCCAATAATTTTTTACACTTTAGGGGCTCTACTACTGATTTATAGGGCTATGTTGACTCAAATTTGGCAGGGGATATTGATACCAGGTGGAGTACTACAAGTTATGTCTTTACTGTTGGTGGGGCAGCCGTGAGCTGGGTTTCTAAGTTACAGAAGATTAATGCTCTATCCACTATAGAAGCAGAGTATGTTGCTACTACAGAGGTAGCCAAGGAGATGATATGGCTTCAATTCCTCTTGAAAGAATTGGGACATCCTCAAAAGGATAATTATTTGTTCAGAGATAGTCAGAGTGCCATTCATCTTGCAAAGAATTCAGCTCTGCATTCTAACATATAGTTGTGGTACCATTTCATTCGGTCAATTTTGTAGGATGGACAATTAAAGCTGGAGAAGATACATACCAATGACAATCCAGTAGATATGTTGACAGAGGTTGTAACAAGGGAGAAGTTGAACTCCTTTTCAGCTTTGGTTGGTCTTTTAGACTAAACATGAATAACAAAACAACAGAGTCCAGGGTGGTTTGATCTAGTGAGAGCCCCATGTGGTAGTGGTATTGCTACAGAATCAGTCTCCAAGTGGGAGATTGTTGTTTAGTGTGGAGCTTGGTCAGTCCCCAAGTGGGAGATTGTTAGATTATGGTGACTAATCAAGAGAGTACTGTACATACTTCATAATTAGTGGGGTTCAAAAATTTTGGGTCGTGGTCGACGTTGTAGTCGACATATGGCCAACATATGACCGACATTTTGTAACCCTAAAACGGCATAAAATACTTGTATAAAAGGGTTTAGGGTTAGGTATTTTTTATTATGTTGTGATACAAAATTACTTCTTGTGGAGGTGTTGAGCTGTAAGGGATTATGAATTAGAATTAGGTTGTAATCACTGGATTGTAATAAGATCAGACTTGTTGTTTGGTGGACATAGCCTAGGGATTGGGTGAACCACATTAAATCTTGGTGCCTTGTGTTCATTTCTGTGTGATCTATTATTTTCTATTATTGGTTATATTTGCATGTAGTTTTTATTTATTTCTATGGTTTTGTCCTATCATAACTCTCATAAAAGTCTCCAAAAATCTCCCAAGTTCTCCATAACCAATAGAGGAAAGAGATAAAGGAATAACCATGTCATCTCTCACATGGCATACATGAGCACAAACTAGTAAGCACAATCTCTAACCAATCTCAAATCTAATGTAAGTGAAGTCGAACATCTAGGAAGATAACCAAGAACAAGAGAAATCATGCAAATCATAACTTGTATCATGTCCTACACACACCTCTAGATATAAATTGTGCAAGTATGATCTCCTCCATAAAACCCCAACAAGAAGGCACAACAACACCCAAACCATATGATATAACTAATCATGGATGTAAGCATCTCATAAGAGGATCAAACTCATAAACCATTTCTAATCCAAAGAATATGCCCAATATAAAAATATCTCCCAAACTCAACTAGCATAACAACATATGAAAATAGAGATAACCAATGGTAAACCATCTCTCAAATGAATCTTCTAAAACTAACTCATGTACCATAGCTTAGGATCTATATGCATGAAAGACAAGCATAAATATAATGCACCTAAGAAGAATAAGTGGATATACCTCTCAAATAGAAAACCACCAAGTAGACCAAGAGTGGGTTATGAGAATACTCATCAAGATATCCAAGTCTCCAACCAAGACTCATCTAAGAACAATATCCTCTCAAGTCCATATCAGGTGAATACCCCTCAATTTGTCCTATTAAAACCAAATAATTGTCCCAACAAATACTTCTCTAATCCAAGAGAAATCGTCATCACCACCATCTCTAAGTATCCATGAGCATCTGTAACCAATCAATCCATGCTAATTCCAAATGCAACATAGCAATATCATTAAGTATCCAACTTATGATCAATGTACTCAATACCAAGAAACTAGACCAAGATCAATGTCAAAGTTCCAACCATGGCCTTAGGAACATAAACATGACAACATGATCTAACCATCTCATCCAAAGAGATAACATGCTCCATATGAACATACTATAAGATGTCAATACTCTAAATGCATTTCAAGAGTATACCATGACAAAAAAATTAAACCATCCTTACACTAAGGATAACATGCCAAATAAAAGCATAAACCACAACTTTACCAAGAACTTTGTGAGTCCTCAAGATTTAACCATCTTCATACACCATCAAGAAAACTATCTCCACATACCATGAAGAAAATCATCTCCACATACCATGAAGAAAATCATCTCCACATACCATGAAGAACCATCTCTACACACCGTGAAGATAACCAAGAACCCCATGAGTTCTCAAGATCTAATCATCTTCACACACCATGAAGATAACCAAGTGCACCATGCAAATGTCAAAGATGCTTCTATAGCAACAAGATCTAAGACAAACCTCCAACATTTGTAAACACTCAATAAATATATCAATGCTAAGAACTCCCACTCAACTATGGTACCAAGTAATCTATAGCATCATAAAACACATCTCCTACATGAAGATCCTTTAGGCCTAAACTCACACAACCAAAGTGTCAATACCATGTGAAACCAAGATCTCCAAACCCAAGAAGATACAAAACAAATCAAGAAATAACCCTACACTATCACCTCATCACTATCAGAAGCTCCCAATAAATTGTGCATCCATGTTATCCATGACATCATGATGAAAAGGTATCCTCTAATAATGAGAATAAACCAAGGCATCAAACCATCAAAGAACTCAAAGTGCACATCATGAGCTCCTCAAAAGAAACCACCAATGATCCTCAACCAAGAAGATATAAAACCATAACCAAATTAGGAATCAAAATGAATGAACATCAAGGATGTACCTATATATCCAATCATGTCATGCCAAAATCCATGGCACCATGATCACATCTATGAACCAAGCATCTAACTCTCAATATGTCCAACCTATTAGCATAAAATAATCAACCACAATCCTCCACTATGACTATACCTAGTAACAACATCTCATCTCTTCCATATGAATAAAAATTAGAAAATCATGTGACTTAGGGCATAGACAACCCAAATTCAAGCCACCAATCTAAATATGCATCAATAATCAAAGATCGATGGGCAAAGAAAGCCCATAACCAAACCATAAATGAAACCTATAAGTATAGATAGCTTATAAAATTGCATGACTTGTAGTACCAACAAGTTATCATACATATCACAACCAAATAATGACCTAACCATATCATCATCAGAAAAATTTAAAATATGAACTAAATATACAATGACATCAAATCCAAATATCTAAACATACAATGTCATAAATTCACAATGTTGCCATAGTCAATATATACCATAAACTATTTTGATCAATATATTATTAAATAAACCATTCCAAACTTGCACCAAATCTAAACCAATGTGCAGAGCTCTCCAAGAGCTTTTCGTTGACTAGTCGAAATCCAAAATATGACTCTGTATGCCCAAGTTATGTCCTAATTTGTGCTCAAAATAAATAACATCTAACTTATGGGCTATTAAAACATGAAAAAAAATTAAGATCAGAAAACCAAACCTACACCAATTTGTAGTGCTTTGAATTATCTTTCCAAAGCCTATAAGAAGTCTAAAATCCAATATTCTGAGAGAAAGTTATGGCCTTTTTACTAAGACTATCCTTTTACCATTTTCATTACGAATTTTTTATTTTATTTTTTGTAATGAAAGTTCTTATAGGATTGAATTTTTGTGATATTGCTATCAGGATTTAACTATGTTATTTTGAGTCAAACTCATTGACCCATGATAGCCATCATGGGCTACAACTAAAAAATTCTTTCATTTCCTCTGAACATGGCCAAACTAGGACATATTATATATCAAAATTTATGGAAATTTCAACACAGATCCAATGGTGAGATCTATTTTTATTCAAGGAGACATTACCATGAGCCACCCCCCAAAAACCTCATTTAAATGAAACATCCAAAAAATCCTTATGTTCAACAATTTCACATGCCCAAAATCTACCAATATCCCATCAGTACAGCAAACCCAAAATTCTTCAATCTGCAATGAACAACTCATATATCTTGCCCTTTCTTTTATCCTCACATGCATTCCCATGGATTTAATCTAGGGATACAATAATAAAACCATATCACTGATACCACTTGTAAGGAAAATTGCAAGAAATAATATAATCATTTCCATATAACCCATAATAGATCTGAAATAAACATGCAATTAAAATTCACATGCCAAAGAATAGACAATATACCCACAAAAAATTATGACACAAGATATACCCTAGGAAACCATCATTGAGGGAAAAATCTAGCCTCCAAAAGAATCTATCAACATGTATTATTTAGCAAAAAATATCATTGCAATACAACAATGGAAGCCTTCAAAGCCATAGCCATAACCAAGCAATCCTTGTGAACAAGCATGAATCCACACATACCATGACATGCTTCCAACCTTTACAAATGCTCCCTTGGCTAACCTGTCAAGTCCTACTCAACTCTTGCCTTCTATTTCTTTTTGCTTTTCTATCTTCTCACTTCTCACTCCAACAACTACCCTTGTGGTTGCTTATATAGTAGCAAGTCCCACAAAACCACCAAGTGGTATTACATAAACCATGTGCTAAAATCATGTGCTACCTAACTAATTGACCACACATTTGATATTGGAATTTTAGTGCTTTTCCTCAATATTAAATAATTACATGAAATATTATGACAGTGTTACAATATAACTCATTAAGTCTATACCATGGGAATCTTTGCATGTTGCATGTCCATCTAGGTGCTCCTAGGTACAATATTATATAATAAAATAAAATACAATATAACAATATTATACAATGTGGGCAACACCCATTATCTCAACATTGATCTCCTTACTAAAGAGAGAGACAAACTGAAGGATAGATATGAAGACTACAAAGTATATATTGGACAATTGAAGGACAAGATTAAACATCTCAAATCCAAGCCTAAACCTATTGAATTTGAAACTAGTGATGATGAAAAATTGAATACATGGTACAAGATCTTGAAGCATGAATTGAAGATTATCAATCTAAGTTGACTTTGAAGAGTGATCCTAGAAAATTTGAATCTTATTTGAAGACCAAAAATATAGATCTTAGAGTGAGTCTAGTGAAGAAGACATCTAAATTTGAAACATTGAAAAATGATCATGAAGAACTTCATAAGTACAACACTATTGTGAAAGTTTAACTAAATTAATGCAAGCAACAACTTGAAAATATTTATTCTAGTAGAGAAAAGATTAATCATTCAATGTCAATGTAAAGACCTACCTATGATAAGACTAGTCTTGGTTATCTATTTAACATTTCTATAAAGAAATTTGAAAATATATTAGGTCTTAAAGAGAAAGATAAATATGATGATAAGATTGAATCTAGTCAATATTCTTAAAAACCTAAAGAAGTTGGACAAGTCAAGGAAGTTGAGAAATTGGATGAACCTAAGCAATTGGAACCTCCTAAGGAAACCAGGTATGAATTTAGAGGTAAGTATTTTTCATTACAATGAAATAGGTGATATGAAAAGATATTTTAAAGTTAAGACATTTAATCATGTTACATATTTTTATTGTCATAATTGTCATGGTATGGGTCATAAGGAAATTGGTTCTAGAAAACCTAAATATGATAATGAAAGAAGAAATAGTAGAATGTTTGGAAATACTAACCCTATAGATAGAAGAATATCTAATGAAAGGACATCAAGAGAAGGAAGACCTCATGAAGAAATAAGGTAGATCATGTGTTATAAATGTAACAACTTTGGACATGTAGCCCAAAATTGTCATGCACCTATTGATCAACACAATCCTAGAAGTAGAACTCTAGTATGTCATTTATACAATAACTTCACACATACAACAAAGTATTGTAGAAAGGAAAAAAACTTTGAAGATAGAAGGAATCATGAAAGAAACTTCAGAATTAGAATTAATGAGAGAAGAAATGTCAGCAATGATAGAAGGAACCATAAAAGGAACTCTGAAACAAAGAAATGTAGTGGATGAACTTTAAGAAGAACTCAATGAACCATTCATAAAAGAATTAGACACCTCAAAAGATAAGTCAAAAGATAGTTAAACAAAAAGATCAAAGTCAATAATCAAGTTTGATTCAACTAAGTTGAATTGAGCTTGTTCATAGCACCAAATTTTGAAATTTCATTTAGAGATCAAACTATGGGTAGCAAAGTTGGGAAAAGTTGTATCAAGATAATTTAAGAAGTTATCTAAGTTTTCTTGCAATTTGGACCTTATCAAAACTAGTTATGAAGGAATTAAGAGTTATTGTTATTACAGAGAAAGTTAATTCTATAGCAGAAGATGAAAACTATGTTTTTATAGAGAATTTTTTGGAGTGAAGATTCTTCGAGCATTATCATGATGGAAGGAAGCCATGGTAAACCTTGGGTAGCATCTAAAAATTAAACAAATATTTTGAGTAGATATTTGATTTTAGAAAGTAATTGACAAATTTTTCATGTTTACAAAGTACATAATTAATGTAAGTTTGAATTAAATGAAAAAAAATGGAGTACAGACTTGATTAACACTTCATTGTGATCACATTGAAAGCATAGAGTACTCAGAAGTGACTTGACAAGGCGATTTCAAACTAAACCCTATTTTCAAAAATAGGAATTTTATCATTTCTCTACAAAATTTCTTTGATAAAGTTTATATTTGATAGAATCATGGATATGTCAGTAGCTCATAATGTTGAGAGTGAGGAGAGACCAATTTTTTTATATGTGAAACCCCTAGAAGGAAACCCTTATTCATCATTATCCATTACTCTAAATAATGTTTTGTATTTCAAAGATGTAGGAAGTTATCTTAATAGCAAGTTTGAAACTATTGGAAGTGAGTATATGAACAAAGATATGGAAATTATTTTTAACCATGATACGACTGTAAAGACTAGATTTGAATATTTGAAAGAACTAGACCTTTTCAAATATCATTTCCACCAAGAATTAGACACTGAAGAGTGGACTCAAATCATACTTAGTAGAATTCATGATGGAAAATTATGGATGGAAAATAATATAGTTAACATTTAAGCTGACCTTATTCATGAGGTAACTAGTCTTAGAAAATAAGTTAGTGTACTTGTTAAGAAGAAGGTTGAGAGATACATAAAATTAGTTTATAATGGAAAGGCCATGGTTATTAGCACCATTAAATAAGATGATGTAAGATTTTTAAGAAGAATCATTTCCTATTCTATATGTGCAAGTTCCAAGATTGATGAATTATCAATAGGATTTATCTATTCACCGTATAAGATTTGTGTTGAGAAGGAACAACTCAACCTAAGTGAACTTTTAAGAATGTAACTTCTTGAAAACCTAGAGAAAATTAGGAGGACCAAGAATGGCATTTTTGGATTTTAGTCATTGATAAATCATATATTATTTCATAGATTTTGCATGATGCTAATATTTTAGCACCATTTGTTAGAATATCAAGAATGATTTGTTGAGACTTGATACTTGTATCAAGGAACTTCAGATATGTCAACAAGATGGAAAGGTTTTGTACATTGAATGTACCTTATCTAATAAGTTGACCAAGGATTTTGATAGCAAGATTGAAGGAAATCTGAGTGAGTTAGAAGTTTTATCAAACTAGATACAACAACCTTCCAACAAAGTTGATGACTTTGAAGGAAAAGTGTCCATTGTTCATAGTGATATCAAGAAACTAGAATTTCAGAAAGAACAAATTTTGAAGAGAGTATCAAAATTCGTAGAGTCTATCACTCTAAAAATATCTATTATTGAGAGACAGTTGGAGGAGTGTGTCAAAGCTAAGGACACTTATTCAAATTTCTTATGCTCTAATCTAAATGCAACTGAGATTGCATCATATGACCTATGTGCAATTCACACCTCTGCTAAAATAGCCAAGGATACATGGATAAAATGTTTAAATAATCTCAAGGCAAGTTTTGATGATTGCATTAAGATATTATTAGATTATGGTAGATGATAATAGTTTTTGATAGCAGATGGATAGTTTTTGACATTATGACCTTCGTCATTAATGTCAAAGGCGGAGAAGATGCATAAAGAAAATTGTAAAGAAGGTAAAGGGAAGAAGATGCATAAGAAGATTGTAAATAAGGTAAGGTATGAAATTATATTGAAAGGGGGAGCATATGTAAGATGGTTAAATTGTAAAAGATGATTAATGTATTGATATTGTAATGTTTTGGACAAGTTTTTGTTACTTATCAAATTTTCCCTATGTTGTTACCATCAATGCCAAAGGGGGAGATTACTAAAAATTGGCTAACCAAGACATGTAATAATTGTCATTTATGGCAACACATGATGTACATTCTTGTAGAAAACATTGGAAATAAAGATACCTAGCTTTTGGTACTTAGAAAATTGTCTAAGTATGAAATTGGTTTATCGTAGTGTATTGTTTTGTATGTAACTTGTTACTAACATCATATTGTGATTAGCACAGTTATATGGAGATAATATACACCTTTATGATGATGTGTATAACTTCAAAAATTAGTATGGACTGTACAAAAAAGAGATATTCATGTTTTACCAATGAAACATAACAACATAGTTAAAGGTAAAGGAATTATTTTGCTTAAAAAATAATTACTTGACCAATTAGGGCTAACATCCTAGATGTTTACTCTAAGTTGGAAAAGTATATTATGGTCTTAGTTGACCTATAAAAATTCATAAAAAGGCATGTTATTTATGCAAAGGACATCTTATGAATTCAAATGTGTAAGTGTTGTGTTGAGAAATTGTATAGCGATATGCAAAAACTTTTATGAAGCGATATATGCAAAGTTTTGAGAAGTCATTTTTGTGATCTGATATTGATTTGAAGATTAGAGATTAGTCAAGAAATAAGCTAAAAAACCTATATAATAGAGGACTAATTACTTTTTTGGGTAGTGAACTCTTCTTGTAATTGGAAGTGCATTTTTGGACAGTGGGTTCATCTTGCATGTACTATACTACAACTCCTAAAAGGGTTGGAACATCCCAATAGGGACTCTCTATATATAATTTTCTCATTGACTCCTAACAAGGTCCATCCTTTAGCAAGGAACATATATATTAGTATATTATCTAGTGGGTATCATCCCTATTTGGGTTTTCCCTTGGCCAAGCTTGCCCTAGTTAACAAAATATGGCATTATGAGTTATCTTTGTGCATGGTTACTATTACTATTTAGCTTTACTTATTTACTTTCTTATGTATAGTTCAAAGTAATAAATAATATTTAGTTGGTGAATAAAGTTTTTAAATTAATAATTCACCCCCCCCCCCCATCCCCCCTCTTAGTAATTCCTATTGCTAACAAAACTCTCAAGGTAGTGGGTTTCTAAAAGAAGCAGAAAGTAACAGTGTTGATCAATTCATGTAGTACTCATAATTTCATCAAAAAAAGGTTAGCAACTCTTCTAAACAGTTTAAAATATATAGCCCCATATTTTCAAGTTTTGAATGCAAATGCGGGCACAATTAGTTGTTCAAGTAAGTGTCATAGCATCAAATTATCCATGGGAGATTATCAACTAGATACCCCAATGTATGCAATATACATGGCTGCACCAGATATTGTTTTGGGAATACAATGGCTTACTATATTGGTAACAATTGAGATGAATTTCTAAGAACTATTCATGTGATTTAAATCAAAAGGAAAGGTAGTGGATCTAGGGGGATTGAAGGAAATATCCACATATAGATGGTAAGCCCTCATCAAATGCAAAATCTTCTTAAGAAAGGTGTGAATGTATTTGTGGGCCGACTATGTTCATTAGAAGTCTCTCAACCTAATTCTCTTACTCATCCAGATTTAGAAGAAATAAGTAATCATCACTCACCAATTCTTGGAGATATGCCTAAAAGACTTCCTCTTAAGAGGTATTATGACCATTCCATAAAACTACTTCTAGGGAGATAGCCACCAAATATCAAGCCTTATAGGTACCCACAAATTCAAAAAAGTTAGACAGAAAAAATTGTTGAGGAAATGCTAGGCAGGAATTATCAGGCATACCCAAAGTGCTTACTTCTCACCTATTGTGATGGTGCATAAGAGGGATGAAACTTGGAGCATGTGTCAAAATTATAGAGTTCTCAAAATGTATACCATTAAAGATAAGTTTCCTATTCTAGTCATCGATGATCTTCTAGACAAATTAAACAAAGCCTTGTATTCTACCAAGTTAGATCTTAGATCGGGTTATCACCAAATTTGGATTAAGGAGGAAGATATTTGTAATCTATAGCATTTTGAACTCATGAGGGTTATTATGATTTTTGGTGATGTCATTCGGTCTTACCAATGCACCATCTACATTCCAAAGTTTGATGAATTCCATTTTTAGGAAGTTCTTTAGAAAGTTTATGTTAGTGTTTTTTGATGACATATTAATTTATAGAAAGACTTGGGAACAAAATTTGTAGCATGTAGATCAAGCATTACAATTACTCAAATATCATCAACTCTATGCTAAGCCATCCAAGTGTGCTTTTGGTCTAACGAAGGTGGAGTATTTGGGACACATGGTTTCACACAAAGGAGTAAAGGTGGACCCTACCAAAATTAAGGCTATCATGGAATGGCCTATTTCAAAAACTATTAAGAAGATGAGGAGTTTATTGGGATTGAAAGGATACTATAGAATATTTGTGAAGAATTATGGTCATATAGCAAGACCCCTCACCATTCTATTGAAGAAGGATTCTTTTCATTGGAATGAATCTAATAATGTATGATTTGAGAAATTCAAGAAGGCTATGTGTACAACTTCAATACTTTCCACTCCAGACTTCACCAAGGAATTCATTGTGGAATGTGATGCTTTTGGACATGGGATAGGAGTAGTTCTCATGCAAGAAGGTCAACCAATTTTTTTTGAGGTTTTTCAATTAAAAGGTAAAAATCAACTCAAACTTATTTACAAGAAGGAAATTCCAGCAATCCATCATGTAGTTGAAAAATTGAGGCCTTATTTAATGGGTCAACACTTCAAGGTTGAGACAAATCATGATAGCCTAAAATATTTTTTGGAACAAAGACTATCATCATAAGAGAAACAAAAATGGGTCGCTAAGATGTTGGGATATGAATTTGAAACTATATACAAGAAAGGGAAGGAAAATATTGTGGCTGATGCACTTTCTAGGAAGGATTTAGAAAAGATAAAGTCTTATTGTGTGTCCTTTCAATATTACAAGAAAATTGGGTGGTAGAAACCAAAGAAGAGTGTCAAAATGATGTTGTGACAAGTAATCTCATCTAGCAAATAAAAAGTGACCCTAGTAGTTTAGATAAGTTTTGTTTAAAGGGGGATATTCTTTGGTATAAAGAGTGCTTGTATCTCTACAAGAATTCCACTCTTAAACACAAGATTCTAAAAGAACTACATGAGTTCCCAATTGGTGGTCATTCAAGACTTTTGAAGACATATCATTGGGTCAAGCAAGATTTTTTTGGGGAAGGGCTAAAAGGTGATGTTCAAAAATTTGTGGCTGAATGTTTGGTTTGTCAAAGAAATAAGGGGGAAACAATTAAGACAATAGGTCTCTTGTAGCCTTTATCTATTCCTAGCCAATACTGGGAAGAGGTATCCCTGGACTTCATCACAAGGCTTCCCAAATCTAAAGGTCATAATTTCATCATAGTAGTAGTTGATTTCCTTGCTAAATATGCACATTTCATTGCATTATCACATCCTTTTACATCAAGTATAGTGGCAAAAAAATTTTTAGAGGATATCCAAAAGTTACATATTAAACCTAAGGTTATTGTTACTGATTGTGATCCTATCTTTACTAGCCACTTTTGGAAAGATTCATTCCCATGTTTGGGTATTCAATTGGCTCACAGTTCTTCACACCATCCTCAATCAGATAAGTAAACTAAGGTTGTTAATAAATTCTTGGAAGGATGTCTATGTTGTTTTACTTCAAAAAAAACAATCTCAATGGGTAGATTGGCTACCTCTTATAGAATGGTGGTACAATACTTCTTTTCATAGCTCATCAAAAATGTCTCCATTTTTCGCTCTTTATGGATATCATCATCCTTCCATCACATCATCATTAAAGGTGTCACCAAGAGTTTAGGTAGTAGAGGACCACTTGCTTCATCAACAACAAGAACTTTTAGGACTCAAGGAAAATCTAGCTATGGCGCAAAATTGAATGAAACAACAAGTACACCAACATCATAGTGAAAGAAATTTTCAAGTTGGGGATTGGGTTTTCTTAAGATTGCAGCCTTCTAAACAAATATGAATGAAGCAACAAGTAAAAGCAATAATAAGTTGCCTACAAGATATTATGTACCATACCAAATCATGCAAAATATTGGTAGTGTTTCCTACAAGCTTGAGTTGCCACCAACACCAAAGATACATCCATTTTTTAATGTTTATTGTTTGAAGAAGGTAATTGGGTAGAATATTCCTACTCAAATAGTACTACCAGAACTTGATGAAGAAGGAAGAATGATTTTGGAACCAACGTGTATTCTTCAAACACACATGAAGAAGCTAAGGAATAGAATCTTGACTGAGTATCTCATCCATTGGAGGAACTTACTAGTTGAAGAAGCCACATGGGAGGACGAGGAGTTCATTCAAAAGAATCCACACTTGGTTAGCATTGAGGACAATTCTTCTTTCAAGAGAAGGGGCATGCTATGCCCTTAATATTGGTGTATATAGGGTTATGAATAGTCAACTTGTGGCTATCTTAATCGTTAATTAATTCATCTTATCATTTTTATAGTATTACTTAGGTAGGTAGGTCAGGCTAGGTGTTATGTAGGGTTATGTCTATTCAACCTAATCATAATTAGGTATATATAGGAGGTTGTGAGTCTTATTTCAACATTCTATTGTGAAATGTATTCTCATTGGAGATATTTGGAGGTTGCCCTGTGAAAGTGGCCTATTACTCTCAATTATTAGCAAGCATTTTATATAATATTTCATATTATTTCTTCTACTTTGCAAGTTATTTCTTTACATTCTGAGCATCAGAAGCTAGTTAATGTCAAGTGTCAGCATAATGAGAAAGATCAAGAATTTGATGAATCTGAGCTGAGAAGTTTGATTTCTTGGATTGTGTGAACCATGTGGAAGATAAGGTTGATGATATGGTATCACATAATTCAAGATTATCATGCCCAACTTTTTAAAGCCAAAACACCATTCAATTTTATTTTTTAAAATTTTTAAAACAAATGCTTACATATATGTAACACATATGAAGGGATATAATTCTGATTTATTTTAATTTTAATTATTCTTCCAATAATATGCATGTATTCTACAAAATTGAATTAGACTTGTAAGTCAAAATTGAAATAATACATAAAGGACATAATGGATCTATATTAAAACATGATTAAGTACAACATTTATCATTGTTTCAAACTCTACTTACATTTTCAAAGAGATTAATTTAGTAAGATAAGACAGTAACATCATTACACATAAGAATATTCAAATTTCTTTCTTCCTTACATTAATCACCTACGAAATCCAATTACAAAATAAATATTGATCTTTCATTTGAGAAAACTAGACTTTCTTGAGAACTTTTACAATATTATACAAGATCTCCAATTACTTCTTCCTTTGATTATTGAGAGGATAAAAAATAGTAGAAACTTTGATTTTCTTTATTTTAAAGAAGCCTGGTAACATTCAAATAGATTTACCAATTAAATTATTTAACTAGTTGGTCTTATATAACATGAAAAAAATGTTCTTTCCTTCTTTTAACATCTAAACAATAGAATAAAACAACACATGAGAATAGTCCCCTCTTAACATATTACATTTGACTTTTATGGATTTATACATGAATGCAAATTACACATTTATGCAGACTTGGTACACAAAGCTTTTAACCCAAATTAACATGAAGCAAGCTAGCTTTATAGCTATCCCATGCACATCCAAATCCATTCTTTCACTTAAGATTTGCAATACAATATCATACATGCCCATGGAATGCTCACCTCCTAGCATAGGCCTTTACAAGGCCACCCCTAAGCTAGGAGGACCAAGTTTCAATAGGTGACATACAAACTTACACACAACATAAATAGAACAAGAAAAAATTACGCAAAACTCTCCCCCAAGGCTTGTTCACAAAGGGTCTATCTGAGACCCAAAAATGGGGTGAACATGAACCAAGTACCCATATGGAGAAAGCCAAAAGTTCAACATAAATAGAGTTGCCTTCAATAAGACCAACATACAAATAACTCGAGCCATCTTTATTTTTTTTCACGTCAACCCTTATCATCCCCAAACACTTTAAACAACTTTGGCAAAGTGGAGCCCATACATCCATGATTTTCCTCTCTCCTACACAAGGAGAGGTTCTACACGTAATGGGTTGTCAAACACTCTTCACCCCAGGCTACTCTACCCTCCCAAGGGTGAGTGTGCCTTATACACCCAACATTACAAGACTCATAAAAATACAAAAAAATAAAAATCAACATTATAGTTATGTTTGTTTACAACAAGAGACTTCACAAGGACTCATTTCAATCCATCATCAAAAATGCATATACATAGAAAATATAACACTTCACTCTTGCAACATCTTTCTACAAAATACATAACACAACAAAGAACATGCAATTTATACAACAAGGGAAGTGAAATAAGCATCCTAGAATTCAAGCTTAAGGCAATGAAATTTGTAGTAGATCTCTCTTAAGACTTCCCACTAATTCTTCACACAACTCCCTCTTTCCAAAATCTCTCTAACTCCTAGTGGTCTCCAAGTTTGGAGATTGGGTGAATACCTAAATGTTTCACCAAAATTCTCCCTAAAAAGGGTACTCCCCTCTTCCCATCTAACTCTCATTAATACAGTATAGGTCTCCTTCCCTCATAACTCCTCCTTGTCTCACCCTTAATAAATGGAATAAAGACTAAAGGTATGGTGTGGGGTATGCTTTCCTTACACTTTAATTTTCGTCACTTTTCAAAGGTAACCTTTATAAAGGATCATAAAAAAGGGATGGCACCTTTTTTACTAGAAAACACCCCCAAAACTAAGCTTCCATAAGTAGGGTAGGTTATTTTGGCTCTATCTACCCTCTAGGATCTCCTATAACCCTCTAAAAACCCACTTCTAACTCACCTATAGGTCCAAGAGGTTTGACTCAAATGATGGGATTAACATAGGTGATACCCAAGCTTACTCATATACGTTAGGTTTCATTATTTTAACAATCCTTGTTTGTTCATCTCATTTACACTTCACTTGCACATGTGTCAATTGACACTACAACAATTACACATGACATGTCCATTTGGAAAGGGGAAAAAATACTAAACATAAAAATACATTTAGAAAAGTCATACTTCAAACCACATTTACAAAATAAACATAATACAATGAGGTTTACATCTCTTCATTAGATGAATCCTTGGCATCACAGATTTACATTAGCTCAAACTTGATTCTCTAAATAAATTTCCATGGTTATTTTCCTACACATATCAATTCAAGTATTAGTAGGCCAAGAAATAATATGTTTGATAATACTATTAACATAATCAACTCATATTCTAATTGTATTAAATAATTCATCATTTTCCTAATGAAATCTTCTGCTCAAGAAATCAAACATATGAATCAACATAATAATTAATCCACAATAAACATACATAATTCATATTGCATAATCCCTTCAATTCATAATTCAATTTTAGATAAGGCATTTTAAAAATTTATAAATCATACTAAACACAACAACTTCAATTTCCTTAAACATACTTTCCATGTCAATTATGATTTGTCCAGATAACTCTTATCTTAATTTCCATTATGCTAATCATCTAAATCCATCGGTCAATAGCACATAGATTATCATATATCATCTAATTCACATTTCTACATAACTAATTAAACATCATCAAAATATATACTTTATTTTTATCTCATGATACTATATCCACATGAATTTACTTGTGCAGTAATTTTACTTTTAATAACAACTTATCATATGATCACTTCTAGTCATGATACAAATTTTATCTACATTACCTTTGTAATAATTCTAATGAACCAAACTATCAAAACATCAACCTATAATTCAATTATCACATGTAAAAACAAGGATTCCTACTATATATGAGAAAATTAGGACATCATGCTATATTCAATCAATATTTAGTTTATTCTAGAACCAAAATTCACTTGTGTAGCATAATCGTATCATGAAATTATGAATGAAATTTCTTCTTAACATGATACTCATCTAAATCTATTAAGGATACATAGTACATTAAAGGTATCCTAATGCAATCATTTAACTTCTCATTAATATCACAATCTAGTTGAGAAATTCCTACCATAATAAAATAAATTAACATAATTCGACATAATATCATTATGGAACTACTCTCCAATATTTTGAATTTATACATACCATTAAGTTTTGTAAGAGGACTTGTAATCTTAATACGAGTTTCATACCTAATTTTAAATAGTCTTCTTGAGGGTAATTGCCGAGCTATAATACATAATAACTATTCAAATAAATTATCCCTAAACTAAGCATGAGATATAAATATGAAATCAACATAATCCATAATATCAGGTTCCTATAAATGAAAATTAATTTTTATAATATATTGACATAAGTTATCTAATAGAAAGTTCTTTATGAAGGAATTCAAACTATAATGACTTGGAGTATAGCATTAAACACATTAACCCAAAAAGGGATGCAAAATGTCAATATGGATTATATTAATAATCTTGAAGCCTTATTAATCATTATTTCAAAATACATTATCATCAAAATATAGTAATGTAAAAATATAGAAGAATGATATTCCTATCAAAATTTACAAGGAACATGTTCCCTTTATAAAACCCCATCTCATTTTTCTAAACAAATGTAAACTCTTATAAGAAGACATATTCAAAAGATTAATATTTTTATAAGTGTTTGAGAGGAGGAACTTCCTAGAGATGAACCATTTTGAGGTGAATTCAAAGAGAAATGAAGAAGAAGTTTCTATAAGAGAATGAAATGAAAAGATGGATAGATTCATTGAATCCTACCTAATCTAACCTAACCCTAAAATGTATGATGGAGTATGAATGGAAAAAGATCTTAAATCTCTATTTATAGATATGGCTAGTGAAAAGAAAAGGTTGTCATGTGTGAGAACCCAAGGAAGACAAGAAGTCTAGGTTATTGTTTCATTTAGTGACCTAACTAAAGAGATTGCATTGGCAAGAAAAGAAAGAAGGCTTAAGGGTATGGATGCTTGAAGTGTGAACAATCTATTAGAGTTGAAGTGTGTGAAAGCCAAGTAGAATGGAGGCCTAAAATAGAGATTTTTAGTCTACAAATGGATTTGTAAGTTGTTATCAGATCAAGCCTTACTACTACTTTCTATTCATTATACTAGTCTAGGGTAAATCATTTTGATTAAGGTTGACCTAAAAGTATTTGTAAATCCTTTAACTAGGTGACATTCCAAGTGAATGATCTAAAGTCCTCTAATAAGGCTCACTCCTAATAGGGTGATTGAAATCCTTTAACTAGGTCACATTTAACAATATGCATTCTAACCTTTAACAGGGTTGGCCTTTCACAGGGTATTACTTTAGAAGAGTGAGAATGAGTACCATGTTATTGGTGGTTTTTTCCAAATTTGGTTTCCATGTTAAATCATTGTGTCAAATGTGTTATTGAATATGTTATGTTTCATGTTTATGTTATTGCAAAGTTGATTTGAGAGTAACCCACAAGTTTACGTGATTGCATAATCTAATGGATTCATGCATGATGAAAATATTTCATGGATATCAGTTGACTAAGCTATGAAAATTTTTAATTGTACATATAGATGTTGGATAACTAATTCACCCCCCACTCTTAGTTATTCTAAAGAATTTGAACACATTTAATTTGATATTTATCTAGGGAAGGGATAGGTGAAGATCAGGTTATAAATGTAGGAATACGTATTTAAGACTCTTTTGACAATAAAAGAGGCATAATTGAGAGGGAAGGGGTGAATAAGTTACCACTAAAATAAATCTTAGATCCCTTAGATGTTAGCACAAAACATTAACTCTAGAAAATTATTGTAGCTTGGCAAACACACAAGCACTCAATTAATCCTAATAATGTGTTGTAACTCAGTAACCACTAAAATAGCAACTATAACTCAGAAAATTCTTAACATATGAATATTAGGATATTATCTATGATTCAATTTAAATAACTTAGTTTCATACACATGAAAGAAATATCATGAACACAAGTGACACCAAGATTTAACATGGAAACCCAATTTGGGAAAAACCACCAATTGCAACTAGTTACTAATTCTCACTCTTCTAAATTGAGCACTATTTGGAGCCAACACTGTTAAAGTTCACAAAACACAATATTAGGTGTGACCTTGTTAGAGGATTTAATCACCTTATTAGGAGTGACCTTCTTAGAGGTCTTTAGACACTTCAATCTAGAAATGCCACACCATTAGAGGATTTACAAATAGTTGTTAAGACAACTTTGTTAAGATATTTAAATTAGTGCTACAATACTTAAAGAGTAACAATGAGATGACTTGATTTTTGGTGCAACTAAATTTTTTATTACAAATCTCAATTTTGGCTTGAATACTTGATCCTTCCTAATTGAATGTATCTTTTCACCTCCTCAAGGTTATTCTTCATATCCTTCTAATTTGCTTCCTCTAAGAATCTTCTATTCTTCCATCCACTTCTACACTTTCAATCATTAACTTGACCTTATACTCATATCATAGACATTGTCAAGTCCACTTGAAAACAAATTAGAATAATTAATAATCATCTGCTTGGTCGACTAGAACCAACAAACAAAACCATTTAACTTAATATGCCAAAACAAGAAAATCCTTCGTTAGTCAACCCTACTCAGTACACACTAACTCATAAATGATTTTCCTATGTTAATGAAGTGAACATGGTTAACAATAGATCTTCATTTAGTAACTGAGTGATCTCGGTTAACACTAGTTATGTTGGTGTTTGAAAATGCTGGAGGGTTTTCAATTATCCCAATGAGAATATAACACATCTAGGGGCAACTAACTCCCATTTTCAACATGCTATTTAAGACACTAGGCCAACTATAAGGCATGACCCTTCTTCTACTTCAGGCTTTGCTAAACCTAAGCAGGTAGACCTCAAATTCAATTGATACCATACTAGTGCAAAAACATATCCCTGAATCTATTAAGCAGATAAAAACCCCTTATATCTCCTAATAACTCATGAAATGACACAAATCTACAGTAGCTAAATGCAAATCTATGAATCTCATAAGCTGAGTGAGGGTTAAACAATTATAGCTCTTTCAACATGAAAGGTAAAAACACTTTTGATTTAATAATGTTGAATTTCAACAAAACCTTAGATATGCAACAGTAAGACCTAGTGATCCTATAAACTAACTAGTGCCTTAAGCATTGGACAAATCCATGAATCAAACACACACACATGGATATCTGATACTTATGTTTATATTCAGATATATGATCTATCTATTTAACTTGTAAATAGACATCAATGCTCAATCTGAACCTCATTCTTACATGATATCCCCATCAGCAAACTTGCAACCTTGTTGATTTCCTAAAGCATTTACATAACCCCTTGGGTTATAGGAAACAATGAAATAACATACAGCCTGAAGGGATTGCAACTACAACCTAAGCTCTATGTCAAAGATCATAAAACATTGAAGCTCACTAATAAAGGAGACAAGATTCAAGACAAAACTCAACCTGTTATTCCTTGTATTAATTTCCTTGAAACAATACATTCATATGCATGATATGAAAAACATGAAAACAGCTAACAGAGAAATTTTGTTGAAGAAAATGTGGTTTTTCAATAAAACACTAGAACCCTGCTGGTATTACCAGAGAAAACTGCCAACCTACTGGTTTCTCAATGACAAAGACTAGAACCCACTAGTTTATTAGTTACCAAAACTGGAACCATTACAATGAGGAAAAGAAAAGAAAATATAGGAGAAGAGTTAATTCCTAGATCTGATCAAAACATGACATCTATCCACTTGGAAAACCTTCTCAATACGTTAAAACCAACTCTCTAATCTTTCCCCTCAACTAGTGAATCAAATCTTCATCATTTGGCTTCTACCAACATAAAATATCTGAGACTTTTTGAGAAGAAGAATAACTGATTTGATGCTTCATCTGGAATGGTAAAATTTGGTTTTAAATGAACTCAAGAAGAGTAAAAACAATTCCAAAATTCATTTCAAGCATCAACAGACATCAATATATGTTCCTCAACTAATTCTGACACTCCATGATGAATTTTGCCTTTTATATTGAGAATGCCCTGGAAATTACAAAACTACTTATAGACTGAATTCTCCCGATTCTGATGGCATATTGAAGTGCCTAATTTGGACAAAGAATGCCCCTATTATGGCCATTTGAAAATCAGGCCTGGACTGTGGCTTGGCTTTAAAAATGAAAATTTTAAAAATTTACATAGTCCAAACTATATAAAAATTCACAATATTTCAATCTTTCATTTTGTGCATTGATCTTATGAATTTTCATTTTGAATTTGATTTTCTCCTTATTCCTCCAATCTTGCAATACCACATGGCAAGCCCCTATTTGTTATGACATTTGAAAAATTAATTAATTAATTTTTTAATATTAATCAATTAATTTAATCCTTCAAATCAATTTCTCTTATCCTGTAGCCCCGGGACCCTTTCTTATCTCCATTTTTGCCTACATGCTATCTTTAAAACATTAGACTAGAAGCTCTAGATAATTCTTTTACATTCTCATGCTTGGCCACCTTTTATTTCTTTATGACCTCAGTGTAAGACTGAGCCCTTTCAAATTTTCATTCATGACCATCCAATGAACATATGTTCTTACAGCCTCGAACGTAGCATCAGAGAGCTTCAAAATTTCATTCACGCTCATATGCCTCATGAGCATATCATCGGGACCTTCATTTTTTAACCTTACATTTATACACTTGCTCTGATCCTCTTTTACACACTCACAAGGAACTTTATTTTACGTACTCCCATGAACCTTCATAAGTTCTTTTTTGTTCTTACACTGCATTTTATCCCTGAAGAGGTTTGAAATTTGATTTACGTTCTTACGAAGCTTGTGTATGACCAAACCCCTTCACATTTCCATTCATGCCTATATGCTTTCCATGAAGTGTAACATCGAGAACCTTTGTGATCTTTCCTTATGTGCATACGCTTGCTCTGTCCTGTACGTTCCTTCGACCCCAAGCATAGCATCAGAGATCTTCTAAAAATTACTTACGTCCATACATGATCAACCTTCTCGTAAGAGCATGAACCTTTGAAATTTTCTTGTCGCCCATACGGCAGTCGTAACCCTGTAGAGCCTTGAATTTTTCTTCTCGAGCTTATGCTTACTTGCCACATGTCTTATCTACAACCGTATCTTTCATTCGTCAAAATTTGACATGCCTTACATCTAACCATGGGCCCCACCACGCATGGGCACTGCCTTCTAAAAACCACAGTCCTAAAGACAACATACAATGTGTGTCTTGTTGTATTTAAAAGCATAAAACATTTACCACATAGCCAATGTGGGATATTGGCTTCCTCACTCCTGCTCTATTTTTATGGCGCATTCCTTGACTTTGGACCCTACAGCTTCATTCATGTGGTGACTACCTCTATTGGCATGTGTTATATACTGCCCCTACTTGGTGCGAATATCACATTTATGTCATCCTTTGCCTATGGTGTGAAACAATTTGGAATGCCTTCCTTTCATGGCGTGATTTTTTGAGTAAGGGCACTGAATTTCATTTTAACACAGGCAAATCTCTTACTAGTGTGGCTCTTTGCACATGGGCATTGATGTCCTTTTAAAACAAACTATACCTTTATTTCTTCAATGGTGCTCAAAATTTGGGCTACAATTTTGAGTTCCAACAAGTTACATCCAACATTTCTTTGTTACCTAAGTAAACTCGATTAACAATCAACTTCTACATGTCTCTCTTCGATGCATGAGTGAACTTGGTAGACATTTCCTTCTAAACTTGGAAAATAGTAGAATGTTTGACAGACATAGAAAACTATCTTTATCACCTGAATGATCTTGGCATATACTAACTAGTAAAGATATGACATTTTGTGTAACATCAAAGATCATATACAATTAACTAATTGTATTCAATAATATCCCTCTTTGGCATTGATGGTAACACAACATGTCATAATACAATGAAATTCTTACAGAAAAATAATAGTAAAGAAAATATCCTTAGTTTCATTCCAATTCTCATCCTTTAGAACTCCCTCTATCAATGTGAACTCCCTCTATCTTTAGTTTCTCCCTCTATCAAAAAACTATGTCTTCAACATCTTCTTCTGATAGAAAACTCTCCTTCATTAATATCAGCTCTGAATATTTTAGACAAAGTTCTTCCTCTTTGACATCTCTGCAAATTCTCCCTTATCACAAAACTCTCCCTCTTTACAAAATTTCTATGATAGAAAACTCTTCCTCTTTGACATATTATGCCAAAGACAATATTCAGTGACTATCAATGTACCTCATTTACTTATTTTTATACAACTTTTACTTTTTAGTACTGCATCAACTTGAGTGATCTTCAACATGCTTTGGTTGATGCATCACTAAACTTCATTCAGTCAACTTCAGATACTAGAATGACTCCTATCTTACCTCTTAGATACTAAAATGCATCCTTAGTTAATGGCTTAGTGAATATAATCACAATTTGTTCTTTAGTATTCACATAATCCAATCTTACCCCTTTATCTTGCACCAATTCTATTAGAAAATGATATTTTATTGCAATGTGTTTGGTCTTGGTATGCATCACAAGATTGCATGATATATTAATTGCTTAGTGTTTTCAAAGAAGATAAAAATTGGATCCTTGATTTCTACCTTAGTACCTATCCATATTTGCATGAACCAAACAATATTGGAACAATTGACTGCTACTACAACATACTCTACTTCTGATGTAGACTGAGAAATACAATTTTTCTTCTTTCTTTTCCAAGACACTAATATTTTACCAAGAAAGAACACTCCACCACTGGTTCTCTTCCTTTCATCAACACTTCCTACCCAATCAACATTAGTGAAGGCTTTCAAATCTAAGGTGCCTCCTTTCTTGTACCATAATCCATAGTCTCCAGTACCCTTTACATACCTCATGACTCTCTTGATTGTCATCATATGATTTTCTTTAGGAATTTCTAAGCATCTTGCCACCATACCAATTTCTAATGCAATATTAGGTCTTGTATTCATTATATATTCAATTTTTCCAATCATTGATCTGTATGTGGCCTAATCTACTTCCTTGAAATCATCATTTTTGGAAATCCTATGTCTACTATACATCAATGTCCCAACTGGTCTTGAATCCTCCATTCAAAATTTATTTATTATCTCCTTGATATATTTGGATTAAGTAATGAAGATACCATCTTTCTTCTATTGAATCTACAATCCAACGAAGAATTTTATCTCTTGAAACATGGAAATATCAAATTACTTTGTCATTTCCTCTAAAAATGCTTTGCATAAGTCATCATGTCCAATAAAAAATGTGTCATCCATAAAGATTATTACCAATACAATCTCCCTATTCGATCCTTCTTTGATATATAGGTTGTTATCATTTGTCCTTTGAAAACCAATTATCATCAAATAGTTATGAAGTCTTCCATACCAAGCTTTAGGAGCTTTCTTGAGACCATAAAATGCTTTGTGTAGTTTATAAACCGTATCCTTTTTGCTAGAATCTACAAAACCTTGAGGTTGTTCTATGTAAACTTCTTCTTTAGGAATTCCATTCAAGACGACAAATTTCACTCCATTTGATAAAATTTAAATACTTTATGTGTAGCATAAGCAAGTAAAATCCTAACACCTTCTAATATTCCAAAAAGATCAAAAGTTTCACCATAATAAATATCTTCTTCTTGAGATTAACCTTTTCATACTAACCTTGCTCTATTTCTTGAAACTTCTCCATCTTCATTCAACTTATTTCTAAAAACTCACTTTGTGCCACTTACATTTTTATCCTTGGATCTACGAACAAGAATCCAAGTCTTATACATTTCTATCTATTATATCTCATCATTCATTGCTTCAATCTATTATTCCTTATCTAAATTATCTTTAACTGATCTAGGTTAGAATTCAGTAAGAAAATATGTACCTTTCAATTTGTTTCTTTTCATTGTACCATCTTACTTGTCTTTAATGATCTGATTAGCTGCATGCTTCGTTTCAACATATCTTTCCAATACAAGTACTTTGGATCTAGACCTTGTTCAAGAAGCCTCGCCATGATCTTTCATATCAACCTCAAGATCCCATTGTCTGTGACTCGGGTCCTTTAGACTCTATTTTCTCTGGCCACAGCTTAGTAGCCTCTGACTACGACTTGGGTCACTTAGAATGTGACTAAGGTTGTAATGGATGCAACTTAGGTGATTTTGGAGATTTTGTGGACTCTAGAGGTAAATTCTATTGACTTCCAATTAGATTTCGCAATGTATTAGGTTCAAAGTAAATAGACTTTTGTAATCTTCATGTTCTTTGTTCCTATCTTTTCCACTCTTTTTTCCAAACTCATCAATTCTCACATGTGCACTTTCTATGATCATATGAGTAGACAAATTCAAACATTTATATGCTTTACTTCTGTTGGAGTATCCTAGGAATATGTCTTCATCAACCTTCACATTGAATTTACCTTTCCTAGTCTCTTTCATAATATAACATTTTCTACCAAATGATTTCAAGTAACTTACATTAGGCTTGTAGCCATACCATATTTTATAAGGAGTTTTATTTGAGTCTTTCTTCATATGTACTCTATTCAAGGTATGCACTACACTACTAATTGCTTCCTTCTAGTTTTTCATTACAATATTCTTTTCTATCATCAAGGTTCTTGCAAATTCATAATTGATTTGTTCCTTTTTTCAGCTATAGCATTCTGTTGTGGTGTACCAAGGGTCAATACTTGTCCTTTGGTTCCTCTTTCAATGTAAAATTCATTGAATTCATTGGAAATGAAGTCACCACCTTTGTCTGATCTCAAACACTTCAGCTTCTTTCTTTTTTCCTTTTCTACTCTTTCCAGATACCACTTAAACTTTTGAAAAACTTCATACTTATAATCTTTTAGATAGATTACAATCATCATTCTAAAATAATCATTAATAAAAATAATAAAGTACTTATCTCCATTGTAGCTCTCAATTCCAATAGGTCCACATAAGTTAGTATGTACCAGCTCCAAGACTTCTTCTAAATAATAGTTCTTGCTTTTGAAACTTGTCTTTCCCATCTTACCAATTATTGATAATTTTTGCATAGACGTATATTAGGTTTCCTCAAGCTAGGAGTACATTTCACTCTTTTTCTTTCTCTTATCTTGGTCAAATTATCAAAGTTCCAATGACACAACCTTTTATGCATTAACTAGCTTTCTTCTACTTGAGTAATGAAACATGAATTTTCACTAAGATCTAGGTAAAATAAGTTACCTTTTGTTTGGTTACCAAACCCAGCTAGATTTCCTTTTCCATCTAGTAGCTTGGCCTTCCCATTCATAAATTATACCTTGAATCCAATGCTATTCAACTGTACCACACTCAGTAGATTATGCTTTAGTCCTTAAATCCAATAAGCATTATCACATCTAAGGTCATTGGTTAGTAAGATACAACCTTTTTCCCTTTATGTAACATGGTTAATTGTTTCCAAATCTTACACTTCCACCATCATAATGTTCCAAATGTTCAAACTTTGTCTTATCACTAGCCATATGATTTGAGCAACTGTCATCAATAATCCATGTATCATTTTTGCTAACATGAGAGATAAGTGTCATTTTCTCTTCTACATCATTAGATTCATCTTTTATAGTAATATAGACCATTTCATCATTATCACTACTATCTGAATCTTTTTCCATAAAATAGTACTTCTTACCTTTGTCTTTGTAGTCCTTGAAGTTCTTGAAATCTTTCTTGACTATGTACTTATTGTGGTTCTTTTCATCTTTGTCTTTCCTATTTGGACACCTTGCAGCAATGTGACCAACCTCTTCACAAGAAAAAAAAAATTAAGGAATTTTACCTTTATATTTCCTTTGCCTTTGGATACCTTCTTGCAAGAAATGCTCCAATGGCTTCAATGTCACTGTCAAAACTATCTTCCTCTTCACTTTCAAATTGTTTCCCTTTAGAATTTTTAGCTTTCTTCTTGAGTGACAACTTGGCTTCAACTATAGACTCAAGATTGCTAGAACTAGGAGTATAATTATCATAGTTATCTAGCTCAAATGTTGTCAATATGCCAACTAGAGTATCCAAATTTATGTTGTTATTTGGATCACATCTCATCTCTTGAATAGTAGACACTCTGATTGCATAGATTGGAAGAAGGGTTCTAAGTGCCTTTCTTACCACTATTGCATCTTCAATTATTCTACTAGAGGCTTTGATTGCACTAACACTAGCTTTGATTCTATCAACATATTTTGCAATATTTTTATCCTCTCTAATTTTTATCTAATCAACTTGACCTCTCAAGATTTATGCTTTGGCTATTTTCACATTATCATCACATCCATAGATATCCTTTAGTTTGGTACACATGTCATGAGTAGTAGCACAGCCTTGACCTCGTCAAATTTAGCATAGTTAAGAGTTGATAGAATGTCAATCATCATAATTTTATGATTTTTCTTTTCAGCAATCTCCTCCACCGTCAATGTTCTAGTAAGAGCCTTGTAATAATTTTCCAAATATTTCAAACCTAAATCACTTATGATTTCTAGCTGCAACTTCATGAGTTCTTGTCATGCCTCAAAGTTATCTATATTTAGCTTGGGAATCTCTCTTCTATAAGACATCCTCATCTTTTAGCGTAGGTCCTTGAAACCTTTTCTACAAGCACCAAATGCTTTGATACCAATTATTGGAAATAAAAGAGTACCTAAGAGTGGAGGGGTGAATCAGTTACCACTAAAATAAATCTCAGATCCCTTAGATGTCAACACAGAAGATAAACTCTATAAAGTTTTTGTAGCTCAGCAAACACACAGGCACTTGGTTAATACTAATAACATGTTATAACTTGGTAACCACTAAAATAACAACTATAACTTGGAAAATTCTTAACATGGAAATTTTATGATATTATCTATGATTAAATTTAATTAACTTATTTACATACACATCAAAGAAATAGCATGAATGCAAGTGACACCAAGATTTAACGTGGAAACCTAATTTGGAAACAACCACCAATTGTAACTAGTTATTGATTTTCACTCTTTTAAAGTGAGCCATGTTAGGATTCAACATTAGTAAAGGTTACAAAACACACTCTAGGTGTGATCCTATTAGAGGATTTAATCATCTTGTTATGAATTGCCTTGTTAGAGGTCTTTAGACACTTCAATCTAGAAATGCCACCTTGTTAGAGGATTTACAGACAACTATTAAGTTAACTGTGTTAAGAGATTTAAATCACTACTACAATTGTTAGAGAGTAATAATGAGATGACTTGATTTCTGACGCAACTAAATTTTTTATTATAGATCTCAATTCTAGCTTGAATACTTGATCCTTCCTGATCAAATGTATCATTGCATCTCTACAAGGATATTCTTCTTATCCTTCTAATTTTCTTCCTTTAAGCATCTTCTATTCTTCCATCCACTTGCATACTTTCAATCTTTAACTTGACCTTATGCTTATATGATATACATTATCAAGTTGGCTTGAAAACATCTTAGAATAATCAATATTGATCTCCTTAGCTGGCTAGAACCAATAAACAAAACTATTTAACCCAATATGCCAAAACAAGAAAATCCTTCATTAGTTAACCCTACTCGATGGACACTAACTGAGAAATGATATTCCTATGTTAATAAAGTGAACTTGGTTAACAATGTTTCTTCAAAAACTTCCTTTAGTAACCAAGTGAGCTCAATTAACACTAGTTCCATCTAGCTTTCCTTTGTCACCCATGTGAACTTGGTTAACACTCAAATTATGTCAACTTCTCTTTGAAACCTAAGTGAATTTAGTAGACACTACCTTCTAAACTTGAAAAATACTAAAATGCTTGGGAGACATAGGAAATTGTCTTCATCACCTGAGTGAGCTCAACATATATTGACTGGTAAAGATATGGCATTTTGTGTAACATCAAAGATGATACACAATTAACCAATTGAATTCAATAGACTCCACTCCTTCAATAGTGTATAATCACATTGCTTAAACCTAAAGTTACTAGTTTTATCTTTCACATAAACATTAACCACTTATGAAATAGATTTGTCTAAACCCTTGAGCACCACAACAATTGGGGCACTTACATTCCTAAAAATATGTTTATTTCATTCTGACAAAATTACCCATAGCATTAATATAAGGGAACATCTACATATGAAGGAAAAGTATGATCATGAAAAATAAGTTGGCCAAGGCTGGAATATCTCCCATAAAGTGTTAGATAATGACATCTTCAAGTTCACATTTAACATAACAAAGTGCAAATAGTTTTGGGCAAAACAACATTGAGAAAAAAATTGATGTTCAATTTCTAGTTCATATTTGCACAATACACATTGAAAGGGTTGTGATATGTTAAGTTATTGCAACTTGTCACTAGATAAAACTCTCTTCGTTAGAGAAAGCCATACAAATCAGTCTGATTTAGGAAGAGGGATCCTATTACAATAAAATAATTATGCACATTGTTCAACATCTTGCTATTCTATTATAGGAAGTACCTTGTGTCCATCCTTAATATTATATTCTCCACTAGTAAATGGGGCCAAAATCAATTCATCCTTGTTACCATTAAAGAAAACTTTTCTTTGAGTGATATGTGCAGGATCACAATGTGCCAAAAAGTGGCAATATGAAAAACGTGTAGTTTTAAAAAGTTTAAAATTATTTCAAAATGCACTTTGAATTTTTTCCTACCCATCCAAAACTAAACAAAAAATGTAATACCTTAGCTTATCATGTACCTGATCTAAGAATGGGTACTCAATCTATGCACATAAATCATGGCAAAAATTTCAAAATGTTAATGGAGTGAGGACCAATTTTTAAGTTAAATATTGATTTTTATTTTCCAAATTCAATGGGGGGAACAAAATTTTAATCTATATAGTCGTAGTGTAATATAGTTTTAGTATAATTAGGGAGGGGCCCAATAATTATATATAGTGGGTACATACAACATCATGGTGTGTCAAACTATGTCCTTAAGCGGAAATGGAAAATCAGGACACCAATGTTAGTCAACTTAATGTGAAGTCTTGAACTAGTTATGAACCTTATATCAAAAATTTATAAGATTAGAAACTATATCAACTGAATGTAGTTTATAAAGCACGAGCCCTTTTCTAATACAAAAAGAATTTAATTGGTCACACAAAAGTACAAAAATACTAAAGAAAAAGTAAGAAGTACGTGTGTGTCTGACCACCTCAATCATAATAGTTCTTTTTAAATATTCTAGACATAAGAAGTAGACTCATACCTAGATTTGATCCATATTGTTTTGTATTTTTATTCCTAGGAAATAATTAATTTTAAATTTTTTGCTAGAACAGTTCTTGGAATAAAAAAATTCTCATGTTTGGCCACCTTAACTCATTGAAAACTATACAAATATTTATATATATATTTCCTCATAGTAGGAAAATCTTAGAATGTGACACATGTTTTAGATTTTCATAAGGTTATACTATTTTAAAGTTATAACATTTTTCCAATCAGTGAGTAAATCAACACCTCTATAAGTAATTCCATCAGAAAATTAGTAATTTAATTACTTACTGAACTCATAATTTGATAAGAATTATATCGATGGAAAGCTAATATTTTCCTTAAGAAACTCTTTTCATTTCATGAAATTTAAATGAAAAGTGATTTTTTCCCATATTGCACTTTTTGGCCCATCATGATCTTGCACATGTCCGGTTACAAAAATTTAGTATATAATATTAAATAATTATAATTATTGATAATTATATAATTATTTTGTATATAGCTAGTACTTATTGGGTAAAAGTACAAAGTTGTGTCACATTCTAGGCTGACTTATTGAAATGACTGAATTTGAGTATTTCTATCTAAAAACCAATTTTATCAAAACATATCATCTATAAAAATTCATTCTAGCTAAGTTATATATAGTCTCATACTTTTCCAATTAGAAATGTCTATTAAATGCACGTTTTATAATAGTTTGTATCCAACTACTTAAAAATTAAAATTATTTCAGAAAAATGATGTTGCAATAACTCTTACTATTTTTTATAATATTATTTAATAACATATAAACACCATTTTATAAAGCTAAAAGTCAAGAATATTCTCATATAGATTTTATAGTGTTTTAATTAGATATAGTATATTGTAATAAAAAACATCTACAAGTGTCAATAGTGGCCTATTGTGATGGTTAAGTTATTGAGTTGTTGTCCTTGCCATCAAGATACAAATCTAATGTGGATGAGGTCCCCTATTTGTGGCCTCACTAGTTCATAACTCTAGGTCAAAGTGCTTACCACTCTTTAAAAAAATTAAAAATATATTTTTAAAAAAAATCTACAAGGACATATTTTAACACTCGAGAAGATGTCAATTTTGAGAAAGGAAAAAATATTAAATCATGTCAAAAAATAAATAAAAATTAGATGTTGGTCTAGAGGAGACAGTCCTCTTCAAGAATGTATTGTTTTTCTTTTGGTTAGAATAGTTTTTTTATGAAAAAATTGGTGGGAGATGAAAAAATTCAATTTTAGGTGATATGAAATTTGAATCATTACAAAAGATAAAATATAGGGCTAATGCCAATTTTTATTTTTGATTGTTCTAGCTATATATGTTATCTATAACATAATCTAAGATTGAAGGGAAATAAGTTTATTTCCATTTAGTTTTGTGGTGGAAACTAGACCCCTCATTTTTAACATTTTTTAGCAAGTAAAAAAAATTGTTTTTAGAAATTAGGAAAATATGTCAATTATTATTCCAAATAATTATTTAAAATAATAATCCTAAACTTCATCCATTTCTACACATTTCATTAGTTTACTTGATTATCAATTTATAAATAATACTACATGTTATATGTAATTAAAGATGAACAATTATACTTTTGTTAGCCCTTTCCTTTGTAAAAGGGTGACATAGGTTTGCGCTTTTACCCTATTATATATTATTATAAAGTTATATATCATATATATAATAATTATATATTATATATATTAGTAATCTAAGTTAATGAACTATATGATGATTTATGTTCCTAGGACCCCTATGGATTTACATAATGTGTTCCAATGGATCAAAAGAGGACATGGGATACCCTATGACCCCTTTCAACCCATTATACTATAAACTATGTTCCTAGGGGCCTAGGGATACCTAGGGACATGCATTTTTTTTTAATGGGCAAAAAGAGGTCATATAGTATCCTATGACCCCTTTCAACCCATTACACTATAACATATATTACTTGGGGTCCTAGGAACCCTACAGACATGGATGTAGTAACCTAATGGGTCGAAAGGGGTCATAGCATATCTAATGACCACTTCAACTCTTTACATGATAACATATGACCCCTAGGAACATATGTTGTAATGTAATGGGGAGAAAGGGATCATATGGTATCTTATGACCCATTGAAACACAAAATCTATAGCCATAGGGGTCCAATAACCCCAAGAAACCTACACTTTTGTGTAATGGGTCAAAAGGTGTCATACGCATTTGACTCATTGGAACACAACATGTATGACCATAAGAGTCTTAGGACCCCTAGAAACCTATGTTATCATGTAATAGCTTGAAAGGGGTCATAGGATACCTTATCACCCATTTCTACCCATTGGAATAAAAGAAGTATGTCCCTATGGATTGTAGGAACCCTATGAGCATATGTTATCAAGTGATGGGTCCAAAAGGGTCATAAGTTACCCTATTACCCCTTTTGAGCCATTGGAACACAACATGTATGTCCTTAAGGGTCATAGGACCTCTACTAGCTTATCATATGATCCCTTTCATCCCATTTGAACACATGTTTTCCTAGGGGTCCTAAGACCCATAAGAACATATTTTGTCATGTAATGGGTTGAAAGGGGTCATCGGATATTCATTGACCCCACTTGATCAATACAAACATACTATTTATGTTCCTATCGGTCCTAGGACCCCTATGAATATAGTTTGTCGTGTAATGGGTCAAAAAGTGTAATGGTATACCATAAGACCCTTTTCTACCCATTCAAAAACATGTATGTCCCTAAGAATATATGTTTTCATGTAATGGGTTGAAAGGGGTCATACGGTATCATGTGATCCCTTTTGACCCATCAAAACAAGTCATGTATGTCCCTAGGGGTTGTAGGAACCTTAGGACATACATCATGTGTTCAAATGGGTTGAAATGGGTCACAAGGTGTACCCTATGGCCTCTTTTGACTAATTAAATGATGACATGTGTTCATAGTTGTCCTAGGACTCCTAGGAGCATATATCATGTGTTCAAATGAGTTGAAAGGGGTCATAGAGTACCCTATGTCCGCTTGTAATCCATTAACATAAATCATGTGTTTAAATGGGTCAAAAGGGTTCATAGGGTAGCCTATGACCCCTTTTGACTCATTAAATCATAACATATGTTCCTACTGTATATGAGCAATGTTAGTATGCTAATAGAAACCAAATTTAAATAAAGCTTCTACAAACTAAACAAAGTTCATAAACTTTAAAATAGACTAAGATGAACTCTCAATTGAGAATATGAGCCATTAATGGACTCTCTCAATAAGAAGCTCTCTTGTTGAGTAGCTTTATCTAAATGGATAGGATGTATGCTCAATATGCTTCCAAAGGCTTCAATGGATGATTGTGGATTTTTAGTGTGGATAGATGGCTTTAGTATGGATTTGGCTCTCAAAATAGCATTATAACTTTACTTCATGGATTGTATTATTTTGCAAAGGGGAAGGATCCAATTTATAGGCAAGAGGCTTGAGGGATTGAGGGCTAAGATGCAAGGATGGGAAAAATCTCATGGAGGGCTTAGATTGCATGAGAGGAGAGCACATGGATTGTGCTTCCTTACAACCAATCAAGGAGTGACACATGTCACATGGTGAGAGGATGGAGGAAAGGGGAAGGATGAGTCAACAAAGGAGGCTCAAGGGATAAAATCTTCATAAAGACCCTCATAATGACTTGTAAGAGCAATAAAAGGGCTTGGAAGAGTCATTTATGGCCTAGTGGACTTCATAAAGTTTTATGGTTGAGATATTTTGAGGGTGATGAGAGCAATTTCGACTTGGACTTGATTAGGAAGGTTTTAAGCTTGCTTAGGATTGTGCAAATGATTAGAGGATGGATTAGGATGGTTTAGGATTAGCTTAGGGATAGGCAAGTGGATGGCATTTAATGAGGGTGGGTGAAGGAGAAGATATTTGTTAACTTTGGCTTCGGTTAGTAAGTCTTAACCCATTTTTAGGGAATGTGACAAGGTTAGGAGGGGATTAGGATTAGGTTTAAAGACATCTTCTAGAAGAGTCTAGACTTTGGATGAGGATAAAGACTTTCTAGAATAGTCTAGAATTTCCTAGGATGAGGATGAAGACTTTCTAGAAGAGTCTAGAACTTCTTAGGATGAGGATAAAATAGATTTTTAGAAAATAAATAAAGTTTTATTTATTTCAAGGGTTTGGGTTAAGGAGATATTTATTAAAAACTTTTTTAATAAACATGAGGATTAATATTTAATCTTAATTAAATATTTTGAGTTGGGATTAGGGGTAGGAAATGATGGGATTAGCCTTTAATCAAAATTAAAGAAGGATTAGAAGATTTTGGAAGAGGTTAGTGGTATTAAGGAAATTGGCCAAGTTTTGGGCAAAAAATAAATTTTTTATTTATTTTGAGTTTTTTGGTCAATTTATTAATTAAATAATTAATAAATAAGGAAATAATGTTTAAATAAGATTTAAAAATTTTTGGGAGGGATTCCTTAATTAAATATTTTTAATTAAGATAAAGGGATTTAATCGCATAAACATTAATTAATTAATTAATTAATAAATGATGATGTCATCAAAAATTTTTCAGAAAATAAAAATACTTTATTTTCTAAAAGTTTTTAGGTGTCTACATTTTGCCCCTCTTTGATGTGATGCCGCAAGTGGCATGGCATCAAAGATAAGAAAATAAGATGCCCAAGGCTAGAGGAGAAGAGGAGAGAATGGACTGCAAGATGCCCCCTCATGAAGGCGGCGGGGAGAGAAAGTGAGGCTCGACGACTTCTTGAAAAGTACAAGAATCTGAGATGAGCAAGAAGACTTAGATTGGCTTAAGAGAAGAGGTTTAGTTAGCTCACATTCTCACTACGGGAGAATGATAAAGGGAGAATCAGAGGCACAAGAGGAAGCAAGCTTAAGTTCTCAGGGATTGCAGAGGATGAAGGAGCGAAGCGCTATAAAAGGAATCCAGGATGGGGAGATGGATGAGGGGATTAAAAAGCTGATGCAACAGGATTTCAAAGAGTCAGATTGGCGAAAGATGGGTTTCGGAGATCCCTAGGACTAGGATTGTGGATCTCGAAAGATGAGGCTTGGTGGATTGATTTGGATTGGTGGATCCCTAAGACTAGGATTGTGGATCCCTAAATCTAAAGGTGAGAAGTGATTCAAAGAGATATTGATACATAAGCTGGGGTAGGAGAGATGGATGCTGGATATGGATGGGGAATAATGGAGATGAAAGAAACCTATTGAAGCTTTTTGAGCGGGGGGATACTTCAAAGAGAAGTACCACCATGTAGTTGAGCACTAGATTTTCTATAGGACTATTGGTTAATTGCCAAGGTTATCAAGAACATCAAGGCCTTTTCACCAACTGTCCAGAGGACTGACAAACTGACTCAAAAAAAACACGCAAGGATTGCCCCAGTATCACACATGAATCCCAGAGGAAGCAGTGTGGAAATGAGACTGGGTAACCCACAAGCATAAAATAAAATAAGCAAAAGACATGATCAAGACCTTACGCCTAGATTGCCCCATTCACAGTATACCATGATATGGAAGATCATGGCAACCTTGAGGAGGGAACAAAATGATTGCTTGGAAAAGATGCTTCAAGACCCAAAAGGGAAGATTCCAAATCAAAAGAAAGCAAAAATCCAAAAGAGAACTGTTTGCCAACAAGATGGGTAGGGCAAGGTACTAACGGACCAAGATCAGACATGAGGAAAGCTATATCCTGCAAGGATCTATCGGAGAGTACCTAAGCTGGTGGATTTGGATGAGTGATGCATCTGGCAAGCTGAACTAAGAAAGATAACACTTTGGTGATAGAAAATCTAGCTAAAGGATGCATTGGAATAGCTAACCAAGATGTGTGATGGGTGCAAGATGTTGATCAAGGATGAACTGACATGAACGCTAGATAGATACAATGGTACTAAGCTAAAGAGGATGTACAAGCTGACGGACCAAGATATTTACAAGCTGAAGCTGACCAAGATAGTTACAAGCAGGAAAAAGCTCAGGATGATAGGATAGCAGGATGGTTCGATATTGTGCAAGATGTGAAAGCTAAGGGTGGGGTGATAGCAAAAGATATGGATTTGGCAAGATGCATCCAATGATGATGAGAGATTTTGTGACCAAGGATAGCTAGAGGAGCAGGATGAGATGGCTAGATAGGATGGTAGATAGCTAGGATTATGATGGATATAAAGAGATGACATTGGGTTTGCATGAGGATAGCCTAGAGCGAGATACCAATGACAAGGGAGGATGGACAAGAAAATATCTTCAAGGAATATAGTGCCCCCAATCAGAAGATAACATGCAGAAGGAGGTCTTATGATGGATGTGATAGGATTAAAGCTAGGATGGAAAAAGCTAAAGGGGCTAGGGAGATGGATGATAGCTGGGATGGTTGGCTGAAGCTGCAGGAGATAAGTGGATGGTGTGAGATAGACGATGGAGGGTGGAGGATAGGTGGATAGATTGGAAGATGGATTTGGATGTCAAGAGATGACCAAAAGCATGAGGGTGATAGGCTAAGCTGGGGATGGCGAGATTACGCATGACGCTTGTTTGCCAAGTTTTCATCATGGTACTTGTCCAAGGCGCTTGAATTGCCAAGTTTTCACCAGTGGACGCTTTATTTTTCTTTATATTTTTTTTTTACTTTTTGACTTTGGACTTAGCTGGAATGATTTTGGCTTTCTTCAGCTATTTTGGCTTTTTTGAAATTTTTTACTGGCTGTTGGAATGTTCAATTTTGTTGCTAGTTGTTGGTACACCGGATGTGTGATTTATGCAATAGATTGGATTAGATGGGATTGATGGTAGGAGATGGAGGGATGAAAAGGTTGGAAAGGAGCATGATATGGGGATGCTTGCAAGAGCAACATTGGAACATGTTGGGACAGGTGTGAAAAGAGCATATGGGGGATATATGGTAGATGCAGGCGTGATGGAGGATTTGTGGAAGCGTGCTTGGGGATATAGGCACCCAAGATGGAGTTAAGAGATGGGGGACATGAGTCACGGGATGGGGGATTAGCAATGGTGGATGCCATTATGCATTGGGTTTCAACTTTTTTCTTTGGGATCCACATGGTTTTGGTTTTTCTTTTCATAGGCGTTTGCATTATTTTGCATTCTTTGATCGGATTTTTCCTTTTTGGAGTATGTCTTTTAGAATAGACATATGATTGCCTAGGATGTGAATTTTTAGCTTTATGCATTTTGAAGTTGGCATTTACATTGCTGTGGTAAGCTTTGGGAAGATGGTTAGGAGAAGCTTTGTGAGATGGAGAGGATATGAAAGAGCATGTAGGGGGATGATGATGGATGATGTGCCCTGATATGTGCCTTTGTTGATCTTGCATAGGAATGGATGGAATAGGATTTTTATGATGGCTGATAGGAGGATGGAGGATGGTAGATTTTGGGACATAGGGACCCAAAATGGATTTAGCGGATGAAGGGGGGATATGGTAGGTTGTTTTGGGTTGCAAATATGGTGGAGGGGGGATGACATAAGATTTCTTGAAGGAGTGATAGGAGGCTGGCATGGTGGGCTTGGAGATAGGCTTGGTTTGGGGGTGTGGTGTACCAACACCTTTAGATGGTGAGCCTTTGGATACATATCCAAGACCATGAAATCCTAGATTTTTTTGTGCAATAATAGGCTCTCTGATTCCTTGCTCTTGTGGTCCTAAACCTTGACCTTGATAATGCCATCGATTGAGCATTTGAAAAAGCTGAGGAAACTTTTTGCTTGCAGAAAATGGTAGAAGTGATTTATTAGGTGTATTGCAATGGGGAGATACTGTTCTTAATTCTTCTGCTGAGAGAGGGCCACCGTGGTTGAATATAAGTGAACCAAGAGGGTAGATTATAGATGGTGGAATAGCTTGGATAGGTGGTAAGATGGAAGCATGGAGCGGGGGAGATGGAAGGATAGGATCTTGATGTAGCTGGTGGGATGACAAGATATCTTGTAGTGAAGGAGATATGGCTCGAGGTTTTGGAGATGGAGGAGATGGTGACTGCACTATGGATGGAAGACATGGTACCATGATATCTTCATTTATGCTTTGGGGGATGTCAACATGCTTTTGGGCAGGACCTTGATAGGATTGGTTTGGAGTGGATGGTGCAATAGGAGGTGAAGGGATGGATTCTTCAAAGGCAGCGGATGGATAGATGGGAGATTCAGTAGTGGAGATGGGTGAGTAGAAGATGGATGCATAAGGGTCATTATGAGAGATTTGGGAAATGCTTGGAGGCGATTTGGATAGGATTTGGAGGGATTTGATAGGTGGTGGGATTTTGATGCTTGCGGGAAGTGGAAGGATTTTAAGAAATTTGATGGATGGTATGGGGATGATAGCTATGGGAGATGGAGGTGATATTATAGATGGGGAAGCTTCATCACTGACTACTTCACATGGTTGGATTAGATGACATGGCTTATCGACTGTTGGAGGCGAATTTTCTTGTATTTCCTCTAGGAGATTCCTTGGAGACTCGTGTGTCGAAGGTGGAGGTGGATTGACAAGAATAGCTAGTGTGATGGGGGTGGAAGATTGGAAGCTTGGTTGATGGGGTGATGGAGGGGAAGCTGGAATATCGGATGGCATGACTAGATAGTTTGGAATAACTCTTGGATTTTGGGGGATGCTTGGGGGAATGTTTCTAAGGCTTTCAATATACCCGTCATAGTCAACAAGATTTTCATCATCATTGGAATAGGAGGTAGCGGGAGCAAGGACAATGCGACCAAACACATCATGATAGGATTGGTACTTCATGCTTTGATGATGAGTTTGATGGGGATGGGTTCTTGCGTATGGATGAACACGGAAGCTCATGGTTGGATTTGGGTTAAGCACAGATTTTGGATTGGCTGATGAAAGATTTCCTAGGGAGAGTCAAAGTTGCATGACAGACCTAAGGAGGATTGGCTGGAGATTTTTGGCTATCCTGTGGATGGAAGACTTCAAGGGAATGCTGTCAAAAAGTGAGATTTTTGCTTTCCTATGCACTGGATTGGTGGAGATTGTGTCAACCTAAGAATAGACTAATGATCCTATGAGCATGACACAAGATTGATCACTTGTGGATCCCAACCTTTAGCTCAAGGTGATGAGGGATAACAGGTGACAAAGCTAGATTACCCTAGACAAAGCTCTGTCAAAAGGATAACCGTGGTGAGGCTGGTGGATTGGTCGGATTGATTGGATAACAAATTCTAGCAGAATGACAACAACTCTCTAAAGGCTTGGGTGTGATTTTGGATTGGGTTTCTAGCTGGCTAGGGGGGGATGATTTGGAGAGACTTTGGATTTGGGATTGTTCTAAAGCAAGGAACTAGATAGATTTGGTTGCAGCGGGGGAGCTTGGATGATTTTCTGATGAGGCAGCGACTACACTAAGTATGCCTTGAGCTGGGAGATTTTTTCTTTTTTGAGATTTTGACCAAAGTTGGTAAACATTCATTCAAAAGCTATGAACAAATAAGCAGACAAAAGTTTTGAGCAAGCACGTCAAACACACCAACATCCTAGGAAGCTTTCTACAAGGATGAAATTTTTTATAGCTAGGGAGTCCTCGATATACGCAAGGTACGTGAGGCCCAAATTCGTAGATGAAACCAAAAAGATGTCACACAGCTGAGAGGAGCGGTAACCCACTTCTCCTCTTTCACTTCTCAAGGGTATAAATTTCCTTGAGGCTTAGCCCGAGTGACAAAATTTTGATCCCGACAGAGGTGTCTTTGGATTCACCTCCCGATCTTTATACTCCGTCGGAACGCTGGAGTTGAGGTCGTCCCAAGAGGTGATGAAATCCCCAAGCAGGCCTCGTAAAAAGCTAAGACAAGATTTTGGATCCTAATCTTATGCACCCAAGATGGCCTTGAAAGATGACAAGGGGAGAGAAGACTTGGATGATCTTGGGCTAAAAAACATGCTTGTTCTTTTACCAACTGATGCTTAAGTTTTCTGATCTAGACTTTGCAAGCACTCATGTTTAAGATACAATGTTTATTCCAACTTTGAAGCGTCGCCAAAAATAAAATTGATCGAAGAATGCAAACAAGAAGAAGAGTTAGGGTCAACAAGAAGGTAAACCCGTGCGCTCGGAGGCCCTCCACGTCAAGTATCGATTGATTTTTCTTTAAGGCATTCAAGATTGAGTGTGAGTTTATTTTAAGCCCAAAACAAAGGTGTGTGAGATTCGATTCAAGCGCGCGCCCGAAGGCCCTCCACGTCAAGATTTGTCCAATTTTTATGCCCAAATGAAGTGTGAGTGAGATTAATGCGCATTCAAGGAATTTTCTAACTTAGAAAAACCACTAAAAACCCAAGTGAGTGGAGTTTGATTTGCATGGAGCACTTAACACCCTCTTAGGTGGACCCATCCCCATAGATGGCACTGAGATTGCAACTAATGGTTAAATTGATGGGTGATTAAAGAGGGTGAGTCCAACGACAAACTCACTCAAAGGATTTTTATTTGTTTTTATAACTTAAAAGATTACAAAAATGTAGATTCTTTTTATGCTCCAAAAGATGATTATTTGATCTATGGCATTCAAGATTGAATTTGTTGTTTTAATCATGCATTCAAGGAAAATTTGATTTTAATCCATGGCATTCAAGAGTGATTTTAGCAACATGCATTCAAAGACAAGTGGTTAAACATTCAAGTTTTTTCCTTTGAGCATTCAAGATTGAGATTTTGTGTGTTGTTTTAAGAACTTTGAAGTGCTTTGTTTTAACTTTAGATCATTCAAGATTATTTTGGACTCAAAAGTGAAAATGACTCTTTGGACTTTGGTTTTCATTCAAGATTTTGTGTTATAGTTTGCATATTTTAAGCCCCAAAAATGATATTCCTAGATTGTTTTGATGCATGAAAAACCTAAGAAACATTCAAGATTTTGCAACAAGACATTTGTTTGGAACAAATAACAAAGCTTTTTACGACAATTTTGGCAACCATTTAGGACTCTTAGTTTTCATGAGATTTTTAAAAGAACTTTAAAATATTTGCAAATGAGGTTCATTTTATTTGCAAATGAGGTTCATTTTATTTGCAAATGAGGTTCATTTTATCCTTGATTGATGCTTTGAGTTTGATTTAGATTTTAGTGTGCACTTAGTGTTGATTTTGAACCTTTTGAAATGGAAACTTGAAGTTCTTTTTAAATTCCCAAAAATGAAGTGTTCCTAACTTTGCATGAATGCATCTAAAACCTTGATGTTGCAAGGATGCAAATGATTGGATTGGTTTAGTTTCACTTGTTAAAATTTTTTTTTTTGGCCAATTTTTAGTTTTTAATGGATTTAAGTATGATTTGGGGGTTCATTTTAAGCACTAAAAAGAAGTGTGTATGATTTTGCTTCCTTAAAAAAAATGGCCAAGATCTCCCACAAGAAGAAGAAGAAGAAGTAGATGGAATAAGAAGAATATAGACAAGAAGAGGAAGAAGAATTCCACGTTCTTTGTCCACCTATAAGCTTGAAAAATCTGCATATACTATGAGATAGACTATGAGTTCCTTTGTCTTCTTCATGCTCATGTGGACCTACAAAACCAATTTATACAATCCTACCAATCACAAAAATAAGCAAAATTAGCCAAAATCAGCAAATGGCATACAAAACATGACTAAAAAAGCTAATGAAGATGACCCATGCGGGGTCCCACCAGGCGTTCCAAAATGTATATGAGCAATGTTAGTATGCTAATAGAAACCAAATTTAAATAAAGCTTCTACAAACTAAACAAAATTCATAAACTTCAAGATAGACTAAGATGAACTCTCAATTGAGAATATGAGCCATTAATGGACTCTCTCAATAAGAAGCTCTCTTGTTGAGTAGCTTTATCTAAATGGATAGGATGTATGCTCAATATGTTTCCAAAGGCTTCAATGGATGATTGTGGATTTTTAGTGTGGATAGATGGCTTTAGTATGGATTTGGCTCTCAAAATAGCATTATAACTTTACTTCATGGATTGTGTTATTTTGCAAAGGGGAAGGATCTAATTTATAGGCAAGAGGCTTGAGGGATTGAGGGCTAAGATGCAAGGATGGGAAAAAGCTCATGGAGGGCTTAGATTGCATGAGAGGAGAGCACATGGATTGTGCTTCCTTACAACCAATCAAGGAGTGACACATGTCACATGGTGAGAGGATGGAGGAAAGGGGAAGGATGAGTTAACAAAGGAGGCTCAAGGGATAAAATCTTCATAAAGACCCTCATAATGACTTGTAAGAGCAATAAAAGGGCTTGGAAGAGTCATTTATGGCCTAGTGGACTTCATAAAGTTTTATGGTTGAGATATTTTGAGGGTGATGAGAGCAATTTCGACTTGGACTTGATTAGGAAGGTTTTAAGCTTACTTAGGATTGTGCAAATGATTAGAGGATGGATTAGGATGGTTTAGGATTAGCTTAGGGATAGGCAAGTGGATGGCATTTAATGAGGGTGGGTGAAGGAGGAGATATTTGTTAACTTTGGCTTGGGTTAGTAATTCTTAACCCATTTTTAGGGAATGTGACAAGGTTAGGAGGGGATTAGGATTAGGTTTAAAGACATCTTCTAGAAGAGTCTAGACTTTGGATGAGGATAAAGACTTTCTAGAATAGTCTAGAATTTCCTAGGATGAGGATGAAGACTTTCTAGAAGAGTCTAGAACTTCTTAGGATGAGGATAAATTAGATTTTTAGGAAATAAATAAAGTTTTATTTATTTCAAGGGTTTGGGTTGAGGAGATATTTATTAAAAACTTTTTTAATAAACATGAGGATTAATATTTAATCTTAATTAAATATTTTGAGTTGGGATTAGGGGTAGGAAATGATGGGATTAGCCTTTAATCAAAATTAAAGAAGGATTAGAAGATTTTGGAAGAGGTTAGTGGTATTAAGGAAATTGGCCAAGTTCTGGGCAAAAAATAAATTTTTTATTTATTTTGAGTTTTTTGGTCAATTTATTAATTAAATAATTAATAAATAAGGAAATGATGTTTAAATAAGATTTAAACATTTTTGGGAGGGATTCCTTAATTAAATATTTTTAATTAAGATAAAGGAATTTAATGGCATAAAAATTAATTAATTAATTAATTAACTAATGATGATGTCATCAAGAATTTTTCAGAAAATAAAAATACTTTATTTTCTAAAAGTTTTTAGGTGTCTACACCTACAAATCGTAGGACCCCTAGGAACCTATATTATGTGTTTGAATATGATATACTACTCCATATTAATAGTTTGATTGCTTCTTGACCTTAAATATTTCATATGTTTATGTTAATTAGTAATAATGTGTTATGTTGTAAACAAATATTCAATATAATCTGTATAATTTTCTTACTACATTAACATCATATTGTTCATAGATACATAACACATTATATATTATTAAACTTTGAAAATGTTTGTCATTGCTACCATTTATATCGTACGGATGTGTCATACTTTTAAATTGGTATCATTTAACAATCTTGATATCTTTAATGTGTTTTGAATATTATAGTATACATCTTTTATAGTAAATCTTTATATATATATATATATATATATATATATAATGATTCAAATATTTATATTTATATTCAAAAGAATTACTTATTATATATTTTTTCATTTGTATAAAATTATCTTGATTTCAAATGTTGAGGTAAATTAGTTGATATTTAGCATTATTAAAAGTTTTTCAAATATAGTCACATTAAGCAAGAGTCATTATCTATAATTTTAAAAATATTTTATTCAACCACCATAATTATATTGTTATGAATTGGTATAACTTGGTTATTTTAAATATTCATATGAGAATTTAAAATGAATTTTAGATGATCTTTAAAAAATATTTTTATGTATATCGCATCTCTTAAAATGGTGCTATATATAAAAGAGAATGTGATATACGTAAAAATATATTTTTTAAATCATTTCAAAATCATTTTAAATATACATATGAACATTTAAAATAACTAAGTTATACCAATTAATAACAATATAATTATGGAGATTGAATAATATATTTTAGAATTAAAGATAAGGACTCTTGTTTAACTTGACTATATTTGTAAAACTTTTAATTATGTATGTATGTATGTATGTATGTGCACTTAAAGAACTCTTAGAATCTAAAGGTTAAATTGTTAAAAAGTTTAAAAGACGTCTATTTTTTCAAACTTGCATTGCTAGAATTATAATTTCATCATGTATTTATTGACTTATAAAATTAAAAAATCTTTATTAAATGCATATTTAAAGACCATCCTCTTAGGCTATTCAAACTATGAAACCATAATTCTTTTAAATAAAATTTATAAATATAAAGCATAATTAAAATAATTATCATTTTATGAATTAAATAATATCTATATTACTATTGAAAAATATTGGTATACATTCAAAATAAAATAGATTGAGTGAAAAACACACTACTAAAATCTATATGATGAGCAAGTTAGTAGAAAATATCAATTCTTATAGATCAAATTTAAAAAATTCACCAATGACTAGTAATATCAATATTATTGTATTTGTGTTACTGGGATATTTTTGTGAGAGAGTTAATTAAATTAACTATGGAGATATAGAACCTTTTCTCTCTCCTTGTACTTTTCTTGCTCCCCATACTACCTCTCTCTACATACCAAAACTTATAGAGAGAAGTTTGGGTTTGGGTTGCCTTCTCTCACACAAACTTTCTCTCTTCATGAACTCAATCCTTCTCTCTCCACATACTAAAATACTCTCTCACTATGTACTCAAACTTTTTAACCTAATCCTAACCTAAACTTTCTAACCCAAACTCCAACTTTAAGCAGCCACCTATTGGGAATGAGAAGTGATAAAAGAGATGGAAAGAGGTCGGTAAAACTCAGCCAAAGAATGGAAATGAAAAAAATTGTTATTGCCACTACCTCAAGGAATAATGATTACAATGTGAAGTAGGCATGGTAGAGCCAACCAAAGCCCGATGCTTGGGACCACACTACCTGTATAAGGGTACGCATACAGGATACTGGTGCACATCCCTCTCTTACAAGTAGCTGGCAAGGGGTGATTCATAGTAGTAGCATAGGAGGCAGGAGATGTAAAGCCAAATAATAGGGCACGTGAAATTTTTGACATTATGCTTTCAAGAAATTGCAAGAGGCATATGTGAAACTAAATTTCTAACTCGTGACAGAGCACGTTAACTCCCAGCCAAGTCCGCAGCTTCCAATGGAGATTAGTGGACACGCAGAGGAAGAAAACAAGCATCCATGACATGGAGAGTTGCAAATCTTGTGTATACATTCAATGGAAAGGTCGGGCATGATATACATTTTCTCGTAACTGAAGGTAGTGAATTATTCGTCAATGTTGAGATTTTAGAGGTCTCTGAGCCATGCAATTGGCTATGTGAGGATTCTAATGTTATCTAAGCTTCATCTTAGCTTCCTCTAGAATTGTACACAAATCCCACTAAAGTCAAAGGAAGACATGAATACTAAAGGAAGTCTTTTAAATTGTGTCAGATAGAAAATATGATGAGCTCGGATGAAGATGACCCTTCTCAATCTATGCTTTAGCATCCTACATGCCTCTGGAGTCCTTCCTCAATCTACAGTGACTCGATGAACCTGTGAAGCAGTTTTGATAAAGTAGGCACACTCATTGACAAATTATTCAATGAATTATCTAATGTAAACCCTTGGCTGCCAGAAGGGTAATAGAAGCTGCCACCAATTTGTTTGATAGAATACCTTAGAGTTTTGGCCATCTCATGGACATGAAAGGTGATTAGAACAAGGCAATACCAAAGGAGCATATAAGACACTCTCTTTGTTTGATGAATTGGATTAGAAGCAACCATCTTTTTGCATCATGTATCCACAATAGCTCATAAAAGCATAATTAATGCTCAAAATAGAAAAATCGAGCTTATGAAGTCATCAACTTGTTTGGTTGTTCATTAAAGATGCCAAATTACATTCAACCCTTCGATAAAAGGAGTGAATCTACATTATGATCCAATGCGAGAAGGAATAACAAGGCACACCGATGGATGCATTCTTGAAGGTTTTTAGGTTAATGGGATTATAATTATAGAATATTTGTTTAAACACAAGAGAGATTGGAGAATCTAGGCAAAAGAAGGCAGAGTGAGCTCAATATCAATTACGATAAACATTCACGATCCATTGCATACAAGAAAAAAAGATGTAACAAGCAAGGCTGGCAAAAGCGTATGTAGCTCTTTTAGAAAACTATGGGAGTTTTGTAAGGAGGATCCAAGAAGGCTAACTTTCTCTCTAAAAGTGGGGCTAACAGTATTCTTAGATTCTTTGCTCATCCTTGTTAGAGAACCCTTTGATGTCTTTGGACCCAATGTTGTTTGGGCAATTCTCAAACTGGTGGTAGCTTTTGAGCAAAGTGTAGGTGGCACTATTGGAAAGGGATTGAATAGGACATTGAGGAGTATTGCAGCAGGAGTTTTGGCTCTCCTTATTTCCCAAATTGCTTTAATTTCTTGAATGGTTTCTCAACCAATACAAATTGGCTTTAGCATATTCTTCCTTGAGTCATTCGAAACTTTCATAAAATAGTGGCCATCAATGAGAGAGTATGAATATGGGTTCAAAGTGTATTTATTCACATTCTGCCTTATTTTAGTTTTTGCCTACAGCTTGTAGAATCCTATGAGGAGTATTGTAGATAGGCTTTATTCAATATCCATTAGAGGTGCTGCCTCGATGCTAGCCAATGACATTGTCTTTCCCAGCTGGGCAGGCGGGCAACCTCATCAACAGATTGTGAAGAATTTTGAGTATGTTGCTGATTCACTAGAAGAATGTGTGAAGCTATACTTGGAGAAATCTACTTTGGCTCATGCAAAATCTAAAAATATTGTAGATGACATGGAGTATTGTTATGGAGAGCCAGCTTTTAAAGATACACAACAACATTGAATTCTTTTGCAAAAGAAGAAACTCTGGCCAAATCAGCATGCCACAAAACAAGTCGTTCCAACTAGCACTCATGATGACGATTGTGGTGATAGAAATTATATTAAATTGTTCATGGGTGTAGGGATTCTTGTTTTAATTCATCTCTATATAGTTGAAAAGACTTTTAGAAAAACTTTCAGGTAAAATAGAGGTGGGGTGTGGTTCCTTCAGTTTCTCCCACTTCTTATTCCATTAGTTATGGTTAGGCATCAAAAGTTGAAGTTGTAAAAGTTAGAGTTAGTTACAAACCATCTTTATACTAGTCCAAACTCTAATTTTTTGAGTAGTTACAGACCCAAAAGATTAATTATTCTAGAATAGCTATAAATTTATGAACCTCGATGTAATAAGGGACTTTTTGGACTTGGAGACAGGGAAAGCTTATGTTTTGATAACAAGGCAATTTTTGGAAAGTGCGTACAATTGTTGTTGTTCTTGTAATGATTCATTTCTTATGTTCTTGGTGCTAAAAAATAAAGAAAGTACATTTTGCATTCTCTCTTTCCACATATCTAAAAGGTTGAAATGTTGATTATTTCTTTGTAATTGATGTTTTCCATGGTATTGTGCAAATGTTCATGAATTATCGAATCAACATTATGTTAGTGATAGCTCTCAAGAGTAGTTCTTGATTGTTTTCATTAACAGCTTACATTGATTTTATGGAAACATTGAAGTCGTGTGGTGCATTCGCTATCAATAGTTTCCTTTTTATATTCTAAGTTCTAATCATCTTTATTTAAAAATAAAAAAAAAAAAAAAATCTTACAAGGGTGTTGCCCCTCTAATTGCAGAGGAAGGCCAAATACCAAGGGCTTTTCTAGCTATTGGAGAAATCGATTTGCCACGCACTCCATGGGGCTAAATCATGTATTTTCTAGGTGACAAATCTTTACCAACAATTTCTCATAAGTTATACTATTGCAATCAATTGTAGTTAACTAGTTATTTAACTTTTCTATCTCAACCAATTAGATGCAAGTATTTTTCATTTTAATTTTAACTTTTAATTTTTGTACTATTTATTTATGAAATTTTTAATTTTTAAAATTTAAAAATTTATTTTACTTGAATTTCATTGGCTTATAAATTTGGATCTTATAGGAGTGGATTTTGAGGAAGCACTACTCAATATTTTAGAATGTAAAAATATTTTTTTATGTAGAACTATTAAATCAATAATATGCTACTATATCATACAATAATTTTAATAACATGTTTTTCTTTTATAATAACTTGTGATTATATTTTATATATAATATTTTTAGTTTAAATAAATATTAATATTTTTAGGTACAACTTAATTAGTTATAATAGTACAATGACATTTATATTTACTTATACATTTTTATTAAAAATATTTTTTTTCTAAATTAAAAATTAGATTTTGAATGTAAAAGTATAATTTTAAAAAAATAAAATTTAATCAAATTTTATAATATTAATTAACTATTAATAAAATTACATCAAATTATATCAAATTTTAACTTTACTACTCTATATAATTAAGCTATTATAAATTACGACAAATGCATGGCACTTGTTAGCACTTACAATTTGAAATATCAATTATCATAATGAAATGTTTCTTAGTCAAAGATCCAAATTGATTCAAAAAAGAAACTATTCTTACAAAAACATAAATATTCCTACAGTCAAAATTTTAAAACAATATTCTTGATTGAAAATTTTTTTTAAAAAAATTTGAGTGTAAACACAAATCTTGTACATGTAAATAAATGTTATACATGTAAATTCTAAATGTTCTCACAAAAATTATTCATCTATTGATTGCTCACTAGAATGTCTAAGAGGAAAGTGGAAGTTCTCCTTTATATTATACATCCTAGTGATTTGTGTGTTTTGCAAATTTAGTATTTGAACATCTATTTCTTTATGTTGTTTTTTTTAGTGCAATTCCTAATTCCATTAAAAAAATTAAATTTTAAGTTTGTTGTATGCATAAATACCATTTATCTATTAAAAACAAATCAGAACCAATAAATAAATAAAACATTCAAGCATAACCAGAATTAATCCAAAAATAATTCAATACACTCTGCCTTGAATTCGACATTTTAACTGATGCGAATCTCGTCATTATTTATATATTCATTACCCCAAATATTTTGAAAACATTTTCACTCATTTTAGTTTCATCAAACATAAAATAAGCAAACAAACTTAATTAAATATCACAAATTGTAGCTAAATAGAAAAACTCTGTTCAGAAGAAGTTTAATTAACCAGTACACGATTCAAATTTCCAAACTACTATAATTGCAGTGCAGATGTCCAAGTGACCAAGGAAGTCCATCTCCACGCATTTAACGCGTCCTCTTTCAAGTTTTATATTAAAATAAAGACTCAAAACTGTGTTTGGCACTGGTAAACCGTTCTTTCTGCACCCACAAGAAGAAAAAACAATAATTAAAACATAGGCTTGCTACAGTTAGCAGCTGAATAAAATATTATTCACAATTTAGGGTTCATTTTAAGGGGAAACGTTGTTTAGTTTCTAGGAGTTAGATGCATGACTCTAGAATATAAAGTATCTTTAAAAAAAAATTAATAGACAGGGAAAAAGAAGATTTTTTTGTTATATTATACCAAGATGGGAGTTAATCATCAAGCCAATCCAAACTGAACTGAGCTTCCACAATATCAACTCTCAGCTCTGGGATGGCAATTCCTTTGGCCTTCAACCACTGTTTCCCAATCCTTTCATCGCAGATTACATGTTTCAGGGAAATTAGTCCACAAACACTTTTAGGCAGCCTCCTCAAACGAGAGCACTCTCTCATATCTATCTCAGTTAAGTTCTTCAGCTGCCCTATTTCGTCTGGAAGTTCTTTGAGACCCACACACACTGAAATGTCCAGATATTCCAACCACCTAAGATTTCCAATTGATGATGGAAGCTCTTTTAGACCTGCCAATGCTGACAACCTTAACACTCTCAGAGACCTCAGATTTCCAAGGTCATATGGTAACTTCTGAACCTGATGGCAGTTGGTAATGGAGCACATCTGAGCAGAAGACATATAACAGATATTTGAGGGCAACTCCTCTAAATCACTGCAATGGTCCATGCTTAAATCATGCAGATTGGTAACGTTGAATGTGGATGGGTTTTTCAGCCCTTCACATAAGCTCAAGGAAAGCTTCTCCAATTTCTGTAGTGCTTTGCTCTGTTTTAGAACAGCTGGTGCAATCACTTTCTCCAAGCGGACACTCTTGAGGTGTGTGTGAAGATAAGGTTTCTAGACCTTTCACAGTTGCCCTCTTTGTGCCATAGTTGTATACCATGAGAAATTTCAATTTCTTCATGGATTTCAGAAATGGAGGGAGGTAATCTTCACTTGCAGTAAAGAGTAATACCAGAGCCTCTGCTTCCGGGAAATTCATCTTGTACCACTGGTTTTCTCCCATGGGCCCTGCATGTACAAATCAGAAAATGAAATTCAATTAGAGACTAAAATATATGGCTACAAATACTAGTTGTTATATAGGGACAACTGATAAGACAATTGAAGTTTCATTGTCCTACTATTTATTATAATGTCGGTCATACCCACAATTCACTCATAAAATTTGGTAATTTAAATTTAAACAATTAATATCTTAACTGGTGAGATTCCTGTGAAAGATTTTGAAACTCACTGTGTGAATAGAAACTATCTGAGCACCAAACTGTGCATCAGAAAACGCCCATGACCCTGGCAAGTTAAGCTCCTTTCTGGGCATAAGCAATCTCTTCCTGTGGACTACATCGCCCTGGCATCCCAAATACAAGGCCAAATCTCTAACTACATCGTGCTGAAAAAAGTAGAGCTCAGAGACACTTCCATGGGAAATTGCAGCTCCGCTCCTGTTTATTTCAACAACCATGTCAAGAATGTTCAAAGAAATGGTACAAAATTTGTGTACATGAAAAAGATAAGACAGTTACCCTTGACTACTGGTCAAATTCAGCAGATTTCGACTTGCAAGTTCCAACAGGATGGCAAATGCATCTTGCCATTCCATATTCCGAGCATAAACCCAAATATCTAGCAGAGCATCGGCACATATCTTTGTGTCCTCTGGAAATGCCACCAAGTCTATGAAACATTCCCTCACCACATCATCTAACAAATCGACACTCGTCTCCAAGCATTTTAAAAGCCCTTCTTTGTGATAATTTGATATGATTTCCCCTTTGGACAGTTTATTCTTTGCAATCTCCCAGACCACAGGTGGCTCACCATGCAAAGAGCTCGCAATCACCTTAAGAGCCAATGGCAGACCCTTACATTTTCCTTGCACCTGTTACTCATAAATATAGAAAACAAATCCAGGAGAACTAGTTTATCAGCATAATCACATATCATTTACATCATATATTTGCATATAACTATCTGAACTTCTGATCTGGGTGCTTGATACTATGTTACTGGGGAATCCCATAGTACAAATTACTTCTAAGAATGATCATTTGAATATTTTATTCTTGAAAACTTAGACCTTATTTCCTCCTGCCTAATCTAGCAAAAGTCAGAGGAGTAATATTGTCATTATAAAAAATTCAGATATAAAAAATAAAAATAAAACTAATGCGTATTTAAAAGTATGATTGATTTCGGCCGACTCTTATGAAACAGTGAAGAGACCAGAGAAGAATACACACCTCTTTCACTAGATTTGCATCTGCGGTGCATGGAACTGATGTCTGGCCGAAAGCCCAAAAGCAGAAAAGTGACAGAGCATCTTCCTGGCCCAGTAATGGCAAATGATACACTTCTGTAGAAGGATTTTTCGGTAGAATCGAACTGTCTCTAGTTGTGATGAGGGTTTTGTATCCTGGGCCTTCAAATAGCAAATTTTCCAGGCTTACTCTGTCCCAGACATCATCCAGAATCACAAGAGTTGGCTTCAATTGTTTCAGAAGCTGCTGTTTCAGCTTTAAATGTGCATCTTCCACGTTATGAAATTCGAGTCCCTTCTTCCCAGTTACTTTCTCCCACATGGTCTCTAAAATGCCCTTCAGATTCGGGGACCGTGAAACTGTGATGAAAAATATGTTGCTTCCAAAACAATCTGATACATACAACAAACCAAATCTAGGTTTCAGTAATTTCTTTAACATACAAGATAATTAAACTTCGGCAGACTGGAACCAGTAATTAGTACATAGAATCAGAGGTAAACACAGTAATACATGAGATTTACAGTCTTGTGTAAACAAAATAGAGAATAATAACTACTACATAGAACTGTAAACCAGACAGATATTTTTATAATCTACTGTAGGAAATCGAAACAAACATTCGTGGTCAACCATATTAAAATTTTAACAACTCATTTCAGAACATACATCACTAAAAAGAATCTTTTTGCTCATGACTATGAGGATGCTAGAATTTCGTCTAATCTCCACATACAAGGGTAACAAAAAGCACCCAAAATCTTGGAATATTTTGGGAGAAATAGCTTAGAAATTTCTGATAGTACCCTTCAAATGAAAACTTAAAACAAAACAAAAACCTTATCTACGAGAAAAATGAAAAAGCGGTGTTCTACACACAAATTAGCTTTCTCTGTTCAGGAGTTTGAAACGTGCTGAACTGCGTACTCAAACAGTGGTGGCAAAAAGAGTAGAATAAATTTATCTTTTACTAGATATATAGGAAGAAGGCAGAACTATTCAGAGCTGTACCACGTAGAGCAGAATGAAGTTTGATATTTTTGAAAAGATGAGTTTGTGACTTACACCATAGACATGATATTTCAGACAGAATGAGTGGAAACGCTTACGGGAGGACTATATATAGAGAGAGAAGGATTTTATGTATAGTTCAAGCAATTAAGTGAAATTTTTATGAACAGGGTTCCAGGCAATTTCGGTACGGGACACAGGTTTCTTCGAGAGGGGACCAAGGTCCAAGTTTATGGATCGCCATGGACATGAAAATTAGTTAAAAAATAGACGATGTAAAAGAAACTTTTCTATACTTTTACACCAATAAAATAATAATAATAAAAATAAAAATAATAAAAGTAGTATTGTACAAAGAGGTTTGGATATTTGGGAGCCAATTAGAAAGAGAAGTTGAAGTGTAAGAATTGGAAAAATAATTATCGCATTTTAAGTCTAAAGTAATATACAAAAAAATAATATGATATTGATTATATTAATAATTAGAATGGTAAGGGGAGGTTTAAATTCAAGGTATACAAGTGTCCCTCATGGGGTCTAGGTCTACCAGACAGGATTAAGTAGTGATGTCCATCAGCAAATCTAAGGGTCACCTTTTACAACAAGTACAAGTAAGGCCTCCAAAATCTCACAAACTTCAATATGAGTCATTTCACAAAAAAATTATAATTTCCATTTTGGGTTGGAGTATTTTCTTGACAATAACAAAGGCTCCTAAGAACTTTTGGCACAATGATAGTTACAATGGTATTGCAACTAGACAACCATTAAAAAATCACATACTAGAAAAACTAACATGTTAAAAACTTGAGTACATCACCAATTCTAATGCTCAGACTCTTGCAATTCAAAATATGCATCATATCGATATCAACAATTAATAAAAACTAAGGTTCTTAGCAACTTAACTTCTTTAGTTTAGCAATGTAAAACATGTGTATTTACGAGTTCTTAGAGACGACTCTAATTTAATTCAAATGCTAATGACTATCTTGAACTTCTATAATTTGAAAGAATAATTGGTATATTTTTTAAATAAAACATCATTCATGGAAAATATAAACCTAGGTAGATGTAGCCCACATCATTATACTAGTTAATATATCCCCGTTTTTCATTTCCCCCATATTCTTGAAAATATGTCTTTTTTGTTCTTTTTCTCTGATTATTATCAAATATAACTAGAGGTGTAGATATCTACTTATCTTGTCACACTCCTTTTTTTTCAATCTAAATTTGAAGTTTCTTCTATTTCTAGGAATCTTCTAATCCAAGTGAATTTCTTAGGTACTTGAATAATATATCGATATATGGAACAATTAGACTATGAGGGTGCATATTGAAGCTCTTTTGTTTTAGGTCAAGGCTATGGTCTTATGTTCAAAGTTCAGAAATATTGACATTTCTGGAAATAAGTATCTCGAGGCTTTATGAATATTGATATTATTTTGCAATGCATACACTTTGATCTACATGCTATGCATTCAATTGATGGTGACATTAGATAAAATCTATGATTTTTAGGCGAGTGAAAAGCACACTAGCACATTTTTTAAGGCATTGATAAGCTATATTCAATCCCATAAAATATATGTGATATAAGTGAGTGATTATGCATAAATAGACATTTGATACCATCTCACACACCATATTAGCTTGGGTACTAATGGTCACTCAAACCATGCATGTGTAACAATACTTGTGATTTTGATTGGAGAATGGTGCTTCTATATTGACTAATGAGTAAAAATGCCTTTATATGGTATTGGACTATCAATAGGAAAATATAAATGCAACACTTAGTCAAGGATTTGTATCAAAAATATTTCATGTAATGATTTTTGGACATCTTATATTTGTGTATGTCTATTATCCATCCAATAAAACCTATAATTAAACTACTTTGAATTAGAAATAAAATTATTTTGATTGTTAAATTAAGCGTGTGTTAGATGAGATTGGTTGGTAGTTAGAATTTAATTGAAAAAATATGGTTAATGTGTAATTTAAGCTCTCAAAGTAAGCTTATTCCACATCTAAGTTGTGTGTAGCTTGAGAAAATCCTTTTTATTATTGTATTATAATTTTATGTCCAAATTTGTATTTACTGAATCTATTTATCATATTACTTCAAAAAAGAATTATACCCTCCATCAAAAAGAAAAAAAAAACCTTTAGAAGAAATCCTCTTTATACTAAACTTTTTCCAAAAGTTTTTCTATCACTTTTTCATCTCAACCTTTATTTAAATGCATGCTTCAAGTTTGTTGATATAAAAGAAATACTTTTAAAATTGAACTTATCTAAAATATATAATTTATTTAACTATAATAAACAATGTAAGAAATGATAATGTTGAGCAAGGAACGAGAAACAATCCAAGTAAGTTAAGTGTGAAACAATGTTACCATAAGATAAGCAACTCCAAGAGCATACACCAAGATGGTTCAACAATGGAGACAAGGATTTATAAGGGGAAAGCAAAGAAAACCCCTTGTGAGTATTATGAATGAAGGCAAATGCCTAGAGAAGAGAGAGAGTGTGTGTTGGAGCAAAAGTAGCTCAATACAATAACATCAAGTGCTAAGAGTGTGTTAAAGAAAGAAGGAGGAGCATCTCTTATATAGAGATGAGAGAGGAGTTGCATTTGTAACTCCCATTTCTATGAATGCCACATTCATAATAAGTGTGTGCAAAGTGTCACAATCCTCTTAAGGAGGATAAACTAAATAAAGAGATAAACAAGAGTTGTCCTTACATGTGGAATAAAGGACAAACAATGACATGTCCTCCACATGTGTACAAGTGGACAAACTACATTTAGGGACCCTTGGAATATCCAATTAATATATATCCAAGGAAAGATTAACCTTTCTAACACCCCCCCTTAATCTTTACTTGGGGAGTTTACTTCAACGGGTTGTAAACCCAAATTTTTACAATGGAACTGAAATCTCTCTTTAGAAAGTAGTTTGGTTAAAATATCAGCCACTTGATCTTCTCCTTTACAATAAAGAAGAATAATTTGATTGTCTTCAACTTGTTCTCGAATGAAGTGATGTTGAAGTGAAATATGTTTGGTGCGTGCATGATAAACTGGATTCTTTGCCAAGGCAATAGCACTTTGATTGTCACAATGTATAGGTGTAGGTGATTGTTGAGGTAGACCCAAATCGTCAAGAAGTCTTCGAATCCACAAAGCTTCCTTAGCTGCATTGGTACAACCTTTGTATTCAGCTTCAGTTGAGCATAGGGAAATAGAGTGTTCTTTTTTGCTTTTCCAAGAAATTGGACCTGAACCAACAAAGAAAAAATAACCACAAGTGGATTTCCCATCATTGGGATCTCCACCTAGATCGGAATCAGTATAGCCATGTAAAATAAATTCAGAATTTGCATCATAAAATAATCCCATATTAATAGTTCCTTTAATGTACCGTAAGATGCGTTTAGCAACTTTAAAATGAGTTTGTTGAGGTTTAGACATAAATTGAGAAACTAAACCAACACTATAAGCAATATCAGGTCTAGTAAGAGTTAAATAATTTAAACTTCCTACCAACTGTCTATACAAAGTTTCATCAACAAAAGGAGTATTCATATCATTCATTAATTTAGTTCCTAATTCACATGGAATTGAAACATGGTTAGAGTCATTCATCTTAAATTTTTCTAAAAGATCATAAGCATACTTGCTTTGAGAAACAAAGATACCTTTAGGAGTTTGAAAAATTTGCATACCTAAGAAATAATGTAAGATACCTAAATCTGTCATTTGAAATTTTTGTTTAAGTTGGAATTTAATATCAAAAATCAAAACGTCTGAACTAGAAGTGAGTATTAGATCATCTACATAAACAATAACAATGATAATATTATCGTTAGTATGTTTAATATACAAATTAGGATCATTCTTACTTCTAGTAAAACCGTGAGAAACAAAGAAAGAATTAAATTTAGAATACCATTCTCTAGGTGATTGTTTAAGACCATAAATAGATTTGTTCAATTTGCAAACCAGATTTTCACTACCTTTCTTAACAAATCCAGGAGGTTGAGCCATATAGATTTCTTCATGTAAATCACCATTTAAGAAGGCACTTTTAACATCCATTTGATGAATGGGCCAATTCATTTGAGATGCTAAAGCAAGAACTAATTTGATAGTAGGCATTTTAGCAATAGGAGAAAAAGTTTCATTATAGTCTAATCCTTCAATTTGGGAAAAACCTCTAGCAACTAGTCTAGCCTTGAATTTACTAATTTCATTATTAGTATTCAATTTTGTTTTGTATAACCATTTACATGAAACTAGATTCTTGCCAGGAGGTAATTTGACTAAGTCCCAAGTTTGATTAGCAAGTAAAGAGTCATATTCCTCTTGCATGGCTTTCTACCAATGAGGTTGAGAGTTAGCTTGATCAAAAGACTTAGGATCATTAGAATTCATAATAGTAGTCATCAAAGCATAATTACAATAATTAATCCTTCTATGTTTAATTCCACCAGATTTAGAAATATAATCATCAGCTTCATTGATTAGGTTTTGAGCCCATTTAGGTTTACGTTTAGTTGTAATGGAATTATCACTAGAGGAAGAATCATTAGTAATAAAAGTATCATTAGTATCTACTTGAGTATCATGAGTTGTAGAAGCAGAAATAATCGGTGGTACTTGATGTGAAGGATTAAGAGAAAGAGTAGGGTTAAGAGAAGGAGGTTGGTCCTCCACCAGTACAATTTTAGTGCCACTGAATTCTTCATCATGTGTAGTAGAGCAATCATGAACTCCATTTTCTGCAATACAAACATCTCTAGCAACTTGAACTTTGTTAGTAGTGGAATCATAAACACGATAACCCTTAGTGTTTTCATCATACCCAACAAACATATAAGGAGATGACTTAGCATCTAATTTATGCCTTTTCTGTTTAGGCGTATGAACATAAGCAATAGAACCAAATATCCGTAAATGATGTAAATTTGGTTTCCTACCAGACCAAGCCTCTTCGGGAGTGATAGCCTTGAGAGCTTTGGTAGGAGTCCGATTAAGAATATAAGTTGCACAAAACATGGCTTCAGCCCAAAATTTATAATGCAAATTGTTAGCATGCAACATGCTTCTAGCCATTTCAACAATGGTCTGATGCTTTCTTTCCGCCACACCATTTTGTTGTGGTGTATAAGGAATAGTAAGCTCGTGCTTGATTCCACATGATTTCAAATAAGAATGAAAAGCATTATTCACATATTCCTTCCCATTATCAGTTCTAAGAATTTTAAGTTTATACCGAAATTTCCTTTCAACATATAACTGAAATTCAATAAATATATCAAGAACTTGATCCTTGCTATGCAAAAAATAGATCCAAGTTCGTCTAGAAAAATCATCAACAAAGGTAAGTGCATACCGAAAACCTTGGATGGAGGTATTCTCCATGGGGCCCAAAAGATCACTATGGACAAGATGCAACTTATGAGTTGCTCGCCATGATTTTCCACTTGGAAAGGGCTCCCTATGCATCTTACCACTCATACAACCTGTACAGGCAATCTTGGAAGGAATAATGTGAGGCAAGCCATCAACCATATTATGCTTTTGCATGAAAGTGATATAATCAGAATTTAAATGACCAAGTCTTTCATGCCATATATTGAAATCAATAGAAGTATGTAAAGAATATCGTGAACTAGCAAATTCATGGAATTTAAACAAATTGTCATTATCCATTTTAGCATGATCAATCACTTTGAGAGTTTGAGGATCTATGATATAACATGTATCTTTGTAGAATTCAACTTTATAGTTATGACATAACTGTGAAACAGAAAGCAGATTAGTTTTCAAGTCAGGTACATATAAAAAATCATGCAATTTACCATTAGGAATAGTAACATCACCTAATCCTTCAACTTTACAAGTCTAATTATTAGCTAACTGAATAGGAATGTTAGCAATATCAGGTTGTAAAGAATCAAAAATTTCTTTATGAGAAGTGACATGTTGTGATGCACCACTATCAACAATCCATTCTAAAGGTCTACAAAGATTAAAGCTACAAGTAAAAGCATGACGAGGATTAGAACTAGTCGAGTTACCTTTTTTATGGTTTGAGGTTTGATGATTGTTACTATGATTCATAGGTTTTTTATCATTTTGCTTTTTAAAACAGTTATTGACAATGTGACCATCTTTGCCACAATAAGAACAATGAGGTTTGGAATTGGAATGGTTCCTTTGATTATTAGTATTACGAGTATTATTAGGATGATTGGTATTATTATTATATTTGGCATGAAATTTATTGTTGGAATTATTTGAATTAGTATTACATTGTTTGTAATTATTATTATTGGAACGAAAATTATTAGTTGAATTTCTAGACACAAATGCATGTTCAGTTGATTTGAGGGTACCAAACTAAATTAGCTTAGCTTCTTCCTGTCTTAATAAAGTTTGAAAAATAACATAAGTTAACTGAGAAGTTAAAGTAGGAATAGCAAGCTGTGCATGAATATTAGTTATAAACTGTTGAAACTGTCTAGGAAGACATTTTTTAAGAATAAGATGAATTAAACAAATGTCCTCTAATTGAACACCTAAAGCCATAATTTGACTTTTAAGAGAAATTCATCCATACTTTTAAAATCTGCATACCTGAGATCTTTGAGTTGATCCTGCAATTGTATTTTGCGGTATTCATCGCCATTGTCATACTTGGTTTTCAACATGGACCATGCATCATGAGCTTTAGAACAGTGAGCAATTAACACATATAAATCTGGAATAATGGAAATACCAATTAACCCTAAAGCTTCTTCGTTTTTAGCTTTCCAAGTATCTTTCTCGTCTTGAGTAGCCGCTGAACCGGGTTCAAGAGAAGGGTCAGTGGCTATTTCAAAGAGGTGTTTAAAACGAAAAATAAATGAGATATGAGTTTTCCAAGAATGATAATTAGAATAATTAAGTTTGATTTCTGGAATTAATGTTGACATGATTAAGAAAAAAAAAAAATCTTTTTTTTATTAAAAAATTCCTTAATTTGAAAATCAGATTAATTGAAAAAATGTTGTTAAATGAGAAAAAATAATTTTAATTTTATTAATGGAAAAAAATTGTTTTTTTTTTTTTTTTTTTTTTAAATTTATTTATTTATTTATTTATAATATTAAGCTATATATTTTTTTTAATTTCAATTATTGGTGTGAGAGAAAACAAGAAAAAAATTATAAAATTATAAATTTGATTTATTAAAAAAATAAATAAAAACAATAGTATAAACACGTTTTATGAGTTTGATTGTTTTTTTTTTAAATAAATAAAACAAAATTTGGAAAAAAAATGAAAAGGTGGGCAAAGAGGGGGAAAAATTTTTAAAAGGTTTTAAAAAAAAAAGCGGAGCTCTGGCGGTGGCTGCCGCGTGGCCAAAGGGTGGCCCTGGTCGGTGGAGATGGCAGGTTAGAGGGTTTCAAAAAATGCAAATAGGATAAGGATGCGGGCTCTGCCCGCGCAGGCGGCAGTTGCCGCGTGGCCTGGACGCAGGCCGCTCCGAAAGGTTTGCGCCTAGTGTTATGGGGGCGGCGGAAGCAGTGGTCAGGGGTTTATATTGCGAGCGGCAGTGAAGAGGGTGTGAGGGCAGAGTTGCAGATCTGGCGGCGTTGTAGACTGGTGGCGCGCGACGATGTGCAACGGTGCAATCGGCTCGCGGTGGCGAGAGGGTGTCGCGCGACGGTGCTTCTAGGAATGCGCGGTGTCATGCGGCGGCGCGGTGGTGGTGCTGGCTTGTAGCGGTGGCGCGCGGCGGTGCGGGGGTGGCGCGCGGGTGGCGCGCCCGCCCAATAAATGAATATATATAAAACAATGTGTGTTTTGAAAAAACAAAAAAGTTATTTGATTTATAAGGATGAAAATCCTATAAAAAGATGTATGTTGTATGCTTGAAATTTTCAAGAGCATACAAAGAAATATAGAAAAAAATTTTTTTTTTTTTTTAAAGAGTAGGAAAAGTTTTGTTTAAAAGGAGTAGAAAAATTAGAGAGATATTTAAAACTTTACTCATGTAATACTTTTTGTTTTGGCGGCATGCCGTCCAGAACAAGAAAAAAATTGAAATTTACCAAGAAAACCCTTTGGCGGCAAGCCTTCCAAAGAGGGTTAGTAAAAAAAATATGAAACCTGCATACACAAGATTTGTTAAAAAAGAGCTAAAATCACAACTCAAACTTCTTTTCTCAATAACGTCTCCAAATAAGGTGTGCTCCAATGAATGGAAACCTTCACCACAAAACTTAAAATAAGGATTAGATAACCAAGCTCTGATACCATGTAAGAAATGATAATGTTGAGCAAGGAACGAGAAACAATCCAAGTAAGTTAAGTGTGAAACAATGTTACCATAAGATAAGCAACTCCAAGAGCATACACCAAGATGGTTCAACAATGGAGACAAGGATTTATAAGGGGAAAGCAAAGAAAACCCTTTGTGAGTATTATGAGTGAAGGCAAATGCCTAGAGAAGAGAGAGAGAGAGAGAGAGAGAGAGAGAGAGAGAGAGAGTGTTGGAGCAAAAGTAGCTCAATACAATAACATCAAGTGCTAAGAGTGTGTTAAAGAAAGAAGGAGGAGCATCTCTTATATAGAGATGAGAGAGGAGTTGCATTTGTAACTCCCATTTCTATGAATGCCACATTCATAATAGGTGTGTGCAAAGTGTCACAATCCTCTTAAGGAGGATAAAATAAATAAAGAGATAAACAAGAGTTGTCCTTACATGTGGAATAAAGGACAAATAATGACATGTCCTCCACATGTGTACAAGTGGACAAACTACATTTAGGGACCCTTGGAATATCCAATTAATATATATCCAAGGAAAGATTAACCTTTCTAACAAACAATAATTTAAAAAAATTAAAAATAATTATATTACACTAAACACAAAATAGTAATATTGTTGCTTTGATATATTAAATTTTGGATATAAGAAAACATTAGACTATCAAATTATTATTTTTAGTATTCTTTCTTTTGATTATAAGCTTTTTTATGATTTCTAAACTATACTCGAAAGAAGAGTGAAAGAATAGTGCAACCATACAAAACACCTTAAGAATTAAATATAGGTTATTGAATAATTGTAACTTCAATTATGAACAATATATTATTCTTATTATAAAAAAAAATTAATCTTAAGTCCATTTAAATTTGTCACATAACTTGCCACTACTCCTATGTACAGATAATTGGTGTTTATTACAGTTTTTTTTGTTACGTTTGTTGGGAATGTGGAACCTAATGTGATATGAATGTTCCACTTCTAATGAAAAATTGTATACTAAAATAAAAGTAAATGTGTATAATCATCCATTGTATTGTGTTGTAGTAAATAATGTATAATAGAATGATTTCCTTCGCATTCCCAACAACCTTCAACCCATTAAATGTACGCATAGTTATGCTATCATAGAATGGCATATGCATTCAAACCACAATTGTCTTGTCATAGATGATGCTAGCCCTAATTCATGTATCAAAGAAAATTTAACACGAGCATATTATATGGTTTCTATACATCATGTATCATTGACAAGATAAAGTATACTGAGTCAAATATATGCATTTGACAGATTAAAGCCAAGAAGATGAAGAATCTACCCACTTCTATCCTATCAAAATTTGTATAACAATTGAATATGTCATCAAGAAAACATGATGTCCATCATTTCCAATTTAGTGATAGAGAATAGATATTTGCTCATCCCAGCAACCAATTGTGTTTTTATGTGGACAGATTATCAACAACCAGATCATATTGTAATTGTAAGTAATCTCGAAGCTTCTTTCTGACTTACAAAAATTTGTGTCACACTTCAAACCTGACATCAGGGAAAAGGATGTGCACAATTTACAATTCAGTTAAAAATAATATATGTCTGTTAATCTAAGCTATCGATAATATTTTTATGTGGAAACTTTCTCAAAAACTAGATCATTCTACTATTACTACAAGAAATCAATATTTTCTATTTGTAGAAGTTTCTTTATAACCTACGAAAATTGTATCTCATCTTACTCCAAGTGTTAGATACAAAATGTTTGCATCTCTTGTTAGTGTCCATTGATGAGTGTTTTCTTAATAGACACCAATCTTGTTACAAATTGAACTTCAAAAATTTTCATGGACAAATGTTTTAAAAAATTGAGAGGAATTTAATTTCTCATTTTGATTATGTATATTTGTTATATGAAGGTTTTGAATCAGGAAAAAAAAGGTAAAAATAAATATAACTGAAAAATAAACAGATTATTAGAATTAGAAATTTAAATTACATTATTATGAATTTTAAAAATCTTACATTTAAAAAATGATAAATTTAAATTATTAATCCCTGCCTTATAGGCAAGAGACTATAGTTTTTGCCCTATTTATATTATTATGACCTTTTTCAAAAATCTGAAAACATTATCAAATATTAAATGTCTCTTAATGCTATTATTAAAATACATATTTTTCACACTTAAATGCTATATTTTTATTGGTTCTTACTATTTTTGCTAGTGGTTTAAACATTTTTAAAAATCCATTTAAATTCTTTTATTGCCATGTGAAAGGAAAGTGGCTTAAATAAAGGACCGGCATTTAATTTGGCCTTAGTGGTTGCATTATATTCATTAAACTTCCACCATATATGCATTTTATTGAGTAGCCATATATGCATTTTATCGTGCATTGCATTTCATGCTAACTCGTGATTAAAACTTATTAGATTAAAACTTATTGTTTTTATGAGTTTAGATTTAGCATTTTCAAATTTAATTATAAAATTCATATAGTTAGATGCAAGTTTTTTAACTACATAATTTCTATTAAATATTTTTTTATGATTTTATTGGGTGAATCATTTTGGTCTTATATGTGCAGGATTGAAGTTAAATATTTTTATTTGTGAGTAAGTTAGTTTAGATGTTTATACTTTCAAAATTCTAAATTTTTAAGAATTAATTTTTTTAATTCAACTAAAATATTTTTAAAAATATTATCTACACTTATATTATATTATATTTTAAGAAACCTTATGATATATTATTATTATTAATTTTTTTAATTTTTTTTTATTATAATTTATTTATAATAGTGTATATGATATATATGAATAGAATTTAACTAAATAAGATTTGTAGTGATTAAAATATTTTATATACTATGATAAATTTATTATTTTAACATTAGATTTATGCTAAAAACTATTAAAACTAATGCAAGTACTAAAACATTATATTGCGCTTGTTTTATATTTCATACTTGCTTTCTGGAATACTCACAAAGCTTTGGTGTTTTTTTGGGATAGGTTGGAGATAAGTAAAACCAATGTAGTTGTCTTTCTCCATTTTCTCCATTATATTCTATGGCGTATTTTGCCTTATGGCTTTCTTGTCTTTTATATTATTTGGGTTTTATTTGTTCGTATCACATCAATATTGGATTTGTATTGTATTGCAATAGCCTTATATACTTTTATAAAGGATTTGTATTTATTGCAGGGATTCCATTCTCAAGAACGCATCAAAATAGAGTTATACAGAGATCATATTCTTCAAGTAATGAAAACCCCAAGTCAGAGTGGTGTGTTATGTACTCCTTGGATAAAGATGGTGTTTGACATTATACTTTAGGAGAGGATGTCTACTCTCATTATGAAATTAATAGTACATAGTTTTTGTCATTGTATGGAAGACTCCAAACATCTTCATTCTTCTTCTTTCCGTGATTTTCTATGTTCTGGGCATTTTTAATATTTGTAGTTACTAACTTTCAGTTCATGCTACCATTCAATGCGAAGCTCCTCCTTGACCATGTATCTATTCTCCTCCTTAGCCAGGTACATATTCTTTGACATCTTCTTTTAAAGATAGGGCTTTGTTTTCATGATGAATATTCTAGTGTTTGGCCCATTTTGTAGTAAATTTCATAATTTCTTTTTTCTATCTAAGTAATCTTTTTTTTGCCTTCAAATTTTTAGACTAATTAGTACATGTGATATTTTGAGGGACAAATTGGTGTATTCAGATATCTTTTCTCTAAAACATCAACTATGAATATATATTGAAATAAGTATATACAATTATTTTATTATCGTCCATCTTAAAATAAATTTATTTATAATAACTAATATTAATTTTGTTGCCATAAAATTGTTTGCGAGAAACGCATTGGATCTTATCCATACTATATATTTGTACATTATGTTCTATTTACATACTTACGGATGTGTGTGTGTGTGTGTGTGTGTGTGTGTGTGTGTGTGTGTGTGTGTGTGTGTGTGTGTGTGTGTGTGTGTGTGTGTGTGTGTGTGTGTGTGTGTGTGTGTGTGTAAAATACAAAATTTGACATATCAATCACTAAAACAATCATCTATTTTTTCACCAAAAGGCAATGACTCTAGCTCTTCTAAAGCCCTTGTTTATTGTGTGTGTGTGTGTGTGTGTGTGTGTGTGTGTGTGTGTGTGTGTGTAAAATACAAAATTTGACATATCAATCACTAAAACAATCATCTATTTTTTCACCAAAAGGAAAGGACTCTAGCTCTTCTAGAGCCCTTGTTTATTTTATATTTAAATAATTTATAAAATAATAAATTTTAATATGAAAAATGATTAATAATTAAGGTAATGTATTTTTTTAACAGAAAATGAATTCATTTCAACGCCTTTGATGAAATTTATCATCATCTATTGGAAGCCTAAAATTAATCATCCTCGTTGAATTTTTTCATGTCCTACAATCGAAGATTGTTTTCTTCATATTCTATAAAAAAGAAGCACTCTGTAATTGGATAACATGAAGTAATTTGCATCTACTTAAAACAATAAAATCCTATTATACAATAGTTGTGAGTCATATTATAAAAATGAGGAGGAATAGAAGGGTCTAAAAAACAAATTGTGAATAATTTTTAAAGTTCCTTTAAAATCTTAAAACAAAATGACAAGGAATAGAGGGGCCTAAAAAATTAATTGTGAATAATTTTAAAAGTTCCTTTAAAATCTTAAAGCACTGTCAAACAACAAATATCACATTTTTATGACATTCCATTGATTTCCCCAAGCACTACACTTCCACCATTTCACCTAGAATAAAATTTATGGTTGCTTTGTTATTAGCTTGAGATTGTTGAAAATAAACAAATGTTTCAATAATGTCATTTTATTTTATTTTTATTTATTAATACTATGTAAATCATCTATTTTTTGTGATTAGTTACCATTATTAACTTCTATTAATTGTTAAAAGTAATTTTTTCAATAAATTATACTTATTTATTAATTGTTTGAAACAATATTCTTTTGAGACATTTAATGATTCTCGTAATTCTTACACATATCCAATAAGAAATTTCACTACCACATTTTGGTGTAAAAATATTTTTAGTTTGTGGGAATTTATTTAAATTTTGATTCCAATGATGTTTGAAAAATAATGAATGGCTCAATGAGCAAATTTCTCCTCTCTACGATCGAAAAATGCAAACCAAAAATACTTAGGAAGCAAGAACAAAACCTAGGGTAGGTATAATAGATAGGGTTCTCATTTATGGAGAACAAAGTATGTGATCCTCATTAATTCTCATTTCTGGACACACAGAGAAAACTCATCGAACAATATGGATGGCTTGAGGTCAAAAAGCACCAATCTAAAAAGTGGATAAGTATATGGGTATGTGTAGGATCATGGTGTGCCAAAAAGTGGTGATGTGAAAAAAAAAAGAGTTTGAAGACGCCTAAAAGCGCTTCAAAATCTGCTCTGACTTTTTTTTACCTATCCAAGAACCAAACCTGGAAAGTTAAGCCGAGCCTTATCAGATATTTGATATCATATCGGATATCCAATTTGATATCGAATATCCGATAATATCGAATATCCGACTAATAATTAAAATCATATAATAGTATGATTTATTATTTAATATTATTATTATTGATATAAAATAATAATATTATTATTAAATAATATATCATACTATTATATTATAATAATATTATTATTATTATAATTATTATTATACTATAATATAATAATAATATTATTATTATATTATAATCGTATAATATTATACTATAATAATAATATTATAATAACATATTATATTATAATAATATAATATAATATTTCATATATTATAATATATAGTAATGTAATATAATATATATATATAATATAATATAATAATAAAAAGTAATATCTTATAATATAATATATAATAAAAAATTATAATATATTATAAATTATAATAATATAGTATAATAATAATATTTTATATTATAATATATAGTAAATTAATATAATAAATATAAAATATAATATAAAAATATATAAAATGTAATATATATGTTATATTATATATATTGTCATATCGGATATCCGATACCTATGCATTGGATTAAACGCAAAATCACAGACCTGTGGCCCTTATTTTATGTGAATTTGGGCCAGTCGGATCGAATATCAGATATTAGGTATGTTCCCCCCCCCCCCCCCCCTAACTCGTTTTTAACTTGAATTTAATAGATTTTAACATGATTTTGTTTGTTTTAGTTGAATCTTGGGTTTTTTGGACAAAAATGGTTAAAATTTAGATTTTTTTTAATATATATTGCGTTTTGCAATTCAATAGGAATGGCTAATCAAAATGATGACACTGAGGCAGGGAATAATATTCCTTGCAACCCACCACCAAATGATCCAGTATCCCCACAAAACTGTCCACCAAATGATCCTCTACCTCCTCAAAACCCTCCTCAAATTGAGGATTTGATAAATGAAAATCTCACTAAGTTGAGAGGTTTGCATAAAACATACAATAATGTACCTGCACTGGCTCCTATGGTATCCACGTTAAACACCATAGTGGATAACATTGAAACCCTTACAAACCAACAAAATGCCACTCTTCGTTGGCATGATGAAATGCACCAGATGTTTGATGATGGTTTGGATTATGATGAGGTCGCGGCCCTCAACATAACCAAAGATGATTTGGCAAGCCTTTTTGCTAACCCAAAAATAGGTATACCAGTTGACCGAAAAAAAACCAAACTATCAATTAAATGGTGCACAAATGATGCCATACGTGCAAATTTTTGGGACCGTTGGTGGATGGTCTTTGATATCCCTCCACATGGCAATTTAGACATACCAGTTTATTTCCTTAGAAAATTATATGCAGAATTTGTGTTGAAACTTAAAGTGAACTATTGGAGCATGAAGCCCAACATGGGCTTAGGACTAGGAGCTCCTCAAGATAGACCCTCTTCCCAGCGGAAGAAACTTGGCACTTTTGTCCCCCCCCCCCCCCCCCCCCTTAATATCTCCCCCCCTCCTTGAGTGTAGCATCCAGATATTATGGCAGAGGCTAGCTCTCAAACCATCAGATCCATTCATAGGCTGAGTAGCCTAATGATATCTCAAGCTAGGTCAGTCTTGCCTCCTCGTGTTGATGATGTTGGTGCCAGTTCATCATCGGCTAGCTCATCACACGTTTGTGTGCCTCACACTTTCATTACATGCAAGAATATTTGGCTGAGTCCCATAGGTGATCTTCTTGAGTATCATTTTGTATTAGACGAGGATACACCAGACGCATGTGCAGAGGCTACAGACCCCGATGCGTGAGAGGAGGGGAATGCAGAGGCATGGACTCCTTCGGTGTTGGTACGTGTATTCATTTTTTTGTTATGACATATGTGATTTAAAGTTAATTTTTATAATAGAGTAATTTTAATTTTTAAGCCATACTGACTTTTACATGTATGTGATCTTCATTCATGTTTAGTTGATGACCGAGGAGGAGCTCAGACAAATAGATGATGCGACACTCTCGGCCATTTCATTTGGCCTTGAGACATCTATGGTACATTATGTTGTGTTCACATTTCTTTTTTCTATTTGATATTGTAGCATATATGGTTGCTAATCTTTCTTTTATCTTGTAGATACCACTTGCCCCGTGGGGACAAAGTGCAGGGGGTGAGCCAGCATGCATTGACAAAGGAAAGGTAATTAGATGTTTTCTAATTGATTAAATATTGATGCATTCTTGTAAAATGTTTGTGGTAATCTCATTTAATTACATTATTTATTGTATATAGGGTGTGGCTACTGGCCATGAGCCTGTACAGATTCGGCATCCTAGATCATCAGGGATTTTCATTCACATAGAGAGCCCCATTGTATGTATAAGTATCATTTATTTTTTATTTTTTTAATTGATGCAGAGGAAAGTATGATTGTTGTTCTATACAATTTTTGTGATTTTTTCCATACCAATAATGATTCATGTCTTGCATATGTTCGTTACAACTTAAATAGGCTTATATGCACCTGTCCAACCGACCAAGTTGGTTACAAAGGTTTATTTAATCAAACAAATACCAAATTACTACTTTCCCTTCAAAACTAATATGACCGTTTGAATTTGAAATTCAAATTTCAAACTATAGTTTTTATGCATTCCCTAACTTTCTAAACTATTCCATTGACTCAAAATTGGTCATGTGGATTTATTGAATGTAACTAAATAAATTTCCAGAAAATTGAAGTTTTTATTGTTTTTTCTCCAAACCACCGTACACTTTGATCTCCCCCTTTCAACTAAGATCACATATGACATATATAAAGGTTTACATGACCGTTGGAACAACCATATAGGTGTTCCCAACCATAAAACAAACAAACAACCACTTTTTGCTAATACTGTTTAGACTCTAAATACCCTATTCTAAGGCCTTTTGGTCCCATGGAGTCACTTGGTTTATAACCACACCAAAATGCTTGTGGGCCTTACATGTGCCTTTATTACAAAACATAGACCAACTTGTAAAATATGGACCAAACATTTATTCCAACTTCCTAATCTACTTGAATCCTCGCTTTCATGGAGTGGCAAGGTGTCCAGCAACAGAGATACTTTTTCCCCCCTGCCACATAGGTTAGGTGCCCTGCACCACCTTTCCTCTCTCTCATTCTGAACACTAGTCCACCAAGTGAGTGATGTTCCTCTCAATCTTGTTGTTGCTACTTTTACCTTCTTATCTACCTCTATGTCTTCAAGATCAAAGTAGTTCTCAAGGGCCTCTATCCACCCTAGCACTTCTTCACTATCCATTTTACCCTGGTATATTGGAAAATCAATATGGTTCTTCCCACCATTACCTTGTACTGCCTTAATGATTCTCATAAATCTCCTTTCTTTAGGATCATCTGTTGTCTAATGCTCTTGCCTTGCATTACCAACCTCTTCTTCTTCATGGTTCTCTCCATGATTTCTTCATCTAACCTCTTCTCCTCTAGGTTCTTGCCTTTCCTTTTCTAAGGATTCTATCCTTGCAATAAGCTTCAGCCTCTCTCTTCTCATCTGTCTTTCTTCCCTCACTCTAGATGCTTCAAGTTCTCTCCTCTCTCCTTTCTCTTTTGCCAACTCTTCTCTCAATTCTTCAAGTTCTCTAGCCATTTGATTTTTAGGAGGCATTTTCACAACAAGTTTTCTTCCTTTCCAAGGGCCAACTCACTGATTCTCTTTCTTTCCTCACCAAGAAATCTCTGGACACCACTTATGTACCTTTCAACTCTGGGACACACAAGGAGGAATTAGACACACCAAGGCTTTACCAAAGGGACCAGCACACTAAGGATTTTCAAGATTATAGGTCTTGGTCACACTCCTAAACACCCAAAACTCAATTCTAGAACATTTTGACTTGTCTAATGACAAGATATGATCATGACAACCTACATGAACCTATCAAATGACTCATCTACCATATGAAATCCTAAAATCCTATCTCATGTCCAATTACAACTTTCTTGCACATATGAGTCCAACATTATAACTTTGTATGCTTCCATGAGCCATAATTGGTGCAAGGATTGCCCAATTGACTTCAAGAGATGTTCCATGACCTTTGTAATGCCTTGGATCTTCAATGTTCCCCTGATGAGCATGGGATGCTCTTGCATCACTTATCTTCATAAATAAATTCAAAACTAATTTCCATGATATTAACAGCTACTATTTTGTATCTCATAGGAGACTCCTAGTGCACATGAGGTTCGACGGGACAGTTATGTAGATTTGATGACGCGGCCACTCACTCCTGAGGAGGAGCCTACAATAGTAAGTTGTAGTTTGAATTCATGATGAAATATGTTATAAATTTAGCATGCTATGAATTATAATGTTATAGTTTAAATTGTAGATTCATATGGGAAAGGTATTTGAACATATACAGCCCACAATCATAGAGGTACTAGCATTGCCGAGGGCATACGAGAGGACTCCTGACCAGCGCAGGAGGTCGATGAGAGAGGTATTTATTACGAAATTTTGATAGTATTAATCTCCAATATAGAAAATATCATTATGCATTTGAGTAATTCAATGTTAGATACGTAGAATCATATAAATTTAGTAGTCTAACTTTGGGTTTTTCTTTTTTGTTTATGTAGGAGGCATCCGATCCACCTAGTGCAGCGAAGAGGCTGCATTTTGATCATCCACCAGCACCCTAGGATAGTATAGTTTTTCGTAGGATTCATCATGAGACATTTTGAGATGGCATATGCCACATTGTATACAGAAACATTGATATTATACACATTCTGATGGCAGGATCAGCCACATTTTGTATATGGATCTATGTATTTTGATATATATATATTTGAGTACTTTGTCTATGGATACATGATCTTTGATATATATTTATGTAAAATTTCGTCTATGGATACATGTATTTTGATATATATTTTTGTCATTAATGTGCACAATGATATACATATTAATTTAGTATCTAATATTGTTCAATTTATCGTGGATCATGTGTTATGCCCTAAATTTTACTAGTAAAAACACAACAAATTTTTTTTTTTTTGTAGCTTATGAAGTCTCATAAGAAATTACATATTTTAAAACAAGGTTATCATTGAATAGGAGTTCAAGACTCATGTGAATAGTGTGAAGGTGTTAACATTTTAGTCATAGGTGGTTTTCAAATAGATTAGATGACAGTCTAGTTCAAGTTAGCGTCACGAGTCAAACGAGAAAGTTCAAGATACAAAACTCATAAATTAGTGAGGTAATTCATATCCTAACAAGCCTCTGATACTAATATTCTATTAGGGTCTGTCGGTTGTATCATATGGACTAGGTCGTGATTCTAGCATGTAAGGGAAGGGGATCAGAATTACTTAGTATCCTCATTACCAATGTACACACATTCATTAATCATTACAATATATATTAATGTGACAATTACTATATTACTATATCCTCATTATCTATCAACATTGCTTACTCACCAAACTAGCACTCACTATAGTTTTCTAAACACAAAAATTACTATTTCAATACATAAATTAAACTCACTCTAACAAAAGACAATTACTAACTATCTAGCTCATCAACTACTAACTAATCTAGCTACATTGCCATGCTTTTACATTTACTATTTTAATTACTATAATTACTATACTATTACATTTACTTTTTACATTAAATTACATCTAACTATTCACCATAAGATCACTTTCTCACTATCAATATTATTATTATCAAAGCATGTTAAGATTCAAAGTAGTTTCATAGTACGAATTAGTAAGCACATAAAATGAGGAACTCTTAGTAAGTCTAAGGGCCAATTCAAAGTACTTAACTCAATAATAATTCACGATCTGTATTTAAACACATCCTACTACACCATCGTATTGAGTGTGTCAATTTAAATTTGTTAGATGAATTGTTTATGCAAGGATTAGGTGCAAGCGTATAAATAAGGTTTGTATATAACATACCTTGTCGTTCTGACATATATGTATCAATGTATCAATGAGCTTTATTGACTAGATAAAACTAGATTTGAGTTATTATTTTAATCCACCATCCATCATTATCCTTGATTCTCCAATCCCATCATCCCGACAACTTACTTCATATTAAAACCCTATTATATGTATATCCAATCAATCTTGGCTTTTATTTTATTTTTGAGTTAAATATTTAAATTTTTCATATTCTCTAACATGCACACTAATATGCCTTTATTTATTTAATTACTAATTTATTATTTGAGTGTTGGATGTGACTTAGAGGTCACAAGATTGTAATGTGTACCATTCTGTCACTTAGAAAATATATTAGTCTAGGACACTCATTAGTCTCTATATGCTATTATTATTTTTATTTTTATTGGATAGCAGTCTAGAATCTGGGAATATTCTTTAATATTTTACTGCTCTGTATTAAGGAAGGGATTTATTTGCCTTTACCATACATTTTCTAGAGAGGAAAATGCATGCCTACAGCAATGTATCTCATAGATTTTATTATGTCTTCTCTTACAACAAACTTCATTTTGTTATATCATAAAATTAATTTGATGATTTTCTTGCTTAGAATTGCATTAAGCTTGGTAATTAAAATCAATGTTATCCATGCATGTGATATGAACATAAAAATTTCCTTCCAAATTATTGAGTGCACAACAAGATTGTAAGCAATCTACTAAGTTTTAAATTTATACAATCAATGGTATCACATAACATCTATGGATTGTTATTATCAACTAGTCATTTACAATACCACAAGGAGAAAACTTTCTTTCACATTTTCAAATGATAACAATGATGTCAAAGAAAATCTATGACTCGTACCAATGCTTTCATAACAATATAAACTCCAAATGAAACATGCATATACAACCTTATCAATTATTTCTTCTACATGTACATTAGGTAACAATGATACAATCTCCTTCCATCACAATGGGGCAACATAAGGGACTTTTCAAAATCATAAGGAACATGGACATTGAAAGATATGGACAATGCATAGCATGAACATTGTCTAACATGATCATTGAGAACATGAGCAAGCTGGTGAATCCTCCTTCACAAATGAGGTCACAATGTCAAGTTTTCTCATCCAACATCAATCTGCAAGATGATCATTCCAAGCCATTTCCATTGCTCCCTTGGACACAAATCTGCATATGCAACACAACAAAATAACAAGGACCATGGGTGCTTTCCACCCAACCATAGGCCTCAAAGAGACCACCCCCACGCTAGGGAACAAGGCTCAAACTGGGATACACATACAATCTTTCAATGCATAAACATTACATTTCAAACTTGAACAATTTCCCCCCAAGACTATTTCACAATGGCTTCACAGATGGAACCATAAACATAGGGTGAAGGTGTGTTCTAAAATGGAGACTTTCCATAACAAACCATATTTGCAATAAACAATTTTCATGCCCTCTCGGGGCTAACATAATTCACCAAATTTCATGCCCTCTCGGGGCTATCATAAATGAACCATTTAATGCCCTCTCAGGGCCTCCACATTTCCTCCTCCAAACCCACTACCATTAGCTGTAACTCCTCAAACTTCCTTTCTACACCATACTTTCCTTATCACCCCCAGCAAGATATGAAATGTTATGGCATACAATGGAGCCCATACTCCAAGGTTCTCAATACATTTTTTGAACCCAACTTAAGTCCTTCACCCTGGACTTCTCTTCCCTTCCCACAAGGGTGAGTGTAAGTCCCACGCCCATAAAAATACTCAAGCACAAAACAAGAAAACAAAACCAAGTAGAAATAAAACAAGAAATTTTCAAGAGCGCATCACATTTTCACAACACAATATCAACACCCATAATACAACAAGGAAATAGACGAAATCCAAATCTCATACTCACAATACTCTGCACAATACAACAAGATGCATAATGGTGTCCCACTAATCTACATGGAATGAACACCATTCAAGCACTCACATGAATGCTACTCCACAATGCAATGCAATGCATACTCCATTGATAAACTCCACACTTGCATATTTGCTTAACCATGCTAAAAGAAAGAAATGGAAAAGAAGCAAGTTTGAGATACCAACCTTGGTCCAAGCTAGGGTAAGTATAGTTGTAGTAGAGCTCCCCTAATCTCCCTCCAAAACCTACATGTCTCTAAAATTAGAGAGTGGGCAAACACCCCACTAGTTTGGCCAAGACCCTCTAATAAAGCCTTCCCACTAACTTATTTTAGCAAAAACACTAAGCCACTCCATCCTTACAAACTTGTCTCCTCTAACGGTTCATCGATAGCCCTCACGAGCTCTGAGTTATGACCCTCGAAGGATCGACCTCAAAATGCACTTAGAGCACCTTGAAGACTCCTCGATACAGGGTGGCCGCAAATGATGGATGGTCTTCGTGGCAAAAACAAGGGTGTGACTAGGGTTCACCCACCCATCCAGAGCTAATGGCATTAATGATTCGATGCCAAGATCAGTGATTTCAAAGTTACCATGTGGTGCACCTATGAACTGAGGCACATTGCGAGTTTTGGCATCGCGCGAGATCATTGTGCTGAATCCAAATGAAATGTGATCTCTCAAAAATGAGATAGGTTATTCTAGGCCTCAGGATCACTGTCCTGTACCATTTGATAGTTCATCGATAGCCCTCATGAGCACTGAGTTATGACCCTCGAAATATCGACCTCCAAATGCACTTAGAGCACCTTGGAGACTCCTCGGTATGGGGTGGCCGCAAATGATGGATGGTCTTCGTGGCCAGAACAAGGGTGTGACTAGGGTTCACCCACCCATCCAGAGCTAATGGCACTGACGATTTGATGCCAAGATCAGCGGTTTCAAAGTTACGTTGTTGTGCACCTATGAACCGAGGCACACTGCGATTTTTGGCATCGAGCGAGATCACTATGCCGAATCCAAACGGAATGTGATCTCTCAAAAATGAAATAGGTTATTTTAGGCCTCAAGATCATCGTCCTGTAGCATTTGATAGTTCATCGATAGCCCTCACAAGCTCTGAGTTATGACCCTCGAAAGATTGACCTCCAAATGCACTTAGAGCGCCTTGGAGACTCCTCGGTACGGGGTGGCCACAAATGATGGATGGTCTTCGTGGCTAGAACAGGGGTGTGACTAGGGTTCACTCACCCATCTGGAGCTAATGGCACTGACGATTCGATGCCAAGATCAGTGGTTTCAAAGTTACGCTGTGGTGCACCTATGAACTGAGGCACACTGCGAGTTTTGGCATCGAGCGAGATCGCTGTGCTGAATCTAAACGGAATGTGATCTCTCAAAAATGAGATAAGTTATTTTAGGCCTCAGGATCACCGTCCTATAGCATTTGACAGTTCATTGATAACCCTCATGAGCTCTGAGTTATGACCCTTGAAAAATTGACCTCCAAATGCACTTAGAGCACCTTGGAGACTCCTCGGTACAGGGTGGCCGCAAATGATGAATGGTCTTCGTGGCCAGAACAAGGGTGTGACTAGGGTTCACTCGCCCATCTGGAGCTAATGGCACTGACGATTCGATCGAGGGTCTACATGGTTGGAACAAGGGTGTCACTATGGTTTACCCACCCACTCGGAGCTAATGGCACTGACTTGTAGCCATTAGGAGTTAGATTTTGAAAAGTTGTCAAGAAAGGTTGACCCCTTTGACTTGTATCATGAAAGGTTGCTTTGTGCCTTGCTTGATTGTTTGAAGACTACTCCATGTGTCACTATCTTTCTTGGAAAAAAAATTGCTTTTGAACATCAAGCTTGCAATATTATCAATTATTGTCAAACTTTTTCAACCAAGTCAAAACATCAAATGCAAATATTTGTTTGCATTTTTCGCTAAGGGGAGTTTCATTAATTGACTTTGATTTTCTATGTCTCTAGTGTTTGAACATGCTTAAAATGGCTCTTTGGTCTTAGAGCTATTGGTATTTTCTAACTTCATGGTCTATGATATGCATACTAAGAATTTCTTTCACTAAATGGTTTCCTTGATCTATTGACTACACTTAAATTTGTTCACTTGTCATCTCTCTTTCTATATGTTCAATACAAAGAGCTAGAAGAGACAAATAATCTTTCTTACCTTCATCTCTCTAAGCACATGATAGAAATCAATTCTAAACTTGAGAAAAGGTTAGAGGAGAATATTGCATTCTTAAATTAATCTCCCTTAAGACCTTTACATATACACAGGGTATTCTTAAATTAATCTCCATGGAAGAAAATTTCATAAAACTAAAGATTCCATAGTGTTGAAACATAAAATCCAAGATCTCATTTATGATGGGATTGTTGATACCTCTAATGACTCATCCACTCATAGCCTTCATATCCAACTTCATATCATGTCATTATGCATGTGCTATCTTGCTTATTGGCTTTAATTACTTATCCTACATGCTATCTTCTTTCATGGATTTCATGGCTTATCCCAAATGTGCTTCATACAACTTTTCAATATGAAAGTCTTTCAAAACATTATACAATATTATGACTCTTTATGCTTTCAAATGCTATTATTGGTTGCAAAATGGAAGAAATCAAGTATTCTAATTGTTCATCTGTACTTTCTAGATTTTTCTTATTTGATTAGTTTGATAAAAATAGTTTTAATAATCATAATGTCAGCTTCATGTCAAATAAGGAAAAAACCAAATTTGTAATAAGATATCCACATGCAATTATCTTTCATATAGTTATAAATGCTCTTAAAATTGTCGTTATAGCCTTGAATCACATGCAAATATGATTTGGAAGAACTTGTTCAATATCTTCCTCTTATAATTCCTTATAAAGAACCTACCAAAATACAAAAACCATATACAAAAAACTACACATTTTACATCATAAATTTTAGAAATTCTCCCCAATACCACCCCCCTCCAACTCTTCACGATGTACCTACATTCCAATATCATACAAAAATTAGTAACTTATTGTATTAAACAAGATAATCATCAATTCATTAAATCATTATGAAGAAAATAACATAAGAAGTATATATACCTAGTCGAGTATTCCAATAGGGTCCTCTCTCTGTTTTAGGGTCTCCAACAAGGCTTCATGATCAACATTAGCAATAGTAAAAAGTTCTTTTACTTTTGGTCTTCCTTGATGCTTCAATAAATTTACATTTGTTGCTATAATAAGATGCGAATATATGAGAATTACTTTGTGCTTCTGATAGTCTTTGAATGTAGGAATTCCATTCCTTCTAAGCATGTATGTCTGCAGCCATGTTCCAGCAACAACCATTGAACCAGTAGGATGCGTGAATCCATCATCATCTGTGATCGGTTGTGCAAGTTTTTGTTTGCCTCTTACACAACGTGGTAACCAATAATCAGATTTCTCATCATTCCCCTATGGTGCAACCAATGCAAAGACATGTCCTGGCTGAAGTAGATCTGATAGATGGTTATGCTCAAGTGAACTTTCCATGTCATCATTTTTGATAGAGGGTATGATAGACAATGGAGTAAGATAATGTCGAGCCCATGTGTCCACCCACTCACTTGACTCATAGTGATCCCAATCACACTAAAAACAAGTACGACAAAAATAAGCTAGTTGTCGTGTCCAAATGGTCCATGTACTAGAATTAGAGCTCCAAAATGAATTCATTTTTTATGAGTCTCTCACTGTAGCACAATCGGATCTATCACCTATGGACCCTTCCTCAACCAACCAAAAGAACCTGTGTACCACTGAATTAAGAGTCCCCCCCTATGATAATGCTAAACTACACCAATCAACAATTCTACGAGCATCAAGAAGCTCTGTTGTTGAAATCTTCAGTTGCTCCTTAACTAGAGCTCTCTTCACACATGCCCCTACTCCATCATGTTCCCCTTTTGCATGGCCAAACTCAAAAAAACTCCAAATATGAGGCACCCCTCTCTCTACGTGCATCCTACACAACCAATAAAACATGCGAGCATTCTTGAATTGACCTCTACAGTTATTTGACCAAATGATATGTCTATCCATAGAAATTGCATGCTCATGTAAGAAATCAAAAAAATTCTTGAAACAATGTTGCACAAACTCGTGAGAGTGAGATCTATCATCACTCATATAAAAATGATACTCTCTAATAATCTTTCGATTATCTTCCGCACTATCAGGGGCATGTCTATATGTTATGTGAACAAAAATTGCAATCTGAATAGAGGTGTAATACTGAGATTGTGTCTCATTTTGAGGTTGCAATGTGTAGTTCTCAGCAAAATCAACAACTGATATAATAGTGCCAATGGGAAAGGTCTCCTTACACGTTCTAAATTGTTGATCCAACCACTGAGACCTGTGACTATGTCTTGCATACTTGTAAAAAATATTTGCCTTGAAATCTAAAATAAAATTAGCCACATTGATATCTTTTCCAACCAATTCACATCTAGAGCTCTCACTCCCACTCTTCAATGTGTATTTCACCATTTCATAGACCCTTTTTTTCACTATTGTCTTTCCAAGATCTTGTTCACACCCCTCATGGAAACATGTGTCAAACTTGGATAAGCCACCACATTCTGAACACTTCTCATTTAAGAAAGCATTTTTCTAAAAGGAACAACTATGAACTCTACGACATAAGAGTTGATCTAACAAGTCTCTTGATGATTTTGGAAGCCCACTAGCCCCACAATCATCCAACATTTCTTTACTATGTAAAGTAGAATGGATGGAGCATAATAGTTCATGGTGCATAGAAAACTCAACATGATATTTGCAACAACATGTATTTCAAATTTTGAGTGGCACACAATAAAATGGCTTCAAAGATTCAAAAGCCCTTTGTGATATATGAACACTTGGATGACTCTCTCTAAATTTTTTGAACAACATAGTTTGACTTACCTCCAAATAGTGTTTAGGATGTGGCGTGCGGTCTCTGATGCCAATTCTCAACTTTAAGACATCTTTAGCATTGGGTGATACTCGTGAGTTAGAGTGCCAAAATTGTATAATTTCTTCCTTCACATCGTCAGATAGCTTCTTATCAAAATGTGGAAGTCTCCCACCAAATGCCCATGTTTCATTTTGAAGAGGATCATCAATTTTCTCTCGTCGACTAAGTGCTCTTCTCAAAGTAGTATGATTTAGATTCAAATCAATACAAGTTTGTCTCATATATCTACCCTTTCTCAAATGATGACTTACCAAAGAGGTTGTAATAACCCTTCGAGCAGCTCTATTATCCTTCTCTCTGCTATTTTTTCCAACGCTATTGAGAGCACTTAAAAGATTCTTCACAATAATGGCATTTCTTTCCAACTTTTTATTGACACGAATTTTCAATTTGGAAAGGATAGGTCTCATCTTTTACATCTTTAATAAGTGCATGAAAATCTGACATTTCTCTACCACTATCTTGTTGCCGAAAAACATCTGATGTAGTCTTGAAGCCCATAACTGAATGGTTCTTTCTGATTTTTTTCCTTCCAAACTAGTCATAATCATTTCATCAATTTCAATTATCCATTTTGGTGTTTTAGAACCTTCATGTCGATTATAATTAGGAGATATGTAAGGTTCTTGTGCATTAGATTTCTGTGCATTGTCATCTTTGACATGGTCAATTATGCAATTTGGATTATGACTTGGTGGCATTTCTTCTTCAAAATTTTCAATTTCCACATTATCATTTTCAATAGGTACATTTTCATTCCCCAACTATACGTTTTCATTATCTCACTCTATGATTTCACCTTCTATTAATTCATCATCAACTTGATTGATATTTAGCATACCTTGTCTTTTTTTTCGGTGTTTCATTTTGTCCTTTTCCCTATATGCCGCAATGTCTTCATTGGATATCTTCCTTTTATGTTTATCCTTTCGACAACTGTTGCTCCCCATTCAGATGACAAATTCAAACACCTAAGGTTATATTTTTGAATTCTTTTCGATTGGTTGGGCCCCAAAATGCGACTTTTTACAAATCTCATGAAAAAAGAGGTAAAAAAGTAATGTTGTCAAGTTTGTAGGGACAGTCAAATATTTGAAATTGATGCCAGTAAAATCGGATATCAAATATAGGAAAAGGACTTTGGAGGAGAAAACTTGCTAAGGTTTCCCTCCTTTTCCACAATAATATTAATATTATGAAAATATTTGGAGGCAAATGACTTTAATTTATAACTAAGTTAATAGTATATTAGTATTAGTATAAAGTATCAATAATATTAATATATAATAGTATTAATATACCTATAGTATCAATATTATTATTATACCTATAATAGTATTAATATTATTAATATAGATATAATAGTGTAAATATATAGTGTTTATTTATATTAAGCTACAATATATAGTATTAATATATATTATTATTATAGCTATAATAGTATTATTATTATTATACATATAATAATATTAATATTTAGCGTTTATTTATATTATAATTATTATCCTAAAATAGTATAAATAGTATATCCTAAAATATTATATTATATATACTAAAATATTACGTTATTATATAGATATATTAATAACATACATATTAATATAATAATATATATAATATATATTATATTTAATAAAAATATTATGTTATTATATATATATTATATTATTATACATATTAATATAATAATATATAATACAAAGAGGGTCGTCGTTTAATGGGTCAAAGAGGGTCATAGGTCACCCTATGACCCCCTTTGACCCATATGAACGATTTGAATATGTCCCTAGGGGTCCTAGGACCCCTAGGGACATATGTCATTGTTTAATGGGTCAAAGGGGGTCATAGGTCACCCTATGACCTCCTTTGACCCATATGAATGATTGGACTATGTCCCTAGGGGTCCTAGGACCCTTAGGGACATATGTCATCATTTAATGGGTCAAAGAGGGTCATAGGTCACCCTATGACCCCCTTTGACCCATATGAACGATTCGAAAATGTCCCTAGGGGTCCTAGAACCCCTAGGGACATATGTCATCGTTTAATGGGTCAAAGGGGATCATAGGTCACCCTATGACCTCCTTTGACCCCATATGAACGATTTGACTATGTCCCTATGGGACCTAGGACCCCTAGGGACATATGTCATCGTTTAATGGGTCAACGAGGGTCATAGGTCACCCTATGACCCCCTTTGACCCATATGAACGATTCAAATATGTCCTTAGGGGTCCTAGGAACCCTAGGGACATATGTCATCGTTTAATGGGTCAAAGGGGGTCATAGGTCACCCTATGACCCCCTTTGACCCATATGAACGATTTGAATATGTCCCTAGGGATCCTAGGAACCCTAGGGACATATGTCGTCGTTTAATGGGTCAAAGAGGGTCATAGGTCACCCTATGACCCCCTTTGACCCATATTACCCATTCGAATATGTCCCTTGGGGTCTGAGGACCCATAGGGACATATGTCATCATTTAATGGGTCAAAGGGGGTCAAAGGTCACCCTATGACCCCCGTTGACCCATATGAACGATTTGACTATGTCCCTAGGAGTCCTAGGACCCCTAGGGATATATGTCGCCATTTAATGGGTCAAAGGGGGTCATAGGTCACCCTATGACCTCCTTTGACCCATATGAACAATTCGACTATGTCCCTAGGGGTCCTAGGACCCCTAGGGACATATGTCATTGTTTAATGGGTCAAAGAGGGTCATAGGTCACCCTATGACCCCCTTTGACCCATATTACCCATTCGAATATGTCCCTTGGGGTCCGAAGACCCCTAGGGACATATGTCACCATTTAATGGGTCAAAGGGGGTCATAGGTCACCCTATGACCCCCTTTGACTCTAATGAACGATTCGACTATGTCCCTAGGGGTCCTAGGACCCCTAGGGACATATGTCATCGTTTAATGGGTTGAAGGGGTTCATAGGTCACCCTATGACCTCCTTTGACCCATATGAACGATTCGACTATGTCCCTAGGGGTCCTAGGACCGCTAGGGACATATGTCATCGTTTAATGGGTCAAAGGTAGTCATAGGTCACCTTATGACCCCCTTTGACCCATATTACCCATTCGAATATGTCCCTTGTGTTGGAAATATTCAAGATATAATAGGTTACTAAGAGGGGAGGGGTAAATCAGTAACAATAAAACTTTTTAAGTCAACCATACACAACATTTACTTATCTATCCTGTTGCATAAAAACTATTAAACATTAAAACCATATATGCAGAGAGATTTGGTGACCCAAAAACCTTCCAAAAATAGAAAGTAAAACTGGGGTGGGGATGATACCCACAAAGCTTCATTACTACAGTATGAAGTTAGCCGATTAAGGCTTACAATGATCACTTCTGGTGATCTGCCCTGTTAGGAGCACAGAGGATTGCTAGATCCACCTTGTTAGAGGATTTACAAATATACTTTATAAGTATGCACTCTGTTAGGAGATTTGAATAAAGACAGTTAAGTCTACCCTGTTAAAGGATTTACAAAAATGATTCACCTGTTAGGATGGACCAACAGATCAACTTACAACTTGACTAAGTTTATTTATTGTAGATCACCTTCTGTGATTGATGAAATCATTTCTGCTCCTGATAGACCTTGCTGAGTATTCTTTTCTACTGATGAATTCGCACTATCATTATTCTAGATATCTTGTATGTCTTCTTGAATATCTATGTCACTTGAATGTCTATAATACATTACATATATATACCATTCCAATAATTATTCATGGAAGGTCAGCCAAACACAAGTAAACAAAATATAACTGAGTCGACCAAATGGTAAAATAAACTCGGGTTCTTCAAACAGATTTGATGACCTTCTGATACGCGACATCCACTACGTTACTCGACAACGTCATGCACTCAGTAGAGGTAGGGGCTCGGTTCATACTAGTCATACAACATTGCCTAGAACTCGGTAACCATTGGTGACTCGGTAGATATAGTGTCACTCGGTAGAAACTAACTTCTTCGATAACCTCTTGAGCTCAATTATCACTGAGTGCTTCCTCACTCGGTTAATACTAAGTGCAACTTTACTTGTTGACACTAAGTGCAACTTTACTCAGTTGACACTAAGTGCAATTTTACTTGGTTAACACTAAGTGCTACTTCACTTGGTTAAAGCTATGTCTTCAGTGCTCAGTTTGAACTGTGCCTCCAGTGCTCGATTTGAACTGTGTTGCCAGTGCTCGGTTTGCACTGTATTACTCGGTGTGAATTGTATTACTCGGTTAGAACTGTATTACTCGGTGTGAACTGTAAGATGAGTGTTGTCACTAATGAAAAATAACTTTATGCCAACAATCTCCCCCTTTGGCATTGTGACAAAAATAATTAGGTGCAAAAATAGACACACAGTTCTGAATTTTCAAAATTGATCTTTGCAAGTCTTATTACACATAGCTTTCTTACATGTATCTCCCCCATACAATATGCACAGTATTTACAAGTTATTACACATATCTCTTTCACAATTATCTCATGGAAGTGTGCTATCTCCCCCTTTATGACAATAATGCCAAATTAAACAATATATATTTACACAGAGAGTCCAAAATGAGAGATAAACTCAGAATGTACCTTTAGAATAAGAGCCAATGTCTTATCCCAATTTTCTATCAAAAGTTTGCTAGTGGAGAGTGTTATTTGAACTTCTGCACAGAGTTCAATCATATGATCTGCAATTGAGAAGTTTTTGTCATGAATCAATGTTTTGGAATGGGCAATATGCTTCTGCATTGTGTCCATGATAGGAAGGATCATATTTTGGATGTCAATCAGGGTACACCTGATCCTTGCTTCCTCTCTCAACAATTTTGCCTGTTTCTCTGACAAAAGTCTTATTTTGAGATGATGGGATGAACTTGAACTGTGGTCAAGCTTCAACACTTGTGCACTGACCTTCATATCCTCATCAATTTTATTCAACTTTTCTTTGATTTCCTTAGTATACTCGGTAACATCACAAAGTTTGCGAAAAAGTGAAGTTACATTATTAAAAGAATGTTCAAAATTACTCAAAACTGTAGACAGATCTACCTGTTTTAATGCAATATGCTGAGCAATGTGCTCAAGCACCTTATTGTCAAATTTCTTCTCTGCTTTTTCAATCAATTTTTATTGGCTGGAGGTATCCTCATTGAATTTATATACAGCCTCTTCTAACTGATTCAAAATGTTTTGAGTAGAATCTACTTCAACACCTATAGCCTCTGTTAGAATATTCTTAGCACTTTCAATAATACTATATTCCTGGTCTCTCTCATGCCTCAGTTGTTTTTGTCTTGCCTTCTGATCTAATAGCTGACTGACCATTCACATTTCATCAACTGATGCATTAGCTAGATCTATCTTAGGAATGATAATGTCCTTATCCAAGTCTATTTCCTCATCCACTGCCTTGCTGGAAATCATGTATCTCTTTGCTGGAAATTTTGAAAAAAGGGGCTAATCTTTGGAAACCAATGGAATAATAAATAAAAATTATTATTAAATTATATTTTATTAACCCCTCTTCGACGTGAGTTAGGGTTATGCCCTCTTTAAAAGGGGTTTGGAGGCATTTTGGGCTCATTCTACATCTTGGTTCTTGCTAATTTTCTTGTTGTTCTTCAGAGGCTGCCAAACTTGTGGAGAAGGAGACCCAAGAATGAGAGTTTCAGGTTTCCAGGAAGGCTAAGGATGGGAGTTTGAAGCCATTCCATGTGCATGCTCATACAGAGTTTGCCTTTGTGCTGAATAGTGCCGATTTGGGTGTTTTCGGGGTTGTTTTTGGTTTGAGTTTGGGTTTTCAGTTGAGTGTTTCATATCAGTTTGGTTTGCTGATGTATTTCAGACTTTATGATGTTAAAATAGATCTGAATATATGTATTGGGTCGTGATTAAACTTCTGAGATAGTTTATGAGTGTTTTGTGGTGTTTTCGGGCATTTTTTGTGTTAATTTTGGGAGCCCGATTGAGCATAGTTTTGCCCTACATTTGTGAGCTGTTGTGTAAAGGCTATACAAATATGGAAATGTCATTTTGTAGGCTGTTATGCTGCTGAAATTTCTATAAAAATGTCCATTTTCAGATTTATTAATAATTTGTGAAGTTGTGAAGTTTTTGGCACTAATTTGGACATACCCGATTTGGGTTTTATTGAGAAATTGGAAGATCTTTGTAATATTGGTTGTTTGATTTTAAAGTTCTGATTTGAGGCTGGAAATATCATAAAAAATCAGTAAAGGGACATTGCAGTGGTATCAGAGCCGTGATCTTGCCAGCCTGAGGGTTTGTAGAAGTTGCATGTCAGTTTTAACAACTATCCAGATCTTGCATGTCAAGTTTTGATAACTACCCAAATCTTGCATGTCATATTTTATGATTGCATGCAACTAAGTGAAAGAGAAAAAAGATATTTGCAACAAGAAAAGAATAAAAAAATTTTGATCAAACCCCCAGTTGAAAGCAAAAGTACAAAATCCAGGGAAGAAAAAAGTATGGCTGATCCAGATGAGATGGCAAAGAAATTCTTCCAAGACATCCAAAATACTTAGAAGCAAACAGTGGATGGTTTGGCGGAAACTAGAGAGGCTTTGCAAATATTGATAGAAAAATTACAAGGAATTGCATCTATTAATGAGAAAGGGAGCACTTCAGAGGAGCCAAGAAATGGGAGATCCACACCATCTAAATCAACCAAATCTATTTTCTTGCCTGCAGATGAGCCACCAGTACCAAATCCAGCCATTAATCCAGTGGAAGAGGTTATAGGTAATTTGATTACATTAAGAGCTACTTACAATGGCTTAGATGATGACTTTCGTAGTTCAGTTCCTTTTAGAGAATATGTGGATATGATGAACGCTTTGATGCCCAAGAAAGAGAACAGGAGGGAGCATGACACAAGGGGAAGAGAGCTCAAAAATAAAATAAGCAAGTTTACAGCACCTACTTTTGATGGAACAAACAAAATTTCAGCTAGAGCATGGCTACAAAAATTACAAACTTTCTTCACACTTAACCCCATGAAAGAGAGTGATGCTATTCAGTTTGCAAGTCTACACTTGGAAGATGCAGCCTATGATTGGTGGTATCATGGAATGACTACTCAAGGTCACGATCAGGTAACTACATTTGAAGATTTTAGTCAAAGGGTGATAGATAGATTTGACCTCAAGGATGATGAAGAGTACTTTAAAGAATTGTCAAAGTTGAAGCAAACCAAATCAGTTAATGAGTATATAGAAGAATTTCAAAAAGTGGCTGTTATGGTACCTGATATGAGTGAAAAGAGGAACATTTATCTTTTTCTTGATGGTTTAGAAGATTCTGTTAAGGGTTTGGTTAAGGCTTTCTCACCCTCAACCTTACAGGAAGCTATCAAAAGAAGCTTGCAACTTGAAACTTGTGTGCCTATGAAATCAATCACTAATAAAAAACCCCCAAATCTTTGGCAACATAAAGGAAATTTTCAGAAAAAGACTTTCCCAACACTACCACCAAAAGATGTGACAAATGTGGCAAAAAAGAAGGTAGATGAAGAGACTAGGAGTGAATTACGAAGGAAAAAGCTTTGTTTTACTTGTAGAGAACCATGGGTTCCAAGACACAGATGTTTGGGGAAAGGTCAAGTGCACTATATTGAAGTTGCTCCAGAATCTGATTCAGATGAGCATGAGGAATTTCATGATACTAAGGAGGAGGTAGAAGAAGAGAAAGTAAAAGAAATCAGCAAGGATGTCACTTTAGCAGCATTATTAGGAGTCCCAAGATACCATCCCTTCCGAATTTGAGGGGTACTAGCAGGGCAAAGGTTGACTGTTCTTCTTGATAGTGGGGCAACTCACAATTTTATTGATGAGGGATTTGTCATGAAAAGAGGGCTTAAAGCAGAAGATTTTGAGGGATTCAATGTTACTGTAGCTGATGGATTCACTATGCCTTGCACACGGGTGGTGAAACAACTCAAGATGACCTTAGGAGATTATGAGTTATGTGATGACTTCTATGTGGTTGGTATTGGGGAGACAGATCTTGTATTGGGTATTCAATGGTTGCACTCTATCGGAGGCTATTACATGAACCATCAAACTATGGAGTTTAAATTTCATTCCAATGGGAAAGAAGTCATATTGAGAGGGTTATCGAATGGAGCACCTAAGGCGGTCTCTGCAAAGAGGATGGAGAGGACTTTTCGAAGAGGAAAAGTAACATGGGCAGCAGGAGTCATAATCCAACCAACAAGCTCTCCAAAGAATCAAGGTAATTTCCATTTTGAAATTCAAAATATTCTTGATAAGCATAGTATAGTTTTCAATGATTTGCCTCCAGGATTACCACCATATAGAGGTTTTGAGCATGTTATAGAGTTAGAACAGGGTGCCAAACCAGTTATAACAACCCTATACTGCCATCCAAGAGGTTATAAGGAAGAAATTGAAAAAACTATTAAAGAACTCCTGGACATGGGATTCATAAGGCCTAGCTCTAGTCCATTTGCATCATCTGTGGTACTTGTCAAGAAAAAGGATGGTACAATGAGAATGTGTATAGACTATAGGGCTCTAAACAAAAAGACCATAAAAAATAGGTATCCCATACCACGCATAGATGAACTCATTGATGAGTTACATGGTGCTGTATATTTCTCAAAAATTGACTTAAGATCAGGCTACCATCAAATCCGAATGAGGAGTTAAGATGTGGAAAAGACTGCTTTCAGATGTCACTATGGGCACTTTGAATTTCTTGTTATGCCATTTGGACTCACTAATGCACCTGCAACATTCCAATCTTGTAAGAATAAGGTATTCAGTCAGTATCTTCGAAAATTTGTTTTGGTATTTTTTGATGATATCTTGATATACAGTAAAACATGGGAAGAGCATCTAAAGCACATAGACACTGTTTTGGGAATCTTGGAGCAGCAATCCTTCTATGCTAAGATATCTAAATGTGAGTTTGGTTTGACAGAGATCCTATATTTGGGACATATTATAAGCTCTAAAGGAGTACAGGTTGATCAACATAAAATCCAGGCAATTTTGGATTGGCCTCCACCCACTAATCTTACACAGTTGAGAGGTTTCTTCGGGTTGTGTAGCTACTATAGGAGATTTTTCAAGGGATTTTCTCAGCTTGCTGCCCCCTTGACTGATTTGAAAAAGAAAGAAGCTTTTGTTTGGACAGAAGAGGCACAAAAAACATTTGATCAGCTTAAGGAGGTAATGAGTTCATGCCCTGTGCTTGCAATTCCAGATTTCTCTTTACCTTTTGTTGTTGAATGTGATGCTTCTGGAGAAGGTATAGGGGCTGTCCTAACTCAAAGGGGACATCCAATAGCATTTGAGAGTCAAAAATTAAATCAATCAGAGAAAGGGTACTCCATCTATGATAAGGAAATGTTGGCAATCATGCATGCACTTCATAAGTTTAGACAATATTTGGTATGTGGGAGATTCATTGTAAAGACAGACCATAATAGCCTTAGGTTCTTCTTGAACCAAAGGGATTTGAATGATCGTCAACAAAAATGGGTAAGCAAATTGCAAGCTTATGATTTTGATATTGAATACATGAAAGGAAAGAATAATGTGGTTGTTGATGCTCTCTCAAGAAAGCCCACTTTGTGTTCCTTATCATCTATCTCTGCTAATTGGAAAGTCTCCATAATTTTAGAGTATGCTAAAGATTCATTTGCCACCAAGATTTTGGATAAGTTAGTGGATGATAATAGGTACAAGGTTGTTGATGAATTGATGTATTACAAGAACAGGATCTTCTTAGTGCCAGGGTCAAAAACTAAGGAGAGGATATTGAGGGTCTTTCATGACACACCTTTGGCTGGTCACCAGGGATACTTCAAGACATACAGGCAAATTTGAGAGCGGTTTTCATGGAAGGGTATGAAGGAGGATGTCCTTAAACACATTAAGGAATGTATGGTATGCCAACAAAGCAAGAGTGAGCAAAATTTTCCTGCAGGGTTGTTGCAGCCACTTCCTATTCCCGAACAAAAATGGGAAAGTATTTCCATGGATTTCATCACTGGGTTGCCCAAGGTTCAAGGTAAGGATTGCATATATGTGGTGGTAGATAGACTAACTAAGTATGCACATTTCTTTCCTATCACATCTAATTTCAAGGCATCACAAGTGGCTGAATTGTTCTTCAAGGAAATTTTTAGATTACATGGTTTGCCTAGAAACATTGTTAGTGACCGGGACAGTAGATTCCTCAGCTCTTTTTGGAAGGAGCTCTTTCATTTGGCAGGAACTGAACTCACTCCCAGTACTAGCTATCACCCTCAAACAGATGGACAAACAGAGATAGTTAATAAATGGATAGAAGGATATTTGAGGAACTATGTTTCAAATCAACAACATGCTTGGATGAAATGGTTACACCTAGGGGAGTATTGTTACAATACATCTCATCACATGTCTATTGGTATGCCTCTTTTTTATGCTCTTTATGGTTATGATGCCCTTTCCTTTGTTGATCTAATACTTTCCGATAGTAGAGTACCCGCAGCAAGTGATTTCATCAAGCAAAGCCAAGACATAATAAGGTCCCTCAAGGATAATCTACAACATGCACAAAGCCAACAAAAGATATATGCTGACAGGAAAAGGATTGAAAGATCTTTTGAGGTGGGAGATTTGGTATTTGTTAGGTTGCAGCCATATAAGCAAAGCACCTTGAATAGAAGTGGGGCAGAGAAACTCAAGCCAAGGTTCTATGGGCCTTATAAAATCATCAAGAAGGTAGGAGAGGTAGCTTATGAATTGGAGCTCCCACCAAATAGCAAAATACATAATATTTTTCATGTATCTTGCTTAAATAAGGTTCTAGGCCAGCAAACCATAGTATCTATAGAATTACCACCTCTTGATGATGAAGGAAAATTAGTTTTGATACCAGAAGAGATTTTGGATACAAGAGAGAAAAGGTTGAGAAATAGGAGCATCATAGAGCATTTGGTCAAATGGAAAGGATTACCACTAGAGGATGCAACTTGGGAAGGAGCACATATTCTTGAGAATTCCAACCTTCATTGCTTGAGGACAAGCAATATTTGGGAGGGGAGGACTTGTCATGTCCCCTATTCAAATAATTAAAAAAAAAAAAAACTTTGTTAAGGCAGGTAGGCTCCAAAAAGGTGAAATTTCGAAAAAAGGGGCTAATCTTTGGAAACCAATGGAATAATAAATAAAAATTATTATTAAATTATATTTTATTAACCCCTCTTTGACGTGAGTTAGGGTTATGCCCTCTTTAAAAGGGGTTTGGAGGCATTTTGGGCTCATTCTACATCTTGGTTCTTGCTAATTTTCTTGTTGTTCTTCAGAGGCTGCCAAACCTATGGAGAAGGAGACCCAAGAATGGGAGTTTGTAGGTTTCCAAGAAGGCTAAGGATGGGATTTTGAAGCCATTCCATGTGCATGCTCATACAGAGTTTGCCTTTGTGCTGAATAGTGCCGATTTGGGTGTTTTCGGGGTTGTTTTTGGTTTGAGTTTGGGTTTTCAGTTGAGTGTTTCATATCAGTTTGGTTTGCTGCTGTATTTCAGACTTTATGATGTTAAAATAGAGCTGAATATATGTATTGGGTCATGATTAAACTTCTGAGATAGTTTATGAGTGTTTTTTGGTGTTTTCGAGCATTTTTTGTGTTAATTTCGGGAGCCCGATTGAGCATAGTTTTGCCCTACATTTGTGAGCTGTTGTGTAAAGGCTATACAAATCTTGAAATGTCATTTTTTAGGCTGTTATGCTGCTGAAATTTCTATAAAAATGTCCATTTTCAGATTTATTAATAATTTGTGAAGTTGTGAAGTTTTTGGCACTAATTTGGACATACCCGATTTGGGTTTTATTGGGAAATTGGCAGATCTTTGTAATATTGGTTGTTTGATTTTAAAGTTCTGATTTGAGGCTGGACTGGCTGACAAAGCTAGAATAGGACTAGGTAGAGGAAAAGTGAGAGAAGTGCTAACAGTATCAAAAATTGATGTTCTTCCCAAGACTGATGTACAGGATGGTATGTGAGAACTAACAGATGCAAAAATTGGAGCAGATGAAGTTGTCAAAATTGAAGTACTAGTGGGTACACTTACTGAACACTCTGCAGTAGAAGATGATATGCCTAATGAATTTACTGCTGTAGCTGATGATGCCTCGGTCAATGAAGATGGTTGCAGCTCGATTAATGAACTGGTAGACACTTTCATAGATGGTGCCCGGAGCGGAGAGGAGACAGGTGAAGATTGAGCAATTGATGAAGTTGTTGTGCACACAATCTTACTAGTAGAGGCTATCTCCATAGTTGATGTAGTTGCTTTAGGTGGAGAGTGAGGAAGAGATGCAATGACTTTGGCTGCAATTTTTACAGGATCATCTTCCTCCTTAGCTTGATCAGCTTCTTCTTCCTCCATTTCATCTTCCTTGTCTTCTTCCTCCATTTCATCTTCCTTGAATTATTCCTCAACATTTATCATCATTGAATGCAGATCCCCTGGAATATCTTCAATATCATCATCATTGTTGTCATTGTCCTTGATTTCAACAAAATCCTCACTGGGTTTATGTAGATGATAGACATGTTTCCACATGTTTGTTGCATCATTGACAACATGCTCAATTTCTTTGATTAATATCAAGCAAGTGTGGAATCTAATCATCATATTACCTTCATGATCTTTCAGTGATTTCTTTACTTCTGTATCAGTGAGATTCGACAGGAGATTATTCGAGTTTGCTCAAAGATATCTTTGATAGTTTTGGTTGCAATTTCCCATCTTGGTTGCAACCTCTCCAATAGCTCTGTAGGGATCTGAGAGGCAATCTCTTTAGGAGAGTATTTCCATCTTCCCATTTTATTCAATACCAATTCTTCAATCTACATTTTCTCCTATTCTGTTCTTGTCTCAAACTTCAATGCTTTGAAGTTTGTGAAGCTAGTACCTTCTTCTAATTGCTTCAACCTTGCCTCAAATGTGAGTTGAGGCTTGAAAAATATAGGTTCCTTCTTCCCCTGTCTTGTTCTCCTGGAGAAGACTGCAGTAGTTTTCTTTTTAGGTTTGGTGATAATCACCTTACCTTTCTTCCGTTGAGGCTCCTCTTCTTTTTCTGACTCGGTTTCCTCTTTTTCTGACTCAGTTTCCTCTTCTTCTTCATCATCTTCTCATTTCCCTTCAGTAATCATCAGAGGACCAAGTTCTATTTTTAACTTTGCAATCTTCCTCTTTCCTTTGCTAATGACCTGAGGGATTTTGATTGAAAGCTCAATTATGGCTTTAGCTTCATCATAAGTTCCAAAGACTAGTTGCTTTGGGTCTACTGGTTCATTCACCAGTGCTTTTATGATGTCTTTGGTTTCATCAATATTAACCTCATAAGGAAGAGGTTTCACCCATGCAACTTGGGGCCTGACTGCCTGTATGTATACCTTGTCACAATCTACCATAAAGCATACATCTTCTCTGTATTCCTCAACCAGTTTAGGTGGAATCCGGAACCTATTGTTCATTCTTTCCTTAAAATCTTCAAAGTAATTATCCAAAACACTATCAAAATTTTCTCCTAACTCTGTAATAAACTCATTTATTTGATAGAGAATGGGAATATCCTTTCTCCATACTACTGATCCTTTTGATGGAAAAGACTTTTGAACATAGAAAAATAGACAGATTAAAAGTGAACCGAATTTGCTGGAATTTTTCTTTGAAGTCCTTATGCTTTCCATGTTTTTATTAAATTGAGACAAAATCAATTCAGACAGATCAAACTCAACATTCTTCTTTACTATCTTATATGCTAAATCTACTGCTTCGCAACGTACACTGCTTGGATGGCTGGAACTGTAAATTTTATGAGCAATGACGTGAATACCAAATCTTAATTCAGCGCCAGTTACTGTACTAAGCTTAAGTCCTCTACCATCCCATTCTTCTTGGGTTAGCCTTTGCAATTCTTCCCGACCTAGGGTTTTGGTAGTCTTAGCTTTTCTCAATATGGGAAGGCCAGTAATTTTGTTAATCATTTTCTTTGTGATAAGCATTGGTTTCTCTAACCACAATTGCCCGTTGTGAACCCAGCTTAGTACATACCTAACCCATTTAATTTGAAAATTTCTTGGCAAATGTGAAATGTGGGTTAACCCTTTTGTTTCAAGATGCTTATGCTCGGGTTTCAAATTCCCATCTACACTCATTTCACCTAGGGAATTATCCATTTCTAGGTTTCCAAGCTCTTGAATGGAACATTTGAAATGAGAGTGAATGTCATTTATAAGGAGTACCTTTGGAGGAATTCGAGACTGAGCACCATTAGGGTCAAGTGATTCTGCAATTGTTGGTGCCAATTTGAAGTTCGGCGCCTTCCATTCCACACCTTTAACCAGCATTTCTGAGCCTTTCTTTACCTTGGAGCTACTGCTACCGGATGCCATTGCTGCTCGATAGGTGAAGAGAAATTTTGAACAGATTCTTTGCTCTTAAAAAAAATTCTCTCGAAATTGCTTTAAGCTTGCTCTGGAATCGCAGAAGATAACTTAGCTCAAAGTTCGTAGTGAAGAATGAGATCAAATTTTTCCCTTTTTGATGAAACATTCATCATAAATGCTTGGTACGACTGTAGATGAAATGACAGGTTGTCATCCACTTGCTCGGTAGACACTATCAACTCGGTAACCAAGAGAAAACATTGATGTACCGACCTAACTCGATAAGGTCATGAACCGACCTCGCTCGGTAGATACAACTCGGTGAGTGAAACTTTTTTGCTTCTGATCGAACTCGGTTGAGTCTTGAACTGATTTGGGATCAAAGTGTATCTGCATACTGATCTGATCATTTTTCTTCCTTTGGAACTGCTTAGGATGATTCTTGAAGGATGTAGTTCCATACTTTCTTTTATGAATATTAATTGGAAATGATGGAGTCACTCATTTCTTGATTGACATTGCCATTGCTTGACTTATCTTGTTTAGTAGATTTAGGAATCCATTGTTGCTTCATTTTCTTCCAGATGTTGTTTGCTTTGATTTTCTTTTCATCTTCATTTTTTTCTATATTCATACAATTTCTAGCTATATGACAAAGTTTTGTACATGTATAACACCTTACAGTAGTGTCCTTCTTCCTTAGGTGATGTCTTGCACAATTTATGCCAGTATGTCCATATTCTCCACAATAGTGACATCTGCACCAAGTGTTGTAGTCCCATCCAAATATGGATTTGACAAATTTTTCAGCTGGATTGAATGATTTGGATCTGCATTGGAATGCCTTGTGACCATGTTTATTGCATTTGTGACAGTTGCCTTCAAATTTTGGTTTTTCTTTGCACTCATTTGCTTTGTGACCATGATGATTGCAATTGAAATATTTACCATTGAATTTTTCTTTTCCATTGCTCCAGCATTTGTTTGATGTATGACCTAACTTTCCACAGTGATTGCAAGTAGGTTTTTGATTCTTTTGGGTTCTTTGTTTTGAAGATTCACCTTCTTCATTGTATCCAAGACCAGCTTTACCTTTTTGTCTATGAAGATTCTGCTCATTTTGCAAATTCAATTGATTCATATCTGCTTGGGATTTCATCATTATTTCATTGACTTGCCTTTTAGAGATTAGATCATTTTCCAAGCTTTCATTGATTTGTCTCCTAGTCCTCAAATCACTATGCAAACTTACATTGATTTGTCTTTCAGTGATTAAATCATTTCTCAAACTTTCATTCTCAGATCTTAGAATCATGATTTCTTCATTTGCATTAGATAGTTGTCCTTTAAGATCTTCATGCTGAAGGGATAGATTATTCATTACCTCTAAGTCTTCATTTTCTTTGTTTCTGTGTTCCAAAACTTCACATAACCTGATGGATTGGACTTCTTGTTCTCTTTTGAGTTTTCTTACCTCTTCTTGCAGAGATCCATTCTTTTCTAGAAGTTCTTTGATTGCCTTGTCAGCTTCTTCTAAACTACTTGATGGTAACAAATCTTCAATCTTTTCTTTAACATAGTGATGGTCATTCATTTGTCTTGCAAGTTCCTTTCTTCTTTTTAGGGATTGAGAAAGATGCTCCTTTGCTTCTTTGAGTTGAACCATGGCCATTTCTAGATATAGCTTTTCATTTTCAATCAATTTCTCCAATCTGAATATCTCCATAACTTAGATCTTTGCTCAAGCTGTCAAACATTGTCCTAAGAACCAAAAAGCTCTGATACCAATTATTGGAAATATTCAAGATATAATAGGTTACTGAGAGGGGAGGGGTGAATCAGTAATAATAAAACTTTTTAAGTCAACCATACACAACATTTACTTATCTATCCTGCTGCATAAAAACTATTAAACATTTAAACCATATATGCACAAAGATTTGGTGACCTAGAAACCTTCCAAAAATAGAAAGTAAAACTGGGGTGGGGATGATACCCCCAAAGCTTCGTTACTGTAGTATGAAGTTGGCCGATTAAGGCTTACAATGATCACTTCTAGTGATCTGCCCTGTTAAGAGCACAGAGGATTGCTAGATCCACCTTGTTAGAGGATTTAAAAACATACTTTATAAGTATGCACTCTATTAGGAGATTTGAATAAAGACGGTTAAGTTTGCCCTATTAAAGGACTTACAAAAATGATTCACCTGTTAGGATGAACCAACAGATCAACTTACAACTTGACTGAGTTCATTTATTGTAGATCACCTTTTGTGATTGATGAAATCATTTTTGCTCCTAGTAGACCTTGCTAAGTATTCTTTTCTACTGATGAATTCGCACTATCATTATTCCCGATATCTTGTATGTCTTCTTGAATATCTATGTCACTTGAATATCTATAATACATTACATATATATACCATTCCAATAATTATTCATGCAAGGTCGGCCAAACACAAGTAAACAAAATATAACTGAGTCGGCCAAATGGTAAAATAAACTCGGGTTCTTCAGACAGATTTGATGAACTTCTGATACGCGGCATCTACTACATTACTCGGCATCATCGTGCACTCGGTAGAGGTAGGGGCTCGGTTCATACTAGTCATACAACATTGCCTAGAACTCGGTAACCATTAGTGACTCGATAGATATAGTGTCACTTGGTAGAAACTAACCTCTCCGATAACCTCTTGAGCTCAATTATCACTGAGTGCTTCCTCACTCGGTTAATACTAATTGCAACTTTACTTGGTTGACACTAAGTGCAACTTTACTTGGTTGACACTAAGTGCAACTTTACTCGGTTGACAATAAGTACTACTTCACTCAGTTAAAACTGTGTCTTCAGTGCTCAGATTGAATTGTGTCTCCAGTGCTCAGTTTGAACTGTGTTGCCAGTGCTCGATTTGCATAGTATTACTCGATGTGAACTGTATTACTCAGTTAGAAAAGTATCACATGGTGTGAACTGTAAGATGAGTCTTTTCACTAATGGCAAATAACTTTATGCCAACACCTTAGGGTACGAAGACCTCTAAGGACATATGTCATCATTTAATGGGTCAAAGGGGGTCATAGGTCACCCTATGACCCCCTTTGACCCATATGAACGATTCAACAATGTCACTAGGGGTCCTAGGACCCCTAGGGACATATATCATCATTTAATGGGTCAAAGAGGGTCATAGGTCACCCTATGACCCCCTTTGATCCATATGAACAATTCAAATATGTCCCTAGGGGTCCTAGGACCCCTAGGGACATATGTCGTCATTTAATGGGTCAAAGAGGGTCATAGGTCACCCTATGACCTCCTTTGACCCATATAACCCATTTTAATATGTCCTTTGGGTTCCAAGGACCCCTAGGGACATATGTTGTCATTTAATGGGTCAAAGGGGGTCATAGGTCACTCTATGGCAACTTTTGACCGATATGAACGATTCGAATTTGTCCCTAGGGGTCCTAGGACCCCTACGGACATATGTCGTTGTTCAATGGGTCAAAGGGGGTCATAGGTCACCCTATAACCTCCTTTGACCCATATGAACGATTCGACTATGTCCCTAGGGGTCCTAGGACTCCTAGGGACATATGTCATCGTTTAATGGGTCAAAGAGGGTCATAGGTCACCCTATGACCCCCTTTGACCCATATGAACGATTCAAATATGTCCCTAGGGATCCTAGAACCCTTAGGGACATATGTCATCGTTTAATGGGTCAAAGGGGGTCATAGGGTGACCTATGACCCCCTTTGACTCATATGAATGATTCACATATGTTCGTAGGGGTCCTAGCACCCTTAGAAATATATGTCGTCATTTAATGAGTCAAAGAGGGTCATAGGTCACCCTATGATCCCCTTTGACCCATATGAACGATTAGAATATGTCCCTAGGGGTCCTAGGACCCTCAAGGACATATGTCATCATTTAATGGGTCAAAGGGGGTCATAGGTCACCCTATGACCTCCTTTGACCCATATGAACGATTCCACTATTTCCATAGGGGTCTTAGGACCCCTAGGGACATATGTCATCGTTTAATGGGTCAAAGAGGGTCATAGGGTGAACCCATATTACCCATTCGAATATGTCCCTTGGGGTCCGAGGAACCCTAGGGACATATGTCATCATTTAATGGGTCAAAGGGGGTCATAGGTCACCCTATGGCCCCCTTTGACTCATATGAACGATCTGACTATGTCTATAGGGGTCTTAGGACCCCTACGGACATATGTCATCATTTAATGGGTCAAAGAGGGTCATAGGTAAGCCTAAGACCCCCTTTGACCCATAATACCTATTCGAATATGTCCCTAGGGTTCTTAGGACCCCTAGAGACATATATCATCGTTTAATGGGTCAAAGAGGGTCATAGATCACCCTATCACCCCCTTTGAGCGATATGAACGATTCGAATATGTCCCTAGGGGTACAACGACCCTTTGGGACATATGTCATCGTTTAATAGGTCAAAGAGAGTCATAGGTTATCCTATGATCCCATTTGATGCATATTACCCATTCGAATATGTCCCTAGGGGTCTTAGGACCCTAGGGACATATGTCATCGTTTAATGGGTCAAAGGGGGTCATAGGTCACCCTATGACCCCCTTTGACCAATATTACCCATTCGAAAATATCCCTTGGGGTTCGAGGACCCCTAGGGACATGTCATCGTTTAATGGGTCAAAGAGGGTCATAGGTCACCCTATACCTCCCTTTGACCCATATTACCCATTTGAATATGTTCCTAAGGGTCATAGGACCCCTAGAGACATATATCGTCATTTAATAGGTCAAGAGGGTCATAGGGTGACCTATGACCCCCTTTGACCCATATGAATGATTCGAATATGTCTGTAGGGGTCCTAAGACCCCTAGGGACATATGTCATCATTTAATGGGTCAAAGAGGGTTATAGCTTACCCTATGACCCCATTTGACCCATAATACCCATTCGAATATGTCCCTAGGGGTCCTAGGACCCCTAGGGACATATGTCATCATTTAATGGGTCAAAGGGGGTCATAGATAACCCTATGACACCCTTTAACCCATATGAACAATTCGAATACGTCCCTAAGGGTCCTAGGACCCCTAGGGACATATGTCATACAGGGTCATAGGTCACCCTATGACCTCCTTTGACCCATATGAACGATTCGACTATGTCACTAGGGGTCCTAGGACATATGTCATCATTTAATGGATCAAAGAGATTCATAGGTCACCCTATGACCCCCTTTGACCTATATAAATGATTCAAATATGTCCCTAGGGGTCCTAGGACCCCTAGGGACATATGTCGTCGTTTAATGGGTGACCTATGATCCCCTTTGACCCATATGAACGATTCGAATATGTCCATAGGGGTCCTATGACCCCTAGCTAGGACCCCTGGAGACATATGTCGTCGTTTAATGGGTCAAAGAGGGTCATAGGTCACCCTATGACCCCCTTTGACTCATATTACTCATTCGAATATGTCCCTTAGAGTTTGAGGACCCCTAGGGACATATGTCGTTATTTAATGGGTCAAAGGGGGTCATAGGTCACCCTATGACCCCCTTTGACCCATATGAACGATTCGACTATGTCTCAAGGGTTCCTAGGACCCCTAGGGACATATGTCGTCATTTAATGGGTCAAAGGGGGTCATAGGTCACCCTATGACCTCTTTTGACCCATATGAATGATTCGACTATGTCCCTAGGGGTCCTAGGACCCCTAGGGACATATGTCGTCGTTTAATGGGTTAAAGAGGGTCATAGGTTACCCTATGACCCCATTTGACCCATATTACCCATTCGAATATGTCGCTAGGGGTCCTAGGACCCCTAGGGACATATTCGAATGGGTAATATGGGTCAAATGGGGTCATAGGTCACCCTATGACCCCCTTTGACCCATATTACCCATTCGAATATATCTCCAGGGGTCCTAGGACCCCTAGCGACATATATCGTCGTTTAATGGGTCAAGAGGGTCATAGGTCACACTATGACCCCCTTTGACCCATATGAACGATTCGAATATGTACCTAGGGGTCCGAGGACCCATAGGGACATATGTCGTCATTTAATGGGTCAAAGGGGGTCATAGGGTGACTATGACCCCCTTTGACCCATTAAATGACGACATATGTCCCTATGGGTCCTCGGACCCCTAGGTACATATTCGAATCGTTCATATGGGTCAAAGGGGGTCATAGTGTGACCTATGACCCTCTTGACCCATTAAACGACGATATATGTCGCTAGGGGTCCTAGGACCCCTGGAGATATATTCGAATGGGTAATATGGGTCAAAGGGGGTCAGAGGGTGACCTATGACCCTCTTTGACCCATTAAATGATGACATATGTCCCTAAGGGTCCTTAGACCCCAAGGGACATATTCGAATGGGTAATATGGGTCAAAGGGGGTCATAGGGTGACCTATGACCCTCTTTGACACATTAAATGTCAACATATGTCCCTAGGGGTCCTAAGACTCCTAGGGACATATTCGAATCATTCATATTGGTCAAAGGGGGTCGTAGGGTGATCTATGACCCCCTTAGACCCATTAGATGACAATATATGTCCCTAGGGGTCCTAGGACCCCTAGGGACATATTCGAATGGGTAATATGGGTCAAATGGGGTCATAGGGTAACCTATGACCCTCTTTGACCCATTAAATGACGACATGTGTTCCTAGGGGTTCTAAGATCCCTAGGGACATATTCAAATCGTTCATATGGGTCAAAGGGGTTCATAGGATGACCAATGACCCTCTTTGACCCATTAAATGATGATATATGTCTCTAGGGGTTCTAAGACCCCTAAAGACATATTCGAAAAGGTATTATTGGTCAAAGGGGGTCATAGGGTGACCAATGACCCTCTTTGACCCATTAAATGATGACATATGTCCCTAGGGGTCCTAGGACCCCCAGGGACATAGTCGAATCATTCATATGGGTCAAAGGAGGTCATAGGGTGACCTATGACCCCCTTTGACCCATTAAACGATGACATATGTCCCTAGGGGTCCTAGGACCCTTAGGGACATAATCGAATCGTTCAGATGTGTCAAAGGGGGTCATAGGTCAGCCTTTTGATTTATCGCCGGCCGCCCCATATATAGATAGGGGTCTGGAAGCCCATGGAGGCATCCCGGCACCCGAACACGCAGCAAGTGACCCGCTTATTCAGAAATGTGGGAATAGGAAACCCACGGCTAGGTTGGGAATCGGATTCGAGCCCTAAGGGCGTCACCTGCGGGGCCGATATTTACGCATCTGCCCCTTAAAAAATCCAGAAGATGCAAAGGGCCCCAATGGTCTATTTATTAGTGGGGAACCAAAGCAGTTAGTTCCTATCGATTGGTGGGGGTTATACTAAAGCAGTTTAGCCAAATCAATCATGAGTGCCAACTATTACTAATCGATAGGCCTCACATGGTTTTGCCACTCGCCTATTGTTTCTTTAGGTTATTACGTGATATGAATGCAGGTATACGGTGCACATCATCAAGAAAACATGGTCGGTCAAAATGTTCTCATCCGAAATAAGTGACCAATCTCTCCTCGTCCCCCCCATTGTTTCTATAGGCTTTTCACGGCTTGCTCCTCCAGTCCAACCTACAGCTTGCTTAAGAGGCCTCATGCAGGGTGGGAATATATATAAGGTGAATGAGATTTGCCTAGTTGAGCTCGGGTCCAACTCATGTTCCAGGTGGGAAAGCAGGTCTGAAGCGAAGCCCCGGTAGTGTCCGAGGCAAGCAAGGTGGGTTAGTTCCGGTCGAACACATAGTATCCCACCCCCACTGCAGGATATAGAATGGCTCATTCGAACTAAATGCTGATTGGTATGAGCGAGCGCCACCCACCTGTATTGTTGGACCTTTAGTTGCGTGCTCCAGAACCCTGCCCCCCATCGGCCGGCTATAATTAGTGGACAGTGATAGTTTCCACCTGCACCACCTGCTTGCCAGTAGGGGCGAATGAAGCTTATCAGACCGGGCCAATCTCTATTCTCTACGCAGCCCACCCCCAGCTATCTATAGTAGGGGCCCTTTCTATAGTAGGGGCTACCCCCCACCCCTTTATAACTATAGTGGGGGGGGGGGCGAACCACCAGATAGAGGTAGGGCTTTCCTGCCACTCTGGGCAGTTGGTGGACTATAATGCCTGAACCAGAAGAACCACCTTCCACCAGAGATATAGATAGGGCACCACGAGTTGTCCCTACTGTTCTAAAGGCCCTATAAAACTATAAGGGGATTGGGCCCCTACTATTCTTATGGGAGAAGGGCAACAATTTAATTTAATTTAATTTGCCCCTACGACATAAGAATAGGGGAGCGGCCCTACAATTTTCTGGGGGGGCCAAAAAGAATTTTTTTTGTAGCAAAGATGGACCCTAAAATTCTATAGGCTCTATTGTTATAGAATAAAGCTAGCCCGCCTGCTGGAAACGGGAAAATGTGAAGCCACTAATAAACAAGGTATCCAGCCAGCCATCTCACTTTATTTCTTGACATGCAGGGGGGATAGCAAGTGAAAAGTCGAGTCCGGCCCCAACCCCCTACCATTTGCCAGGCCAACCCCAGGGGCCTAAGGGCTATGGCACCCTTGCATCTGAAAACAATGATAGTAGTTAGTGGTTCGAATAGATATATTTTCTCCACCTCGAGCCCTGTTGGAGCACCTGCCTGCTTGATCGATCTCAAAGCTATAGGCAATGGGAGAGACCCCTTCAAATAGTAGGCTGGGTGGGCCAGAAAGAGAGGGGAAGGCGACGCTGCTAGACCATGGCAGGCATGCATAGGTGGGAAGAACATTAATGGATGAATGGCAGAGATGTGGCCCTACAATTCTATAGGCGAACCATTATAGGGATAGGCGAAAACATATTACTAGGGTAGGTGGAAGGGTAGGTGGAGGAAGGAGGGGGCTGCCCCCACAACAGAACACTCCTCATACTATGCCCGCAGAGCCATAGGCTCCAACCAGCTAACAACTCGAACAGCTACATCCAGATACCACCTAGAAGAGTAATAGTAATAGTAATAGCTCGAGCATATTACATATAGATACTATGTCACTACTATAGGCTTTCTCCTCGGAACAGCCGCAAGGAAGAACTCACCTTACCAACGCCAGGTCCTCAGAAAGAAGCTTTCCCTTAAGAATAGTAGGGGCTAGCCCAACCTTCATCTCTAGCAGCGCGTGTGTGAGGATGGGTGCAGCGGTTCACCATTATTCCGATGCAGCCCTCCTAAAGTTTTATAGGCAAAAAAAGAATAGTAGGGGCTCGCAACCCACTATAGTACAAGATCATATACAGTAGAGCAGCAACTGTTCCATCCTCTAGGCCGAAGCAAGGACAACCGGCCCAACGACAAACCCTCATCCAAAAGGCCATAGAATTGATAGGCCCCCACCCTCCATTTACGAACGAAGGCCTAACCCCAAACACACAACCACAACCCACACAACCCACTTTTGCACTCAACCGCCCATAGGCCCCCACCCCATTACTTTTCCACTCTCAACAGGGACCCTCAAATTGATGGGCTGCCTATGTTGATGTTATAGGAAACCCCGCGCTCCCTTTATAGAATAGAAGTCCTTCAATCATCTGCTTATCTGTTGTTGAACCACCACTTCTAGCTACAAAGAGGATCGGGGTTCCCGGGGTCAACCAGGATGCTCGCTCCTCTTCCAACTCTAGTTTCTCTAGAATTGAGCAAAAGCGCTACTATATTATTGCCAGATTCTACCTTAGAATAGTAGGGCACATGGGTGGGCCCCTAACCCCCTACTATTCTATGCTGGAGGAGATAGTTGCATGGAGTGCTTTAATTGAAGTGGAATGTGGGGGCCTTCCTTCTCCCATTAGTTCATCCAGAAAGCCAAACCTTTGCACCATCATGAATCCCATTTCCCATTGAAGATAGGGAGGGTCGGTCATGTTACGTCTATAGTAGGAAGTAGGCGATTCATATGGTATTCAAGTCGAGTGCCTACCTTCCTTGATTCAGTGAGTGCCAGGTCGAGTGCTGTCCTGTCCCTATATAGATAGGTGAACTGGGAGTGCTTCCCTGTTTGTTGTCCCTATATAGGCGAACTGGGAGTGCTATCCTTTCTGGTCAAGTGCTTCAGATCGAGTGCTATCCCCTATCCTTCAGTTGTGGGAGGAATCTTTACCCCCTATAGAGAGATGGGTGGGAGGCCCCTACTATTCGCCAGGGTTACGTAACATGCCTAAACGTAGATTATTGTAGGGAGCCCAAACTATAGTTAGTTAACTTGATCTTTCGTCTTACTGGGTCATATGACTGGACAACCTACCGGGGGTGAGAAGGAAGGCCCTATGGGGTCCGGGGTGTTCAGTTAGAGTATTTCCATTACTCACCGATGGGTCTGTAACGATGAGTGCCCTACAATTCTATGGGCCCCCTAAACAGATTATTGCCCAGGATGGTCGGGAGGACTAACTTTCCCTACCGGCGGGTGGTGCATTGGGAGTTATGGAGTCCAGCTGGAAGTAACTATAATAAGGGTAGTGCCTTCCCAACGAACAATCCAATGCTGTTACGCCACGGTCCAGTTGCCCTTTACTCTATCTATAGTTGTTGAACGATTAGAGTTGTATGGTCCTTATAACATCCACGCTCGAGGACATCTGTATGAGACTATCCGAATGAAACTATAGCCGAGCAGTATCCGCCTCCCTAGCCCTTCCAACATTTTACATTCTTTAACTCACCAGTAGGGCACTCCGTGCCTACTGCAGACGTGTAAGGGCCAGCTGGAGCTACCCTACTGGGTTGGACCTACCTATCTACGCCTACCCCTGCAGGCCTATGGTAATGAAAGGGGCCGCCTAGCCTTGGCCCCCCCTTCATATTATTGTAGGGGTCAGGGCAGATCCGAATAGTAGGGAGATTATTGCTGGTGTAGCTGTTCGCCCAAACAATCAATCGAGGCCGTGCTAGGCTGGTTTGATTCCTCCTCAGAGAAGCTATATCTCTATATTCTAGACGTAACATGGTTCTTTCTATACGTAACACATCCCAAGAAATACCATAAGCCTGCACCACCGCATAAGAGGAGGGCTGCTGCGATTGTGCAGTCTCATCCAAGATCGTGAAGCGGGGGGCCCTTCTGGTGCATAGGGAGTGGTTATTCCCTACAATTCATTAGCTAACCTTCACAAGTCGCATTCACTCTTCCCTACCAGCTTCAATCTCTCCGATTTCAGAAAAGTGGCCCTGCCATTTCATCATAGTAGGGGAACGTTTCTCTTCTCTACGGTGAGCTCCGCCCCCTACTATTCTATGGGGAATTGGAGGAGGGCTATGCGAGTCCCTACTATTCTATGGGCCCTACCCCTACTATTATAAGGGTAAGGGGCGGGCAGATTCTCTACGTAAAATGCGCGCGCAACCCGAGCGGGGCCCTGCAGCTGAACCCTACTATTCGTAAGCAGGGGCATGTTACATATAGAATATGGTTTCCCTACCCCCTTCTTTGAATAGTAGGGTGGGATGAATAGGGTTAGTGGATGATTGATCCATGAGGCCAGCCCTGTTCAGAGTGAGTGAGGGTGAGGTTCGACTCGGGCCCCTTCCCCCTTTCGAATATAGGCTGTTCGGCCCCCTATCAATTCTATGGGCTTGGGCCCCTACAATTCTATGGCGGCCCCTCAAATAGATTATTGCCCTACTATTCTATGGGATCCTTCGATCCTTCACCCTGCCTGCTATAAAAAACCCTCTTCATTCCTTTTTAACCTGCCACTTAAAGCGGGTAGGGTTCGGTAGGTTTGTACTTCTTTAGTGGTAGGTTCGGTTGATTTCGAGAACTAGCCTTTTCATTCACGAGAATTCTTCCTTTTGGTTCCCTACAATTCTATGGGGCAGATTTGCACCTGGCCATAGAATTGTCACTTCTCAAGCTAAAACCTCTTTCCTATCTCTTTCTAATGAGTAGCATAAGTCCGTGATTCAATAATCTACGTAACATCACTCCGCGTGAGCGAAAAACTCTATAGGGCGCCTCGCCAAATTCTATGGGAAATCGACTTTGTCGCTTTTTGAATTCACGACCCCTCCTCGGCCACCGACCCATTCAAGGGCAACTTCGTTAAAGGGGTCTATCCAAAGGACAAGGTAAGTGCCCTTGACCAATAATCTGCCCTTCCCCTAACAATAGTAGGGGCCCTTCCTAACTAACCCGCCCTAGCCCCTTTCGCCATATAGGGCAGTTCGAGAAGGCGATCGTGTTACGTATGAATAGTTCAGCTCACCGCGCTCTTTCTGCTGCATTAAAGATGGGAAGGTAAGGTTGACTTATCAGAGTCCCAGCTGCCCGACGCGGTGAGCGATGCGTATCATTGTCTATGCCCTGGGTCAACTTTGTTCCCGGCCCAACCGACCTCGCAACGGTGGGTCGACCCTAGTGGAAGTAGGGCTAAGATAAGTTGGCCTTAGGCCAGGTCTGATGAAAGTATACCGAGCTTGAGGAAATCCACTCCCTCAAGTAAGAATGTTGTTCGTGGAGGGCACTCCCCTTAGAGAATGTGGCTCTTTCGAACTCTACCAAGCAACGCCCCGAGGTATTAAATAAGTCCCCAAGGGCCCTCGGAACGTAGCCCGTTCGGAGAAAAGCGTGGGTGTGTTCGCTCGGCTTCGTTGGGCGAGCCATTCATCAACTCTATTGTGTAGGGATAGAGATTGCAGGGGTAGAGGGAGCCTTTTGATTTATCGCCGGCCGCCCCATATATAGATAGGGGTCCGGAAGCCCATGGAGGCATCTCGGCGCCCGAACACGCAGCAAGTGACTCGCTTATCCGAAAATGTGGGAATAGGGAACCCATGGCTGGGTTGGGAATTAGATCCACAACGCGAACTCAGGGATGGGAGGAAGTGCGCAATGGCTACTGTCAATCATTTGCGTGTTCATAGGGTCATAGGGTGACCTATGACCCCCTTTGACCCATTAAATGACAACATATGTCCCTAGGGGTCCTCGAACCCCAAGGGACATATTCGAATAAGTAATATGGGTCAAAGGGGGTCATAGGTCACCCTATGACCCTCTTTGACCCATTAAACGATGACATATGTCCCTAGGGGTGCTAGCTAGGGGTCATAGGACCCCCAAGGACATATTCGAGTCGTTCATATGGGTCAAAGAGGGTCATAGGTCACCCATTAAATGACGACATATGTCCCTAGGGGTCCTAGGACCCCTAGGGACATATTTGAATCATTCATATAGGTCAAAGGGGGTCATAGGGTGACCTATGAATCTCTTTGACCCATTAAATGATGACATATGTCCTAGGACCGCTAGGGACATAGTCAAATCGTTCATATGTGTCAAAGGAGGTCATAGGGTGACGTATGACCCACTTTTTGACCCATTAAATGATGACATATGTCCCTAGGGGTCCTACGACCCCTAGGGACGTATTCAAATTGTTCATATAGGTCAAAGGGGGTCATAGGGTGACCTATGACCCTTTTTGACCCATTAAACGATGATATGTCTCTAGGGATCCTAGGACCCCTAGGGACATATTCGAATGTTTATTATGGGTCAAAGGGGGTCATAGGGTGACCTATGACCCTCTTTGTCCCATTAAACGATGATATATGTCCCTAGGGGTCCTACGAGCCCTAGGGACATAGTCAAATCATTCATATGGGTCAAAGGATGTCATAGGGTGACCTATGACCCCTTTTGACCCATTAAACGACGACATATGTCCTTAGGGCTCCTAGGACCCCTAGGGACATATTTGAATTGTTCATATGGATCAAAGGGGGTCATAGGGTGACCTATGACCCCCTTTGACCTATTAATCGACGACATATGTCCTCAGGGGTCCTAGGACCCCTAGGGACATATTCGAATGGGTAATATGGGTCAAATGGGATCATAAGGTAACCTATGACCCTCTTTGACCCATTAAACGATGACATATGTCCCTAGGGGTCCTAGGACCCCTACGGACATATTCGAATCGTTCATATGGGTCAAAGGGGGTCATAGGGTGACCTATGACCTTCTTGACCTATTAAATGATGATATATGTCTCTAGGGGTCCTAGGACCCTATGACCCGCTTTGACCCATATTACCCATTCAAATATGTCCGTAGGGGTCTGAGGACCCCTAGGGACATATGTCATCGTTTAATGGGTCAAAGGGGGTCATAGGTCACCCTATGACCCCCTTTGACCCATATTACCCATTCGAATATGTCGCTAGGGGTCCTAGGACCCCTAGAGACATATATCGTCATTTAATGGGTCAGGGAGGGTCATAGGTCACCCTATGACCCCCTTTGACCCATATTACCCATTCGAATATGTCTCTAGGGGTCCTAGGACCCATACAGACATATATCATTGTTTAATGGGTCAAAGAGGGTCATAGGTCACCCTATGACCCCCTTTGACCCATATGAACAATTCGACTATGTCACTAGGGGTCGTAGGACCCGTAGGGACATATGTCGTCGTTTAATGGGTCAAAGGGGGTCATACATCACCCTATGACCCCCTTTGACCCATATGAACAATTGGACTATGTCCCTAGGGGTCCTAGGACCCCTAGGGACATATGTCGTCGTTTAATGGGTCAAAGAGACCTATGACCCCCTTTGACCCATATTACCCATTCGAATATGTCCCTAAGGACCCCTAGGGACATATGTCGTCATTTAATGGGTCAAAGGTGGTCATAGGTCACCCTATGAGCCCCTTTGACCCATATGAACGATTCGACTATGTCCCTAGGGGTCATATCTTGTCGTTTAATGGGTCAAAGAGGGTCATAGGTCACCCTATGACCCCCTTTGACTCTTATATATTAATAATATACATATTAATATAATATATATATATATATATATTACATTATTATATTTAATGAAAATATTACGTTATAATATAGATATAATAATAACATATATATTAATATAATAATATTTATAATATATGTTATATTTAATAAAAATATTACGTTGTTATATATATATATATAATTATACATATTAATATAATAATATATAATACGTATTTTATATATATATAAATTATGTTATTATATTTAATAAAAATAAAAATAATATATATTATATTTATAGATTGTAATAAGATTAACATAAGATATTATTATATATTACTAGATTATATTTTGTATGTTTACATTACGTTATCATATATATATAATATATTAAAATATGCCTTTACATATTAATATAAGTGAAATAATTTAAAAATAAAAAAGTAGAACATTTAAATCGAAATTCTCTCCAAAATTTGAAGATTTTTTGAAATTGACTACCGAGCCATATCGGATATCTGATTTCAAATTGGATATCCGATTTGGAATTAGATATTCGATCAGGCTTGGTATTTACCAAGCCTGCCCAGTCAACCCTAAAGACGTGTTTATAGAGTTTTATTGATACTCAAACTTCGGGTAGTCATCTGACTATGTTCTTTGATCGAAGTTGAATGAAACGAAATAGGTTTTTTAATATCACTCTCTAGATTCCATCAATATAATTTTTGTCAAATTCTGAGTTCGATAAGTATTTATTAGTTAATTATCAATGAAGATTATTGTAAAGTGCTGATTGACATACTGAATGAAAAATAGCTATAACACTGGACTTTTTTTAATCCGAAAAAGTTTTGGTGGAAAATTCATATTTAATTATTGATTTGGAATAAAAATATCAAAAAATATGCGTCACATCCGGGCATGAGTCTAGTTTTCATAGCTATAATTATATTAAAAAAATATTATGATTTGATTTTGATTTAGGTGGTCAGACATACACCTACTTTTTATTTTCGCCCTGAAATTTTCTTAGTACTGCATTAAAATTCAATCTTTTGACCAATCAATTATTTTTTTCTCCTGATAAGGCCTAGTAGTTTAGAAACTACATTCAATTTTCTACAAATTATTTACTTACAACTTTTTGATATAAAGTCCATAACCACTTCAAAATTATGTGTCAAGTTGACATAAACCTGATTTGTTGATTTTTCACTGCCACTTAAGGCCATAGTTTGGTACACCATGATCCTGCACATACCCATATCCTATAACTATAGCAAGGGAACAATTTCCTCAGATAAGCATCATGATAGCTACAAAAATTCTTTCGGCTCTCTTCTGGATAACCAAGAAGTGAAATATGGCCTCAAGAAGCCACGATGATTAGATTCCCTAACTCAGGGATCAAAAGCTACATATTAGAAATGTAGAGAGGAGATGCTTAATAATAGCATGGATGTAAATTTTCCAAACTGGTGAATCAAATACGGCCAAAGGAGATGCTAAGATCTATGTCTATTTGCTCGATGGACAAGACCTAGGGAAGAAATCAATCTAATAGTTGAATGGTTAAAGAGCTTACTAGGTATGCATGTAAATATTATGATTATGGAAAATGAATTTCTTTATTTGGCTTGCCATAACTTATAGATTTGAAAGAGGTACTTTTCTATGGCAATACTAGGATGTATAATGGATATTCAATAAAATTTATAGATTGGGAGATTTGAAGTAGAAAAAGTGGTTGTGTTACCAAGCTTTCAAATTTAATTCTTAGGTCCAAAAATGCTTAAGCTAATAGTTTTGAAAATAGGAACATTTATAGGAATGATAGATTTGGATATAATATTTAGAATAGATGTTAATATGTCTAAATTCAAAACCTTAAATTTAAGGAAAAAGCACAAAATATTTTGTAGTAAGACCAATCTTTGCTAACAATATATACATGATTAATAAAGACCCATCTAAATTTAGCAAAGAAATAGTTGGGGAGAGAACATAGTCCATAACCATGGTACCCTAAACAAGGAGGTACAATATCTCTCAATTAATCAAAGGAATGTACAAGGAATAGAGAAAATATTTTTCCCTCCCAATTTAAAATTGATCACTCTCCTCAATGTAGAAGGAGGAGAAAGAAGCCATGAATATCTTAGCACCAATTATAACTAGAAAGCCATCAAAGAAGGACAAGGCAAATGACTCAAAAGTGGACAAAATTACAGACGAAACTATAGAAAGAAAGGAAGCAAAGATTAGGTTACTTATAGAGGCCTTAAAAAATATGGTTGAAGTCCTCATGAACTAATTCATAGATGAGTTGTATGATGAGGAGGAGCTCAAAACGCACAAATATTTACTATTCTCAAAGATGGAAGAAATAGAGAATTTAGAAAAAGGAATAAAAATACAATTAAATGAAGTTAGAGATAGTGGGACATGGGTAGAAGACTAAGGAAGAGAAAAATACCTTGTGTTTAGGGGTTGCTATCCCAAGTAAGGAAGAACATAAATGTGCTGAAATTTTAGAAAACTAAAGGAAAAAATATCTTCATGAGCTATGTGAGAAAGATGGGATAGCCAAAGGGCAGGCATAATTAATTGATATCTTAATCGATATAAAGAACTATTAGGATTAAACCATAGACAGAAATAACAATTACATGCAAATGTAAACAATATCAAAAAATAATAGATCATACAAAAAAGAACACAAGACACCAAGATTTAATGTGATTCACCCAATCCCTAGTCTATGTCCACCAAAAAACAAGTTTGATATTATTACAATCCGGTAATTATAGCCTGATTACATTTTGTAATCCCTTAGGGTGAAAGCACAAACCTGTGTCACCATTTGTGATATTTGGAGGGGTTATGGCCGAAATAGTTTCGGCCATAACGGTTATGGCCGAAATAGTTTCGGCCATAACGGTTATGGCCGAAATAGTTTCGGCCATAACGGTTATGGCCGAACAAGTTTTGACCATACATACGTGGCAAGTTTCCTCGTCAACGTGACATGCATAGTTACGACTGAAACACATTCGGCCAAAACGGTTTCGGCCGTAACCCCCATGTTTCAAATGACTCAAAATATCATAAAAATAGCCAAAAAGTTATTGACGATAATTTTATACACTAGGGAGTTATGGCCGAAACCCTTACGGCTGAAACCCTTTCGACCGGAACTACCTAGTGGCATCCTAGGTGGCAGTCACACAAGAAAAAATAAGAACTTCTGCAAACTTCTCACTTTGAAAGCCAAATTGACTTACTAAATTAAAATTTTTTTTTAAAACTAAAAATATAGTTTTGTAGGTCTCGGAGTAAAGATTATGATTATGTAATTTTTTAAAAATTTTGATTATGGATAATATGTTATAATTTGAAAATAGTACAAGTAGGTATTTTAAGATTCAAGAAGATGTCTATTCAAAAATAAGAAAAAAATAGTAAATCATGTTCAAAAATTATTATTTTTTAATGCTGCACTAGAGGAGAGTCTTCTTCAAGAATATGTAATTTGTTTTAAAAAATATGTAGGTTTGATGGAAAAAGTTTGACGGGAGAAAAAAATTGTCAATTTTTTATAACTTTGACTTTGACCAGTTATAACTTATAAAATATTAGCCGAATTTCAATTTTTCTTTTTTGGTGCACTAGGTATACATGTTGACTCTAACATATTCCAAAATCAGACCAAAATATGAACATTTTCATATATTTGTTTGACGGAAAAAAACTCTATATTTTTAGCATTTAAAAAAAATTAAAAAATAGATTTTAAAAATTGAAAAATAGATAAAATTTTCACTCAATTTTTTTCAAAAAAATTACAGACATAAACTTCGTCCAATTTTACACATTTCATTAGTTTACATCATCTTCAAATTCTAAGCACAAATGCCACTTTTATGTCATTAAATTTGAAGACTTTAAATTCTGATATCACTTCTCCTTTATAAAAGGTGAGACAGGTTTGTGCTTTTACCCCTTATGACTCAATACCATTGCAAGAACCAATTTTTGCATCACCACACTAAAACAATCCCTAACCCTAAGCCCTTTTATACAAGTGTTTTTATTGCTTTAGGGTTATAATAAATAATTACATGTTGGCCCAAAATCCTAATAAAATAGGGCCCAAATTTTTTTTTTTAAAAGAATTTAAGAATTATGTACAATACTTTCTTGATCATTCACCACAATCTAACAATCTTCCACTTGGAGACTGATCAGGCTCCACACTAAACAACAATCTCCCACTTGGAGACTGATCTTGTAGCTATGTTGCAACTCCATGAGGCTCCCACTAGATCAAACCACTTTGGACTTTGATGGTTTTTTATTCATGTTTAGTCTAGAAGCTTCTCCCTTGTTACTACCTTTGTAAACATATCTATTGGATTGTCATCTATATGTATCTTATCTAGCTTCAATAGTCCATCATCCAAAACTGACCAAATGAAATGGTACCTTAACTATATGTGTTTGGTCTTTGAATGCAGACCAGAATTCTACGCAAGATAAATGGCACTCTCACTATCTATACACAAATAATTATCCTTCTCAGGGTGTCCCAATTCTTCCAAGAAGAACTAAAGCCATATCATCTCCTTAGCTACCTCTATAGCAACAACATATTGTGCCTTTGTAGTGGATAAAGCATTAACCTTCTATAACCTAGAAACCCAACTCATAGTTGCCCCACCAACAGTAAATACATAACCTATAGTACTCCACTTGGTATCAATATCCCCTACCAAATCAGAGTCAACATAGCCTTATAAATCAGTAGTAGAGCCCCCAAAGTGTAAACACTTACTAGATGTTCCTCTCAAATATTTGAGAATCCATTTGACTACATCCCAATGCTCAATTCCAAGATGACTGATATACCTACTAATGACTCCCACTGCATGTGCAATATCTGGCCTTGTACATACCATAACATATATCAAGCTTCTACAGATGAAGCATAGGGTACCTTGGACATCTCCTCCTCCTCTTCTTGTGTCTTGGGACACATCTCCTTAATCAACTTCAAATGACCAGGTAAAGGTGTGTTGACAGCTTTAGCATTCTCCATAGAGAAACATTGCAACACTTTCTCAATATAATTAGCCTAAGATAGCATCAATTTCCTATTCTTCCTATCTCTACAATTCTTCATACCAAGGATTTGTTTTGCTACACCCAAATCCTTCATAACAAATGCATGTGCTAACTGGCATTTCAACCCCTTAATTTGATCCATGTTAGACCCAGCTACAAGCATATCATCAACATATAAACATAAAATAATATAGCTATCATCATTTAACCTCTTAAAGTAAACATAATGATCTAAATGACATCTACTATATCCATGCTCATGCATAAAACTGTCAAATTTTAGATACCATTGCTGAGGTACTTGCTTCAAGCCATATAAAATTTTCTTCAATTTGCACACTAAGTTCTCCTTACCTTTGACCACAAATCCTTTTGGCTGAGTCATATATATCTCTTCATCCAAATCACCATGAAGGAAGGTTGTTTTAGCATCAAGTTGCTCAAAATGCAAATCTTCTGTACCCATAATACTTAAAATAGTACGGGTAGAAGTCATCTTAACAATAGGAGAAAATATCTCACCAAAATCAATGACCTTTTTCTATGCAAATATTTTTACAATTAGCCTTGCTTTAAATCTTTTCTTACCTCCATCCTCTTCTTTTAACCTATAAACCCACTTATTCTATAAAGCCTTTTTACCTACAGACAACTTGCATAAATTCAATGTCTTATTTTTCAGCAAAGAGTCCATTTCATCTTTAATTGTAGACTCCCACTAAAGCTTAGTATCTACTTGCATAGCTTCATCATAACATTTAGGTTCACTAGCATCAATAACTAAAATAGAATACAAAGAGAAAATCATTCTAGAGGTCTAATTACCCTTATTGACCATCTAACATTCACTGCTATGTGTGGTATTTGTTGTTGTAGTTGTTGCACAATATGAGGAATGGCTAGAACATCACCTTTTGAAGTATCATCCAACACTACATAATCATCTTCTCTCTTCTCATGTTGGTGCAACAGATCTTTGTACAACACTTTCTCATTGAATATGACATCCTTGCTTCTTACAATTTTATGATTTTCAATATTTCAAAGCGTATAACACAATTTATTAATGCAATATCCAAAAAATGCACATTTCTTTGACTTAGCTTCTAGCTTGGTTCTATTTTCAGAATGTATATGAGCAAATGCTTCACAACTGAAGATTTTGAGAAAAGAATAACTCACCAACTCACCTTCTTACTAGTCCATGCTTCCTCTGGAATACCATAGCCCAAAGTAGTAGAGGGACCTCTATTAATCAAATATATAGTAGTATTGATAGCCTCCACCCATGTGTAAGGGGAACCTAGCATGTAACCTCATACTCCTTGCATGCTCCATTTTTGTTCTGTTCATGTATTTAGCCACTCCATTTTCCTGTGGAGTCCTTGGAATAGTTTTCTATCTATGAATACCATTAGTGAAGCAATAATCTTCAAATTCATGACTACAATACTCACCACCATTATCCGATCTAAAAAAATTTAATTTCTTACTAGTCTCATTTTCAACCAAGCATTTCCATTTCTTAAAAGTTTGAAATACATCATATTTGTGTCTAAGAAAATAAACCCATAATTTTTTGGTTGCATCATCGATGAATGTAACATAATAACGAGAGCCACCAAGGGAAGATACCTAAGCCTATTCCCATACATCTTTATGCACAAGCTCTAATTTCTCCTTTTTATTTTCCTTCCTAGTCTTCACAAAACTCACTCTCTTTTGTTTTCCATACACAACTTTTATAGAAATCCATATTAACACATTTTAGACCTTGTAAAACTTTCTTTGAATGAAGTACTTTCATACCTTTCCCACTCATGTGCCCAAGTCTATTGTGCCACAACGCTGTATCAAAATATACAATAGTTATTTGTTCTCCCTGCTCAATTGAAACAGCTATTCCTAGACATTCATTTTTCTCTAAAAAAATTAAAGTAGAAGGAATAATATGACTTGTACAAAGATATGAGGTGCCTACTTTCACACCTTTTGATACTACAAGGGAACCTGTTGAAACCTTCCATTTTTTTATCATTGAAAGTAACTACACAACCCTCATCAACAAGTTGCCTTGCTGAACTTAAATTTCCACTCAGCCTTGGAACATGTCTTACCTCATGTAGTAGCCAGTGACCCCATTTTGCAACTTAATCTTAATGTTTCCCTTTCCAACAATCTGACAGAGTTCATTATCCTTCAAATTAAAAAGTCCAAAATCCCCTTGGACATAATCAATGAAAGAACCTCTATGAGGTGTAGCATGAAATGAAGCACCAAAATCTAAAACCCACAAATCATCAACACTTTCTAAAGATAGAAGCAAAGCATCCTCTTCATATTTGTTACTTATGATATTTGCCTCCTTGTGTCCATCTAGTTTATCTCCTTCATTTTCTTTTGAGTCCAACATTCTTTCTTTTGATGCCCTAGTTTCCCACATTACTAGCAATCAATTGGTCCTCTCAATTGAGATCTCCTCCCTTTTGACTTTCCTCTTGATTCCCCATGATTTTTAGAATTACTTGCTCTCTCAATCATTCTACCTCAACTTTGTTCATTCAAAACACTTCCTTATGTAGATCCACCTGAGGATTTTCTACGAGTTTCCTCGCTGAAAATAATATCAATCACATCATCTTATTTTAGGGAACTAGATCTAGGAACAAAATTACTCACAACCATTATCAAGCCATTCCAACCTTCAAGCAAAGAACACAAAATCAAGAGAGCCCTAATTTCTTCATCAAAATTAATACCCATAGAAGATAACTGACTAGTAATAGTATTTAACTCATTTAAATGATCTGCAACAGATCCACCTTTTGTCATTGTCATATCAAATAAATGCTTCATGAGAAATACCTTGTTTGAAGCGAAGGGCTTTTCATACAGTTTTGCTAGGGTTTGCATCAACTCTTCTGTTGTCTTTAGTTTTGTAATATTAAATGCCACTAATGGTGCCAGACATAATCAGATGCTTCCAAGTGCCTTTCTACCCAAAAGATCCCAATCATCATCTGAAAAAGATCCCTAATTCTTGGTTTTGCCTTCCAATGACTTTCATAAATCCTTCTAATAAAGATAGTCTTCCATTTGCATCTTCCATAACTAAAATTTCTACCGATTAAACTTGTTAACCCTCAACTTAGCCTTGTCTATCATCACTCCAACTCAACCGTGAGACTCCCACTCAACTGTGAGACTTTCCTATAGAGGATAACTAAAAGAAAACAACCTTGCTCTAATACCACTTGTTAGGATTAAACCACAAACAGAAATAACAATTACATGCAAATATAAACAATATCAAAAAATAATAGATCACACAGAAAAGAACACAAGACACCAAGATTTAATGTGGTTCACCCAATCCCTGGGTCTACATCCATGAAACAACAAGTATGATATTATTAAAATCCAGTGATTACAACCTAATTGTATTCTGTAATCCCTTATAGCTCAATACCACCACAAAAACAAATTTTTGCATCGCCACACTTAAAAAATCCCTAACTATAAGCTCTTTTATACAAGTATTTTTACCACTTTAGGGTTATAATTAATCATTACATGTTGGCTCAAAATCTAGATAAAATAGGGCCCAATTTTTTTTTTTTTTAAAGAATTTATGAAGTATGTACAATACTTTCCTAATTAGTCACCACAGTCTAACAATCTCCCACTTGGGGACTGATCAGGCTCCACACTAAACAATAATATCCCACTTGGAGACTAATCCTTTAGTGCCCAAAAGAATTTATGAAGTATGTATAGTACTTTCTTGATCAGTGACCACAATCTAACAAGAATTGCATCTCAAACACCAAAGTACACATCATTTTGCTTTAGGAAACCACAAATATAGTTTTACAAGCCATAGTGTCAGATTCAATTTTATACATACATAACATCCCTAGGGTGAAGGGGGATTAAGGATTCTCGAGAGGAATGATCATCAAGAGGTTTAGCTATAATTGGGACCCAAGAAACATTTCCATATCATCTTTAGAAATACATAAAAATTGGATGTGTGGATTTTTGAAAGGTAGTAGGTTAGACTTTCACTTTAGGCTTTTTAATGTGTATGGTCCAACTCAAAATAGAGATAAAGCTAGGTTGTGGGAGGACATAGAGGAAAGGCTTCTATCAGAAGGAGAATGTAATGTCCCCTACATTGGGGTTAGTTTTGGTCAAGTAATACCTAAAAAATAATGGCTATAATCACAACAATAAAAAAACTAATTATATCATTCTACCCTTTAATTTAGCCCCAATCTTAAGGACATCTCAAGATTGGGCTTCCTAGCTCATAGCTATCTCACCATCTTCTCGTGAGTGCAGGCCTTAAGATTCTTCTTGGATGGGACATCCTATATCCAAGGCCAATCACATATGCATATGTTGACATCATCAAATTATTTTAGAACAATGAAGATTATCTATCGATCATGTCCATGGTGGTCAGATGGAGATCTTAACATCTTGCATACCTCATCCTTCAAGTCTCATTAATCTCCATGGTGCTAAACCCATAGGTTAACACAATATTATCAACTTTCTATTATTCCTCATATTAGGAGTTGATTATCATAAATATATTCATTTAGTTTCTATAAATAAAATCATTTATATTTAGCTATTGTTTTTCCCTTATCTACCATAGCATTATGTCATCAATAAACATATTTAATAAACTCCAGATAGTAAAATTTATCAATATTAATAAGAACAACATTTCATACATATCAAATTATGTTATTATAGAGAGACAATATTATAATAGAGTTATAATTGAGATATCATTTCATTCCTTAATCAATTGTGATTTGATATTGAATTGTGTTATTAGAGGGGATATTAGAGAGAAGGGTTTTCTATTATAGTAGGCAATTTCAATGTCATTCTCAGACTTTTAGAGAAGATATTGTTGTGATGTGGAGCCTAATTAGACTCGAAGGTTTATTTGACATAGTATACCTTTAGATTATTTCTATGGCGTTTTAGGGATAGCACACTAGGTGTGCTCCCTATCGTAGTATAGGTTAGTGTCAAGGGGCAATGCCCTTGTACCAATTTTTGCTGGAAGTGCCTCCGAAGCCAAAAATGGCCTTATATTGTAAAAGGTGTCAGCTACTATTTCCTATTGGATGATTTATTAAATCCCTAATTTTTTAAGCAACAAAATCTTTTATAAAATGGCCTAGGGTTAGGGATTTCATAATGTATGGTAATATAGTAGCTTTAACTTGCAGTGGTATTGAGTTGTAAGGGATTGCAGAGTTTAATCACTAGATAATAATATTATTGGACTTGTTGTCAGTTCATGTAGCCCAAGTTATTGGGTGAACCATGTTAAATCTTTGTGTCATGTGTTGTCTTTTGTTCAATTTATTATTTTTGAATATTGGTTATATTTTCAAGTAACTATTATTTCTATTTGTGGCTAATCCTAACATGATGAGGTAACAATACTCCCTTAGTGTCATTAAAATATTTCCTAGATTAGGTTAATAGGCTAACCTTTTTGAATTATCTATATCAGATAATACCTTCAAATTGAATATTGGAAGAAAGGGCTGTAGTAATATAGTTGAGAAATGGGATAGGTTTCTATATTATGATCATCTCTCAAAGGAAACAATGACATTACAAATGGTTGCTCAACCTATTTCAAGTTTGGATCACTATCTTGTAGAGCTAAGTATTTTGGTAGACATACACCCTTACAACTTCCCTTTTAAATTTGAACAAATTTGGCTAAAAAATGAAGAATGTATTAATCTTATCAGAAAATGGTGGTAGGAAATTTTGGGTTCTGGGATGTATCAAGTAGTTAGAAAACTTAAGATTATCAAAAGAAAGTTAAAATAATGAAACTCATAATTCTTTGGAAACATATTTGAGGATAAATTTACCTTGTAGGACAAATTCACATATTTAAATAAGGAAGTTATTTTGAAAGAAATGAGTGAGACTTAATTCCTTGAAGAGAAGACATTAATGCAACAATATGAAGAGGTGTTGGCTAAGGAGGGGTTGTTCTAGAGGTAGAAATTGAGGGAGACTTGGATAGAAGTTGGGGATAATAATTAAAAAATATTTTTACAATAGATCATAACATAGAAGGGCTATCAATAGAATAACTTCAATTTAGGCAATAGATGGTAGTCTGAAAAGTTTACCCATAGGAATCAATCTGGAGGTCATAGACTATTTTGAAGATATTTATAATTATGAAGTAAGCTCCAATCGAGTTTCTCAAAAGAGAATTATCTCAAACATCCCTAAATTTATTTCTACCAAACATAATAGAATCTTGTTAGCAAGGGTCACTAAAAAAAGGTAGATGAAGCCCTCAAATAGATGAAATGAGAAAAATGACTTCTAAGCCTAAATGGTTTCCCTACCCTGTTCTTTGAGAAATGTTGGGATTTAATTTGTGATAATATTACAAAAGCCCTAGAAGGAGTTAGGATCCCTAGAAAATTATTGAGAGAAGTCAACAATACCTTTATAGCTCTTATTCAGAAAATAAAGAAAAATGAGAACTCATTTGGTGAGTTCAAATACATAGCACTATGCAATACCCTCTACAAATTATTCAAAAATATTTTAGCATGTAGATTACAGAGATTACTACCAAATTTTATTAGTGAATAATAGACAAGTGTTGTCCAAGGTCGATCTATTTATGACAGTTCCATAATAGCCCAAGATGATATTCATTCAGATCAAAACAACAAAATGCCTAGCATGCTCATTAAGCTAGACATTAAGAAAAAAATATGATAGGATTGATTGGTACTTCTTATGTAAATTTTTTGAGGCCCATGGCTTCTAAAAACACTAGATTAACTTTATTTTTTTGACTATATTTCCACTTTGAGGATGTCTATCGTAATCAATAGTGCCTCGGTAACCTTATTTTTTAATGTATTACTACTCTAAAGATGTTTATCCTATGGATTGGACAAGGAGATCCCATTTCACATTTCCTCTTCATCTTGATGGAAAATTCCTTTAGCAGATCAATTTCTAAATCTTGAGAGAATGAAAAAACCAAAGGCGTCCCTTTCATGAGTAGTGTAGCCTTATTGACTCATCAACACTTTGTGGACAATACTAAGTTATTTTAGGAGTCCTTTGAGATGTTACAACCTTGTAAAGGGTTCTCTTGGATTACTCCAAAGCACAGGGTCAAGAAATCAACAAAGAATATTTTATTTTAATGTTATATCTATATTAATATTTTTAACTATAATTTAGCTGAAAATTTCAATATTATTATACATATTATTGACATTAGGAAAAAATCAAATTGTGATATTGCATTTGAAAAATTAGAATGAAAATTTTAAGAAAAATATATTTTTGTTTAATCTTAAATAATTTTAAAATACTGAATACTAAAATAATATTTAGAAAATTATTAAATATTGAAAACCATTATTAAATTAGAAAAAAATATTTTATTTTAATGTTATATCTATATTAATATTTTTAACTATAATTTAGTTGAAAATTTCTATATTATTACACATATTATTGACATTAGGAGAAAATCAAATTGTGATATTGCATTTGAAAAATTAGAATGAAAATTTTAAAAGCCATATCCAATTGATTTAAAAAATTAATAAATGTAATAGAAAATATAATATTATATTTGCTGGGTGCAAAATATAATGTTAAATGTAATAGCAAATGTAATATTAAATGTAATAGTAATTTTTTTACATATAGATGTATAAATAAATTTTAAATTATTACAAAATTGTATATAAATGTTGGTTAAATTATAATTAAAACTAAAAATTAATTATTTTTTCAATATTAAATAATTACTTTATTTGATACAAAAATATTCAATTACTTTTTTCAATAATTGAATGACAAGTTCAAATATATTTACAAATGTTATTTGAATATTTCAACTAAAAAATTATAGATTGATTTTTTTTATTTGAATATTTAGAATTATAAATCAAATATATTTTATTTAATATTATCAATAAAAAAATGTAATAGTAAATTCTTAACTTAAAATTTTATTACTATATAATATTATTTATTTAGAATAATTTATAAATTTTATTTCATAAACCAAAATTATTACAAAATAGTATAGAAAATATCATCTAAGTTATAATTATTACAAATATTAGTATAGATGTAAGTTAAAAGTATGTTAATTTTTTTCTTATTTAATAATGTTTCCTATATTTTGTAATTATTTTATTTAATAAAAAATTTTAAAAGTATTCAATTACTTTTTCAATAATTCCAATGATAATTTTGAATAATTTTATAAAATGTCATTTAAAATATCATAAGTAAAGATTATAGTTTAATTTTTTTATTTAAATATTCAAACTAAAAATAAAACATATTTTATTTACATTTAAAATAATTTATTTAATAGTAAGTTCTTAGCTTATCTAGGTAACTATATAATATTATTTTTAAAAAAATTAATAAATTAAGTTTACATTTTTAATAAGTTAAACTTGGAATATTATTATCCATATCATATTACTTCTACCTTTAAATAAAAATATTATCAATGAATTTTTAAAATCAATTAGATATTGTTTCTTAAAATTTTCATTATAATTTTCCAAATGCAATATCACAATTTTATTTTTTCCTAATGTCAATAATTTTTTTTTTGTAATAATATAGAAAATTTCAACCAAATTATAGTTTAAAATGTTAATATAGATATAACATTAAAATAAAATATATATTTTTCCTAATTTAATAATAGTTTTCAATATTTAATAACTTTCTAAATATTATTTTAGTATTCAGTATTTTAAAATTATTTAAAATTAAACAAAAATATATTTTCAACATATCAATGTAATATTCAAATAAAAATTTATTATGTATGATTTTTCACATTAAACTAAACCTTCAAATAAATAATAAAAAGGTTTTTGTTAATAAAAAATAGTGTACTTGCTTTAATGACCTATGAGCTTTAATTGGCTCAAAAATGTATTTCTCTTCCTGTCAACAAAGGACAACAGTAGCACGGGCAGCGCAGGTAAAAGGGCAGCGGGCTAAGTGCAAATATGTTGCACCGTAGTCAGTGCCCTTACTCGAGTGGCCATGTGAAAAATAATATTATAATCAATGATTATTAATCTTCTATCTCAAGTACTTAGGCCCGTTTGGTTGAGGGGATAGGAATTGAGAAATTGGAATTGTTTTTCTAGAATTGTTTTTCTGGATTAGGAATTGGTTTTCTCTGTTTGGATAGAGAAAATAGAAATTAGAACTTGATTTTATTGGAACTGTCCTTTGAAAGATGATGAACAGATGTTTATCCAACCCCATCCGCCACCTGTTGAATTACATAAATTTTGATATGAGAATCAGAAAAAAAAAAAAAAAATGTTAAAGAATAGAAGGCAGATAAGGCCTGAGATTATTATAAAGAAGCGAGAGTTGACTGGCGATCTGCAAACCATGTGTACAGTAATAGCAGACCGTTATGCAACAAAGACAAAATGTTGAAATAGAGAATAAATCTGGAGCACCCCTGCATATTGCAGAGCTTTCACGGGGGCCACCCAACCGCTCGCCTTCACGGGTCACGATTTCACCATAAAATCTTATGTAACTTCTCAAACCCTTATAGATCTTCAATATATATATTTTTTCAATACCATCAGTTTGAGAATGGCCATGATTTTTCATTTTGGGGAGCTCCAATAGGAAGTTATAATGAAGTGGATCTGAAAACATTTTCAAATAAGAAAAATTCAAAATGGGAATGGGAATAGCAATTCCAATAACAAGTATTTTGGAGAATGGACAAATGCTTATTTTGGGGCAAAATGGGAATACATATTCCTATTCCCAATTCCAATTTGGCGCAACAAACAAAGAATTAAAAACAAATTGTAATTTTCTATTCCTATTCTGGTTGCATTCCAGCAACCAAACAGACCCTTATTTAACTTAAAGGTTCATAAGGTAGAACACTTGGTGAAGGTTTTGCAAATGGAATTGCAAGCTTTGGGTTTAACCATGGAGGAAACTCTGTAGTTAAGCACACTCAGATTGGAGTAGTACTAGGATGGGTGACCTCCCGAGAAGTCCTGGTGCTTCACCCCTGTGAGCATCACCTAGATCCAATGAGTGCTAAGTGTTCCTTTTATTCTCATGAGAGATGGATTCATGTTGAATCACTACTCATGAAACATGGGTCAATGAGTTTGACTCAAAATCACACAGTTAAATTATGATAGTAATATCGCAACTTATATAACTGTAAAAAATTAAGTCAAAGCTAACGTTGATAAATAACACAATTACAACTTCACCAATAAATACAAACAGAAAGAATCAATGCAATGAACACAATATTTTTGAAAAAACTGTCACTAGAAAACCCCTAAGTGAAAATCAGTTCTACAGATGAGGTATTATAATATACTTTAGCAAATCAAGAGATAGAAAATTTCTTCTCTTACTGGCAGAACTGTGACAACCTCTCAATTTCTCTTGCTAATATTCCCCTACCGTTGTTCCCAACACTATCACTATGTCCTTGCTAACACTACAAGACTATTTTCTATCACTATAAATTATTTCTCAAACTTGTATTCTTCTAATGCCCCCTAACTCCCTTTTATACTATTCCTATTGGAAAACCAACGGATGAGACAAATTCTCAATCAACGGTCAAGATTTAAAACAATTTAACAACCCTAACCAAGTTGGTTTCTAGTTGCTTCTAAAAGGAGTCAATATTTAACATATAATTGTCACTACTCTAACTAATTAGTTAGGAAAACTATTATTTACTAAATAATAGCTTGTGGATAAACAACTTTCCAAAGCTAACAAACTAACACTCCTTAGCGAGGAAGCTATTCTACATGACACCCAACTTATCTATGAAGAAAAATAATTTTTCCTTTCCCAATGTCTTAGTCAGAATGTCTGCTATCTAGTACTCTGTAGGTATGTACTATAGATAAACAACCCCCCTTGTACACAATCTTTGATGAAGTGATATTTGATGTCTATATGTTTAGACCTATCATGAAACACTAGATTCTCAAACAACTTGATGCAACTCTGATTGTCACAGTGTATCACACTTATCTTCTAAAGCCATATAGCTTCACATGTCACCATGCTAGCTACTATATATTTTGCTTCTACTAAACTCAGAGTCTTAAAATTCTACTTCCTACTAAACCAAGAGACAACTCTTGTTCACAAATTGAAAAAACACCTTGAAGTGCTCCTCTTATACATTGCACTTCTTGCCTAGTCAATGTGAGTATAACATATCAATTTAATACCTTCACCTTGAACATATATGATCCCATACTCACCTAACTATGCAAGTAATAGAGCACATGCTTAGTCGTTGTCCAATGTATTCTCTTTGGTTGAACCATGAACTGACTAATAGAGTTTTCTACAAATGTTATATTTGGTTTGGTGTTGACCAAATACATAAGTGAACAAATCAACTGCCTATATAAGGTGGGATCTACATCCTTCTCCCTGGATGTATCTACCTTCCTCCAATTAATGATCATGGTTGTAGACATGGCTTTGCAACCCTCCATCCAAAATCTCTTCAAGATTTCAATGCAATATTTTCCTTGACCAAGGAAAATTTCTCCATCTGTCTACCACACCTCCATGCTTAGAAAGTAGTGCATGTCCCAGATCCTTCATCTCAAATTTTTCTGCGAGGTCTCTCTTTCAACCCTCTATAAGCCTTAGTGAACCTATACGAAACATGTCATCCACATAAAGAAAAAGAATGAGAACCTGTTCAAAATGCAATGAGTAATTGAGAGGGGAGGGGTGAATCAGTTACCATAAAAATAATTTCAAGTCCCATAGATGTCAACTTAAACTTTTCACTTGATAATCCAATTCCTTACTCTACTCGGTTAGAACTAAATACTTCTTTGTAGCTCAGTTAACAAAGCACTCTTATGATATTAATGTGTTTTAACCTTTAGTAATTAAGTTGTAGAAACATAAATCATACAAAAAATAACATGAACACATATGACACCAAGATTTAACATGGAAACCCAATTTGGGAAAACTACCAATGCAAATAGTTACAAATTTTCACTCTTCTAAAGGGAGCCCTGTTAGGAGCCAACACTATTGAAGGTTACAACACATACAATTAAGTATGACCTTGTTAGAGGATTTAGTTCACCTTGTTAGGAGTAGCCTTGTTAGAAGTCTTTAGATACACCAATCTAGAAATGCCACCTTATTAGAGGATTTACAATATGAGAGTTAAGTCAACTTGGTTAAGATATTTTCTTCACTGCTACAATGGTTAGAGAATAACAATGATTTGAATTGATTAATGAAGCAACTGACTTTACAAATTTAGATTTTTGTTCTAGCTTGACCTCTAGGTCCATAAGAGGAATGTTATCTTGGCATCCATTTGATGGATCTATAATCCCATTTGTGTTACAAATGAGTGCATAGTTAGAATAGAAGTATACCTAGCAACTGGAGTAAATGTCTCATAGCCTATTCCCTCCTTCTAAGAGAAACCATTTTCCACAAATCTTTACATGTATTTCTTGATGCTACCATCTACACCGTGATTTATCTTATAGAGCCAACATGAACTAATTATTGCCCTATCTATTGGTAGAGGTATTACCTCCCACACATCATTCTGCATTATTGAGGAATGTTCTTCAACCATATCATCTCGCCATACCTGATGCTATGCAATCTCCTAATAGATGGAAGGCTCACTATCTACCAAGTCACTAACTAATGCCACATAGTCATTGAACTTGGTTGGTTTTCTTTGTTGTCTAGTATTCTTCCTAGGAGATCCCACAAACTCCTGGGTATCCCTTTATATATTTTGAACCTCATGGTTCCTATTGCCAACTATAGAGGATGAAATTTCAACCTGTATATCCTCTTGATGCATTTCGTATTGCACTAGTTGCTCCACATTCTGCAAATCTTCACTATTTGAGCCTACACTTGTACTGGTAACTGTACTTGAGCTTGGTTGCCCTTGAATAGGCCTTGGAGCTTCTGCTAGCTTCTCACTCTAATCATATGCTGGAATATCTATGTACCTTCTAAATGCCTTATCCTCCATGAAATTTACATCACATTTGACAATGATTCTTCTATTCCTTGGAATTAAAATCCTATATGCCTCTAAGGTTTCATTGTACACAACAAAGTACCCCCTCTCTCCAGTCTGACCTAACTTGGTATGTGTATCACATGGAACATGACAATATGCCAAAATACCAAATATTTTGAAATGACTAACATTATTCTTCTTACTTGTGAAAGCTTCCTCTAGTGTCCTCGTCCCTACTACCTGTCGTGTAACCCTATTCTGAATGTATTCCGTTGTACTACATGCCTCTTTCCATAAGTAGTCAGTCATGTCTTGGTCATGTAGCGTGTCCCTTGCTGCCTCTAATATAGAATGAATCTTCCTCTCAATTACTCCATTTTTTTAGGGATCATAAGGAACAATTCACTCTCTCTTAATTTCTTCTCTACTACATGTCTCTTGGAATCTATTTCCTTTGTACTTTCCTCAATTGTTTGACTATAGAACCTTTATCTTCCTTCCTATTGAGTTGTCCACAAGAGCCTTGAACTCTTGGAAGTGACTGCAAACTATTAGAAATTTGTTTAGTGCTCTCCTTAGGATTTGTGATAAGGGCTTAACTGCCTCCTTTGTAAGTACTATAAGTTGAGTGGTTGTATTAGGAATTGACACATCACTCTTTTGGTGCAATGGAAACCCTACTCTAACAAGTGTTATCAGAGCTTGGTCATAGGTTTGAGTCCTCAGAGCCTTGAGTAATGCTGAGGGGGAGATTGCAAGAAATTCGTTCAATTCTCCCCTTAGGATTCATGACAAGGTCTTGACTACCTCATGTGTACTATAAGTTGAGTAGTTGTATCAGGCATTGACAATTTGGCATAATGATACATTCTTCATTGATGTCAATGGAGGAGATGAGCACACGAAAAAAATCTTACATAATGGGGGTGATGAACACAAAGAAAATATTCTCTATAATGAGGGAGATGAACCTAAATGAGAGTATGTACATGAAAAGTGTCTTCTGTTATGGGAGAGATGAATAGTTTTCTACATTGGGGGAGATGAATATATGTTGTATAGTATGAATGAAGATGATGCCAAAGGGGAATAATACATTTTGTGGTATGACAAGATGAGAGAGATATAGAAAGAAGAAATTGATTAATGTCAATAGGGGGAACCATTGGAGGTACATTGAGTTATATCAATGGGGATAAGTGTGAACAATTAATGCTCATCTTTGAAAGCTAAGGAAACACAGATGGAGATTTATTTTGGTAGCTTTGAGATTTTATTGATGAAGAGGATTTGAAAAGAGGATGACTACAAGAGCAGTAACTGATTTGGTATTCATGGACTTAGATGTTTTTCATCTATGTTGCCATAAATGTAAAAGGGGGATATTTTTAGTAATGAATTCTGATGCTACTCCTTTGGAGGAGTATACTAAGTAGTTGGGGAGATTATATGATTCACATGTTGCATTCATGACCATGTTTGTCATTGATGTCAACATAGTATTGTTATGTATAAACTATTAGATTAACAAACATAGATCAAGATAGTTTAGCTCATGTTTTAGAGATGAAGGTTAGTGACGATAAGGATATATTCTATAGTGAGTCTTTAGTATGCATCCAAGTGCGTGAGAAGAGATATGAAGATAGGTTGCAGTTATGTGATGTTTGGTTAAGACTATTATGAAATAAAGCATTTGAGTAGCAATTTTTTATTATCGGGTTATATTTTTAACATGCATCATATTATCTTGATCTATGAGGTTAGACAGAGGAAGAAGAAATCTTCATGGTATCATGACCAAGTGCATGAGGTCCAATATAGTGTGTGTGAGAGTATGCAATTTACTATGAGTCGCCAGTATTGTGTAATTGTAAAATGAATGTTTATCTCAATGAGTTCCTAATATAATTAATTCGGAATGCCACAAGGCTGACTCAAGGATTTTATTGAGGAAATAGTATAAAGGAAGGTTATTTTCCTTTTCTTTATGTGTGATTTGAAGTCAAGAGAGAAAGAGAATAGTACTTGGTAAATATGAGTAAGCTATCCAGGGGATTATTAGATGTGAAGTTTGTGATTTGGTATCGAGATCATGGAAAGATGATTGGTTCGGTAAGAGGGTAGAAAGAAGAAGTAAAAATTATATTTTTTTCTATCATTCAACAAGGAATAATACTAAGGTCAGTTGGGCAATGAGTTCGGTGGTGTTTCCCTAAAGTTTTTTGGACAATGGGTCCTTCTATCTTCCACAACTCCTAGTAGGGTTTTAATCTCCTATTAGGGATTCAAAGTATCCTAACATGGACTGATATATACTAAATGTATTTCATAGATTCCTAATGGAGTCTATCCTCTTAAAATGAACTTTTATATTAGTATATCATTTTGTGGCTATTATCTCCACCAGGGTTTTCATCTGATCAAGGGTTTCCTTAGTTAATAGATCTGGTGTTATTGTGTACGTGCATCTTCTTATGGTTGCTGATTACATTTATCACATGGTTAAGGTTTAATAAGGTTGATAATTGTTTTAATAGTTGGATAATTGATTCACCACCCCTCTTAGTTATCTTGGTGGACTTTATATTCTAACAATGAAAACCTCATCCTTGCTCTTCAAAATGTATATCTAGGTCTTTATAGACAAATCACCAACAAAAATAACATATTACTCATATCCTTTAAGAGAATTCATTGACATTGGTACACACACATTTGAATGTACTAGATCAAGAACACCTTTAGATCTAGTGTCACTCCTTGGAAAAGATTCTTTCCAAACATACACCCCTTACATACATCATCATGCTTTGTGCTCACCTCTGGAACACCTATCACTGTCTCACAAAGAAATTTAATTGCTCCACGATGAATATGGCCCATCCTCCTATGCAATAACCCTTCAATATCTTTAGGAATATTTCTACTCCTAAGTTCCACAGGAGCATCAAACTGTAGCCTATAAAGGTGATCACACTTCACTCCAATAGTTATGGGTGACTTCCAATTCTTATGCTTGATGAACATGTGTCCCTTTAAAGAGAAAATTTTACCCTTTATACTGAAATAAAGATACAAAAATAAGATCTATAACTAAGCCTATCACATGCAACACATCATCAAGTGGAATTATCTTTCTATTCTCCCACTGAAACTGAATAGTGCAAGTTTCTGAACTGAGTTGAATTTGGACAAGTTTTCCATAGAAATATGGATAATGGTGTTCTCCTCCTTATAAATTAAAGAGAAGTACTCTCTAACTCATGTCATATGAAATGACGCTCCACTATCTATATACCAAACATACTATGAGGTTGACATAACCATACAAGATATGAGTGCAAACTCATCTTCTATTCTACTGGAGAGTTCTTCTACATGCTGAAGCTTTCACCTCCTTCTTTCCCTTCTTCCTTTATGAGAAATCACTAACATAATGACCATACTTTTGACAACCAAAGAACTTGATCTTAGATATGTCCTTCTTCTTCTTCTTCTTCTCACATTGTGTATTTCCTAGACCCCTTCTTTTCTTTCCCCTTCCCCTCTAAGGCAATGTTTTGTTGTCCCATCTCACTTTTTTGACTCTTGTTGGCCCCATTGAAAAGATTTAGTCTAAAATCCTCCTGATTGAAATCCCTCCATAGTTTATCCCATCTCAATAAGGTATCTCATACACTAACAACTTGAAAAAACACACCCCACTAATTTGTAAACCCATTTAGGGCCATTCTCACTAGCTCATCGTCATTGGGACTATCTCTAGCAATTGCTAACTCATCCTTGACAAGTCTAAGCCTAGTGGGGTAACTTGTGATGTCTTCTACCTAGTTCATCAAGGTGATCTTCAACTTATCTCTGATAATCATCTTCTTTTTGGTGGTAGAATTGTAGTACATATTCAAAATGGCATCCCACATCTTCTTCATTATATCTAGCTCCATGATATGTGGAACAATATAGCCCTTGACACCATCAAGGATTATCTTCCTTAGCTTGGCATCATCCTTCTTGTATGTTGCAAGTTGTATCACATCTATAGGTACAAATACAAAACTAGTAACATAATGCTTGATACAATTTTCTTCTAGAAATAAGGAAAGTATTGCCTTCTACACAGCAAAATCTCAGGCACCATCCAATCTGTCTCAATCTCTCAAACTTGTTGAAGCCACCTGAAGGGATTAAAGCAATAATAAATATAAAGAGATCAACCTAAGTTTTATAAACCCCTAATTTCTTTCCAAGGGAAATGCTTCTCTACCCTCAACATTGCTTTGATACCATTTGAAAATTACTATTGTAGTCACTGATTCTTAATCTCCTATCTCAAGTGATTATTTTAGTACCAAAAACTAATCCAAAGCTATCATTGATAAATAACACAACTACACATTCACCAATAAATACTGAAATAAATAAGCAATACAATGAACACACTATTTTTGGATAAAATGACCTTGCAAAACCTCTAAGGAAAAACTAGTGCTATAGATGAGGAATTATATTATAATTTAGAAAATCAAGAGATACAAAATTCCTTCCCTTTTATTGGTAGAACTCTTAAAACCTCCCAATTTCTCCTATTGATATTCTCTCACTATTATTCCCATCGCACTACGTCCTTGCTAACACTGCAAGATTATTTTCTATCACTAGAAATTCTTTCTCAAACTTGTGTTCTCCAAATGCTCCCCTAGCCCCCTTTTACACTACTCCTATTGGAAAACCAATGACTAATATTGATTCTCAATCAATGATCGAGATTAAAAACAACTTAACAACCCTAACCAAGTTGGTTTCTAGTTGCTTCTGAAAGGAGTTAGTTATTTAACAAATAATTATCCCTACTCTAACTAATTAGTTAGGAAAACTATTATTTACTAAATAATAGCATGTGCAAAAATAACTTTCCAAAGCTAACAAACTAACAACCAACATAGGAAAAAGACATAAATAATTGAAAAGGAACAAAAATATCATATTTAATGCCTAATAAAAAATGAAGGGTAAAAAAATTGGTTATTAGAAGGCCCTCTCTGGCCACATGAAGAGGCACTTTGATGCATTTTGCAATTTTCCAAATATTTTGAGTCTCGCTCCTATAAAATGAAACTCATGTGACATTTTTGTCTACTTCTTTGATATGGTAAGGTGTTTTAATTATAGTGATCATTCGTACTAGGTAATCATAATGATATGTCTATAGGTGGATTTTGAGATACCAATATTGTTGTTGAGAAACAATGTAATCAATAGAAGGTAGTGTGGACGAGTGGAGGGAATCTGTCCACAAGGCTCTACCAAAATCAAACTCATGTCAGCCATGTGGTTGTGTTGTTCTCATTTTTTACAATGTAAAGAATCTCATTATATTATTTTAGTTGGAATTAGAAGCTATGTAATTCTTTCTCCAAACAAGTTATTGGAACAAACTCTGTTTAATAAGAAAAAGGCATTAGTGAATGCTAATCTCATGTCTTAAATCTACATTTCTCTACTTCATCTCAATTTTTTAAACATAATGCTAGTGGTAGAAAGTATGATGTGATGCATCCCTTATTTTTTTATTTGTTTTGTTGTTAAAATTCAACCTCAACACATACTATATACATCAAAATGAAATCATGATCATATAAAGGACTACTTAATTAAAAAATATATATTTTCAATCTTTACTTTTAGAAAATAATTAACTTAAAATTACACTCCTAAGAACAAAAAACATGAAAACAATTTTTATTTGACATAAAATCTTTAAATAAATAAATAGTCCATTAATAGATATTTAAGAGAAATGCTAATTTGAAATCCAAGGGTTTCAATACTAGACTATCATCATTGGGTTCCATATTTGTTTTTCTAATGATAGTGAAAAAACTACTTACTAAATAATAATAATGGAAGTGTGTAATCAGTAACCAAAAGGAGAACATAATGTGGCATGTTAAGCTCGTTATTTGTTTAAATTTTGCCAAGCTCATTTCTATTATTTAGATCCACATGGTAGAAAAACTTACTTTATCCTATGTAAATAGATAATCAACGAAATATATAGTGAAGTGAATGAAGGCTCACCATCGAGGCATGAAAGTGGAGATAGAAAAAGTTCACTCTATAACAGTCCTATAGTTTATAAAAATAAGATTGAAATAAAATATCATTAAACTAACTCAAGTAACAATGATCAAAAATTAATATTATATGAAAGATTAAAATTTTAAAATTAAATAATAAATTTGGGATCAGATACTTTTAAAAAAAATAAATTATAAAAAATAGTAACAATGTAATTTTCATATTGTTCATAATATTTGATTTTACAAAAACATAGAATAAAATCTCACTTCCTATATTTCATCCCTCACATTCTCCTTATCTTAAGTCCATAGATTGTAGTACAAAACAATTAAGAGGTCTAGTTTTTAAGGTTATGGTTTCAAGTCTTTTAATTCTTTTTCTTTTGTTGTTGATGCATTAGATTCATTTCAAATCCCTGTACCCCTTCATAGCTCGTCATTATCATCAAATCTATAAGGTTTTTTTTTGGTTTTATAACGGGTTTTTAGATTTGTACGTTGGATATCATTTGATTTTATTTTCGCTCCCTTTTATATTCAAGATTTTTAACTTTATGTGAAAACTCTAAATAGTTAATCCATCACACTAAATTTTCATTTTAAAAAAAAAATCAACAATAGTCCTCATTTTTAAACCTTTTGATCAATCCTTTTCCATAATAATTTTGATGGCCATTTTTTTCTACCAAAGTTTTATTTATTCAATTGAAGTTATGATATGTTTGTAGGCAGATTTCAATTTCAGTTTTTAATGTTTATGTTAATGCAACCGAGAGTAATGAGAGAACAAGAGGTGGATCTAGGATGAGGAAGATTGAAACATGGGTGAAAAGGACTCTTAGTGGTTGGAACAAAATTAGGAAGAAATATTGTTTATTTCATAGAAAAAAAATATTGGCTCATAAAGATAGACAATTTTTTTTTTACTAAAACAAAGAAAAATTACAAAGAATAATAGCTACACGAGGTAGCTAGAAGAGAGATTCAACATATAAAAAAAATCACTAAAAAACAACTAACAGCTGGCATTACATTGAAAGGACATGACGAAACACTTTGCAAAGGTCCATATGGCAGTTACTTTGAAGCTGATTCACTTTGTCTTTAAGTTGCTGTAGCTGGGCCATGGCCGACGGATTCCTTATAGATAAATCTGATATCCAAGACAACAAAAAAGCAACCTGAAAAACTACATTAGAATACAACATTAAGATGCCTCTTTCCTGCAAATAATTCCTTGAAAAAATAGCACTGCATCTAGTTTTCCAAATATGTCTTAAGATAACTTGCCTAATAGAATCGGTAATAACATCATTATGAAGGCCAAAACCAAGGAGAGCTTCCTTCCAATTCCATTTATGGTGAAAAATAGCTGAAAAGTTTTTAAAGATAACATTCCATTGCTTTTTCACATAGGGGTAGTTTCAAAATATATGTTTCATATTTTCAGTATACAAACAAAAGGGGCATCTAATTGGTTGCACTGCAATGTATTTTAATTTTTCACCAACAGGTAATTTGTGGTGTAAAACCTTCCAGGCTAGCAATTGTGAATCTGCATCAGCTTTGGATTTCCAAACTTGTGCACTCATATTGATCCATCTTTTCATACTAAATCTGCATTTCCATTTCTGATTGAGATGAGGGAGGATAGACCAATGGGGTAAGGAGCTCAAATATGCTTTCTTAAGTGGAAGATGGTTAAAATGAGATGAAGAGAACCATTTCCAATCTTTAAAAAAGTCACATTCTCTTGGAGTGCAGATTTTAATGGACAACTCAAGTGGAACTAATGACTATACAAATATGATAAATGGTTTGTATTTTTTATCTAGAGCAAATTGATTTTTAATCTTCAGCCATGAAGTCCACTCAAAAGTACTAAAGTCCCAAATGTCCTTAAAGTTTCTCACACCTTTCTTGAAAAAATAAGAGACATGCTTTGGAAAGTAAATAGCAAGGGGTAGGCTATGGTATTGAACCAGCTTGTTCCACCAAATAGATAAAGAAGCAAAGCTAAAACCTTGCTGCAAAGAGGAATTATAGGGGAACATGTTGCCAAGCCTTCCAAATGGATTGTACGGGAACAAAAGCCTTGAATTTAAAAAAGGAGCCATGATGATCTTGTCAAGCCAATTGACTGTCTGCCATTTTTTATTTGCAGTAGCCAACAACACATGATTATGAACAAGAATTTTCCATGGTTCATCTCCTTTAGCAGCTCTCAGTATCCATTTTGCAGCAAGACACACCCCTTGAGTCTTAGGGTCACCCACCCCTATGCCTTGGTTGAATGCAATGAGACCAAGAAGCACCAATAAATCCATCATTTCCATCCCATTTAAACCAAAGAAATTTTCAAATAAGTTTGTTCAATTCTTCATATTTCCTCTTTGATGGCATCCAACACAATGAATAGTAAACATGGAAAGCAATTAATATTTTATTTGCAACTTGTATTTTCCTCGCTAATGATAACAATCTATTATTCCAATTCAATAATTTCTCTTTAAGTTGATTAAGAAACCACTTCCACATGTTTGAAAGAGAAAACCCAATACCAAATCGAATGCCCAAATATCTAGTGATCTCACCATGCCTAATATGCCTCCATCCCTTAGGAATCCACTTTGGAATCTGCTTAGAATGGGTCATCATAAATTCAGTTTTACTATGGGCCAACTAGGAGCCAAAAATAACATAATATAATTCCAATATATCCAGTGCATTATTTAACTCTTCTTCAGAATTTTGCAAGAAAAGCATGCTGTCATCAGCAAAATGAGAGTTGATAACCACTTGATTTTGAGGAATGGAAATCCCTTTGATTAGATTCAAATTGTTTGCACCATGAAGGAGGTAACCCAAGGCATCAATTGTAAGAATGTATAAGAAGGGTGATAAAGGGTAGCCCTGCCTAATAGATCACTATAATTTAAATGGTTTTGTCAAAGAGTTATTAATCACAATTTGAGCATTGACATCCTGGAACAACATTTTAACATGTTTTTGTAATTTAGATCCAAAGCCAAACCAATGAAGCATTTTAAAAATGAAATCCCAACGAATTCTGTCATAAGCTTTATCAAAGTCCAGCTTGACCAACAATGCATTTTGCCTTGATTGTTGTGCCCATTCAATAGTCTCCCAAGCAAGCATAAGGTTATCCAAAATGAATTTGCCTTTAATAAATCTCATTTGTTCAGGTCTAGCGATACTTTGAACCACTGGTTTAATTCTAATAGCCAAGGCTTTTGCAATAATTTTATATGAAGTGTTTAATAGAGTGATTGATCTCCAACCAGCAACAATGTTTTCATTCCTCCCTTTAGGAATCAATTTGATAAGACCCCGATTAATATCATTCCCAAGGGATCCCTTGTGAAAGGCTTCTAAATAAAGCATGTAAAAATCATCCTTAATATAATTCCACATAATTTGATAGAATTCAGCAGGAAGACCATCCACGCCTGGGCTCTTGTAAGGTTTCATACAAAAAACAACATGTTCAATATATTCTAAGGAAAGGATGCGATCCAAATAAAGACTATAGCTGGGATCAATTTTTTGAGGAATGTAATCCTTGACCATCTCTTCTAAGGCTTGTTGTACATCAATCCACTTTGTATCTTCCTTGAATAGATTCTCATAAAACTGTTGGAATGTTGTAGCAATGTTAGCAAGGTTAGTATGTGTTCCACACTCATCAGATATTGCACCAATTTTCTCCTTTTTATGCTTTTAATTAAGATATTGAAAGAAGAATTTTGAGCTTTTATTTCCTTCCTTAATCCAGTGAAGATGTGCCCTAATCTTAGCCCCTTGGCCCTTATAGATATCCAATTTTTTGTAGTTGAGCCTCAATGACAGCAATAGAGTTTTGGATATTTTCATTATGAGGGTTGGAATTTAGCATTTTTCTACCATTTTCCAGCTTTCCATGGAGAGATTTCTCTCTACATTTTTGTCTCCAAGCCATTCTTCGACCAAAGGATTGTAGAAAGCTCACACATTGATTCAAAGCAGAGCACCACCAATTAATCCAGGAATCCCCCTGTTTGGGTTTTGGTAGAGAATTTCATATTCCTATTAATGCAACAACACAATTAAGGTTCTTTAAATGAGAAGTATTCAGTTTGTAAGGCAGTTGAGATGAAGATCTTGGCTTTTGATTAATAGAAAGAGAATAGATGATAGGAAAATGATTAGAAAGGGTAGTGGAGTAATCCACAAGCACCATGAACCCTGCAGAGAGGTTCTCTAATTGGATATTGTGTGAAACATAAAATCTGTCCAATCTACTCATCTTCCTATCAGTATTGAATCTATAATTTGACCAAGTAAACTAGTTCTCACCATTGGTGGAAAATTGATTGTGGATAGGATCTACTACTCCCAATAAATTATGACAAAATATCCATTTATCAAATTCTTCTTTGCCAAGTTTGTAATAATTATACCAACTATGATCAACATGATGCTCAACCATATTAAAATCCCCTCCCAACACCCAATCAGCATTAACAAGATTGTTCGCCATCCAATCCCAAAGAGATGTTCTATTTTTGGGATCATTAGGAGCATAGATAGAACAAAACCCTATGGGTTGTCCATTGATAATAGTACGCACCCAAACACAATAGTGAGAAGGGTCTTCACCATTGTCAATGAAAAATTTAGCGATCCAAGGAGCCAAACCAACAACCACCCCACCACTACCATCTCTATGCGTGGAATGAAAGAAAGTAGCTTCCTTCCAAGTATTGAATAAGGTAAATTTGAGGCACTCATTACTTTATTTGACTTCTTGAAGGAAAAGGACATCTGGTTTCCATTTCAATAAAGCCTTTTTACACCATATTTTCATTGAGGAAGGGAGAGCCCTCTCACATTCCAAGACAACATTTTGCAGTTCATGATGAACATGGGTAAATGTTATCATCATCTTGTGGAAAAATCCCAAATCGATTTGAGAGAGAAATTGAGAGCTCCTAATTTTGGTAGCCTTCCATAACATGTGAAGGAGACCTTGATCTTTGGCGAGAACTAGGAGGAGGAGAAGGAGATGATCTTTTAGAAGACTTTTGAATGCTTGGAGAATTAGGTGGAGAAGGATCTGTAGAGGTGAGATGAGTATTTGTAGCAGAAGATGATAGTTCCTTCCTCTTCCTCACAGTCATCCATTTCTCAGACATAATGGCATCTTTGTAAGTCCCATGACTCTCAATCAATACAATAGGAGATGGCTAAGGCATGGAAGTAGGGGAAAATGGCTTAGTAGGGGGTGATGAGTCCAGAACAAGTTTAGCATTAGACAAGGTAGATGAATTATGCTTCACATTGTTTTGGCTAGGAGTTGAAATAGACTGGGTTCTGGGAACCCTAGGCTTCCTAATAGGACAATCTCTAATAAGATGACCTTCTTGACGATAACTAAAAACACACATTAGGTTTGTTCAAATATACTATTGGCTACTCTAGTTAAAATCTTGGACCAAACAATCTAATATTCTTAGGCAAAGGAGTGTTTAGATCCATTTCTACACACACTTGTGGGTGGACACGCAAGCTAGAAAATTTATTAGTTGGCTGCTTACATCACATGACTCTGCCAAGTTGAGAAGCAATGTTTTTAAGAAAAGGATGGAAGGCCAAGTTAAGATATGGAAATTCAAGCCACATAGGATAGTGTGTGCGGGAGGGGCCCTCTGGATGGAAATCAAACTTCCAAGCTTGAAGATAGCAGACTTGGCCACAGATAACCCATGTCCCATACGAAAGCACTGTTTGGGCTTGCTCAATAGTTTTAAACATGCAAGAAACATAGCCTTTACCTAGTCCCATTATAGTTTCAATATCCCATCCCCTAGTCTCCCAATTTGGTTTTGCACATGTGTAGAAATCAATTTCTAATGGTATCCCCCTTAAAAAATAAATGACAGTTCTGGTTTGATATTCAGCAATGTATTCAGCAACATCATTCAAGAGTTGGAACTCAAGAGTTTTATCTTTATCTATAGCTGAAGATTCATGCATCACTTTGTCAGTTGTATGGGTTTGATGATTACTAGCTAGCTCCATCTTTTTCTCAGCCACCGCCGAGGGTTTTTCTCCACACAACTTCCCACTTCCCTTGTTTTCCTTAGTCAACTCCATATTTGCAATAGGGTCCAAGGATTCACCATCTATTGAACAACCCATTTGTCTAGCAACCATTTTAAACCTCATTAGGGTTTCACCACTCAAGCCAATACCTTTTTTGGTTCCAAATAACCAGTGGAACAACTAGTAGAAGAAGGGAAAGGATGTGGACTGCTCATGCATCGCACGGCTCAAAAGGAAGCTTCCAAGGTCTGAAGATAGGTTGTAGGAGTGTTTCACGTGCTAGTCTGTGTCATCTCTTTCCTCCAATCTTGTCTCTTTGTTCATTCATAAAGAGAGACAATTCTATAATTCATAAATTATCAATAAAATTAAGAATTTTTGTAGTTATAAAGTTTGTATATTTGTAATTATCTTTAAAACTGAAAAAAAGTTTTTTAAAAAAAAATTTATGAGTCTGAACCAAGAAATATGAGTAAAAATAAATTTTTGTAACAAATATAAGAAAAAATACTATTTTTGGTGCTTTTCCAAAACTTATTTATATTAAATGTGTTGTAGATTTGAACAAGTGACCTCCCAAAAGTAGGCATGCCAATTCACCATAGAAGGGATTTTAACATAGAATTTGAAGTTTCTAGATCTTTCTCATATAGGGGAAGAGAGCCATTAGCCATTAGGGGGTCTAATGATTCTAATAGAGTAGATGTCATAGATACCCCCAATAGTTGATCCCACATGTACTAATAGTCGATCATTCTTTACTTATTTTTGTTGGTGATTGACCCATTTGTCCACCATTATTGGAACATTTTATAAAGATTACTGATACATTTTACCACAAGCACCAGTTCTTTTGGTATTTATTGATGAGTCACTATTGGGGCTGAACATAATGGATATCGAGTGAGTGTTTTAAAATGACACTTTTCAACCACCTCACATTCCCCAAGCTCTAAAGATATATCTCTAAATGTCCAAATCATGAAACATTAGTTCCAATCTCTTGAAACACCTACAAAGGTAGACCCAAAAAAATGGAATAATTTGACTTATATTTTAGGAGATCTAGATGCATGATGTTAGCTCGAGTAACCACTAGATCTCTTCCCCTATTAAAATTTACTTTTTTTGATAGTAATTGTGTTATAAATGAACAATACTTCTTTGCCTTGAGTTTGAAAGATTTATTATTCTAGAGTTGTGCCTCTCTTTCTCTATCATTTGTTTTATGTAGTTCTAATTTTTGAATTCTTGAACAAATATTACAAAGATGAGAGAGGATTTTTTTCCCTAATTGATCACTTATTTCCTAGAAATGGGAACCCTTCTAACTATGTTTCATTCTCCTCATTTTACCTATAGTAGAGAAATAGCATTAACACAACATATTAGTCACAAAACACAATTTTAAAAAGAAATATTTTTTTTTTATTGAAACATAATAATAAATACCTCCATAATTATAAATTTGTATTGAAGATAAGGCTCTTATATGTCCATGAAGAAGCATGTTCCTATTTCTACAAGTAGTAGTTTCGATGTATGGAAGATAATTGGTAGGCTTTTGTCAAGTTCATTTATTTGATTTTGGTGAGATCTAATACGAGCTTCTCCCTTATTGCAAAAGTTGAAGATGAAGGGTCCCCAAAGCTATATAATATGAATCCCTCATCATAGTATTGAAATGAAATTTTGCATCATTTTAACCACTTTATTAGGTCCTCCATGAAATTACATTTTAGGCTACATCTACTTGTAGGTTTCACCTTGAGAACTAAACCTTCATCCACTCCCCTCTAAGATTTAGGAAAACCTCTTCATTCACTTCTCATCACCAAAAACAATGAAAACTAACTTAATATCAATTGATTTATTTTTCCTACTTTCTTTCTTCTAAACTTAAAATTTTAGCTTGAATCTATTACTTCAAGCATTGATTTTATTACCAACATCTCCCAAAAATAATGAAATAATACCTACAAATCAGATAACTCAAACTTTTAGTTGAACCTATCAAACTCATACCATTTAGTTTTAGTCTATTTCATTTGTTATTTTTATACTATATTTCAATTATTATTTCTTATCAATAACAAGATTAACATGACCAAATAAATTTCATATGTTGTGGAATTATGTTTGAATGAGAGAAAACAAACATTGTATTACTATTTGTTTTAGCTATAAACAAGTGAGTCGAGGATTTCTAAGTTTTGGAGGATTTTTTTTTTAAATGACATTAGTATTGTTGAAAGCTACAATTGGAACACTTGTTATATTGTCATTGATGTAAAACTTTACTAGTGAGAGTTGCTACCTGAGAGAAGTACCTTATCTAGATGATTGATGAAGAGGATTTGAAAAGATGGGATAACAATAACACCTAGTGGAAAGGTTGAGTTTTTGAAGTTTTAGATAGGATCCAACAAGATGGGGGGATGACCCTAGAGTACAAAAAGGTTAAAAGATCAGCTGGAGGTTACCTCCCAATCATTTAATCTTGATACTAGTTTTATAATTCAAAAATAAAATATGATCCAGGATAGTACTAACAACATCAGTTTTGCTTCTATTAAGCATATATAAAGGAAAAACATTCTAGTAGTAAGGAAACATACTACTACTATCAGTCCCACAATTAAACTTATACATATAAAATAAAGCCCCGTAGGGCATCAAGTTCAAAGTAAATGATATCATGACAACACAAGGGTATGTGTAGGATCATGGTGTGCCACCAAGTGGCGATGTAAAAAACATTTAGTTTTGAAATGCCTAAAAGCATTTCAAAATTTGCTTTGACTTTTTTCCCACCCATCCGGGTACCAAACCAAAAATGTAATACCTTGCCTAATCGGGTATCCAATTTGAGAATGGGTATCCGTTTTGGGAATGGGTATCCAATTTGAGAACGGGCACCCAATATATGTTCCCAAATTATGGTGCCAAATTCAAATGTAAAGGGAGTGGGGACCAATTTTTAAGATAAATATTGATTTTTATTTACCAAACTCAAAGGGGGGACTAATTTTTAAGTTATATCAAGTCCTAGTATAATATAGTTATAGCATAATTGGGCGGGGGGGGGGACCAATTATTATATATAGTTACTAAAATTTATTATATAGTAGTAAATAATAATAATAACTATATTATATAATTATTTTATATATAGTTATTTCTTATTATATATTATTATATATCATATATATTATTATTATGTATTATATATATTACTAACCTAAGTTAATAAACTATATGATGATGTATGTTCCTAGGGGTCCCCCTAGGGACACACGTGTGTTCTAATGAGTCCAAATACGTCATAGGATACCCTAATTATATATCATATATATTATTATTATATATATATATATATATATATATATATTATATATATATATTAGTAACCTAAGATTATAAACTATATGATTATATATGTTCCTATGGGTCTCACTAGGGACATACATGTGTTCCAATGAGTCCAAATGGGTCATGGGATACCCTATGAATCATTTTGACCTAGTATACGACAAAATATCTTCCTAAGGGTCAAAGGATGCCTAGGGACATATATCTTGTGTTTCAATGGGTAGAAATGGGTTATGGAGCATCCTATGACTCCTTTTGACCTAATACATAATAACATATGTTCCTAGGGGTGTTGAGACCCTTATAGACATATATGTGTTCTAATGGGTCGAAAGGGTTCATAGAGTATCCTATGACCCTTTCGACCCATTACATGACAACATATGTTCCTAGGGATCATAGGACCCCTAGGAACATATGTTGTCATGTAATGGGCTGAAGGGGGTCATAGGGTATCTGATGACCCTTTTTGACCCATTGGAACACAACATGTATGGCCCTAGGGTATTAGGATCCCTAGGAACATAGGTTATCATGTAATGGGTCAAAATTTGACCCATTGGAGCACAACACACATGATGATAAGGGTCCTAGGACGCCTAGCAAAATATGTTCTCATGTAATGTGTCAAAAGGGGTCATAGAACACCCTATGACCACTTTCTACCAATTAGAATATAAGAGGTATGTCACTAGGGGTTATAGGATACCCTATTACCCCTTTCTATCCATTGGAACACAACATATATGTCCCTAGGGGCCCTAGGATCTCTAAGAACATAAGTTGTCATTTATTTGATTGAAATGGGTCATAGGTTATCCTATGACCCCTTTCAATCCATTTCAACACAACATGCTTGTACCTAGAGGTCTTAGGATCCATAGGAACATACTTTGCCATGTAAAGGGTTGAAAAGGGTCATAAGATATCAGTTAACCTAATTCGACACATTGGAACACATGTATGTCCCTAGAGGTCCTACAAACCCTATGAACATATTTTGTCATGTAATAGGTCAAAATGTGTCATGACATGCCCTATGACCCCTTTTTACCCATTATAACACATCATGTATGTCCCTAAGGGTCCTAGGTCGCCTAGGAACATACATCATGTGCTTGAATGGGCCAAAAGGGATCATAGGGTTCCTTATCACCCCTTCTGACCTATTTAATAATAACATATGTTGATAGGAGTCTTAGAACACCTAGAAAAATATATCATGGGTTCAAATGAGTCGAAAGGGGTCATAGGGTACCCCATGACCCCTTTCAATACATTATATGACAATATATGTTTTTAGGGGTCCTAGGACCTCTACGACCCCTAGGGACATAAATCAAGTGTTTAAATGGGTTAAAAGGGGTCATAGGGTAACCTATAACCTATTTTGACCCATTAAATGATAACATATGTTCCTAAGAGTCCTAGGACCATTAGGAAAATATATCATGTATTCAAATGAGTCTAATCGACATATTTCATGACAACATATGTCTTTTGGGGTCCTAGGACCCCTAGAGACATATTATAATCATTTATATGGGTCAAAAGGGGTCATAGTATAGCTTATGAGCCCTTTCGACACATTTCATCACAACAAATATCTCTAGGGGTCCAAGGACCCCTAGGGACATATCATAATTGTTTATATGGGTCGAAAGGGGTAATAGGATAACCTATCACCCCTTTCAACACATCTCATTACAACATATGTCTCTAGGGGTCCCAGAACCCCTAGGGACATATTATAATTGTTAGTATGGGTCGAAAAGAGTCATAGGATAACCTTATGATCGCTTTCGACATGTTTCATGACAACATATGTCCCTAGGGGTCCTAGGACTCCTAAGAACATATTATAATCATTTATATGGGTTGAAAGGGGTCATGGGATAACCTATGAACCTTTCGACACATTTCATTACAACATATGTTTCTAGGGGTCCCAAGACTCCTAGGGACATATTATAATCATTTATATGGGTGGAAAAGGATAGGAGTTTATGACCCCATACGACACATTTCATTACAACATATGTCTCTAAGGGTCCAAGGACCCCTAGGGAAATATTATAATTATTTATATAGGTTGAAAGGGGTTATAGGATAACCTATGACCTCTTTCGTTTCGACATATTTTATTACAACATATGTCTCTAGGGGTCCTATCACCCCCAAGAACATATTATATTTGTTTATATGGGTTGAAAGGTCCTAGTATAACCTATGACCCTTTTGACACATTTCATTAAAACTTATGTCTTTAGGGGTCCAAGGACCACTAGGGACATATTATAATCATTTATATGGGTTGAAAGGGGTAATTGGATAACCTATGACCCCTTTCAACACATTTCATTACAACATGTCTCTAGGGGTCACAGGACTTCTGGGGACATATTATAATCATTTATATGATTCGAAAAGGGCCATATGATAAACTATGACCACTTTCAACACGTTTCATTACAACATATGTCTCTAGGGTTCCTAGGACCCCTAGGGACATATTATAATCGTTTATATGGGTCAAAAGGGGTCATAGGATAACCTATGACCCCTTTCGACATATTTTATTACAACATATGTCGTTAGGGGTCCTAGGACCCCTAGGGACATATTATAATCATTTATATGGGTTGAAAGGGGTCATAGGATAATCTATGACGAGACACTTCATTACTACATATGTCACTAGGGGTCCTAGGACCCCTAGGGACATATAATAATTGTTTATATGGGTCGAAAGGGGTCATAGGATAACATATGACCCCTTTTGACATATTTTATTACAACATATGTCGCTTGGGGTCCTAGGACCCCTAGAGACATATTATAATTGTTTATATGGGCCAAAAGGGGTCATAGGATTACCTATGGCCCCTTTGAACACATTTCATTACAACATATGTCTCTAGGGGTCATAAGACTTCTAGGGACATATTATAATCATTTATATGGGTTGAAAGGAGTCATAGGATAACCTTATGACCTCTTTTGACATGTTTCATGACAACATATGTCCCTAGGGGTCATAAGACTCCTAGGAACATATTACAATCATTTATATGGGTCAAAAGGGGTCATGACATAGCCTATGACCCCTTCCGACACATTTCATTACAACATATAGTGCTAGGGGTCCTAGGACCCCTAGGGACATATTATAATCATTTATATGGATCAAAAGTGGTCATAGGATAACCTATGACCCTTTTCGACACATTTCATTACAACATATGTCTCTAGGGGTTCAAGGACCCCTAGGGACATATTATAATTATTTATGAGTTGAAAGGGGTCATAGGATAAGCTATGACCTATTTCAACATATTTCATTACAACATATGTCTCTAGAGGTCCTATGACCCCTAGAGACATAATATAATCATTGATATGGGTCAAAAGGGGTCCTAGTATAACCTACGACCCCTTTCAACACATTTCATTACAAGATATGTCTCTAATTGTCATAGGACACCTAGGGACACATTATAATCGTTTATATAGATTGAAAGGGGTAATAGGATAACCTATGACCCCTTTCAACACATTTCATTACAATGTATGTCTCTAATGGTCCCGAGACCCCTAGGGACATATTATAATTGTTTATATGGATCAAAAGGGGTTGCAGAATAAGCTATGACCTCTTTTGATACATTTCATTATAACATATGTCTCTAGGGTTCCTAGGACCCTTAGGGATATATTATAATATTTTATATGGGTCGAAAGGGGTCATAGGATAATCTATGACCCATTTCAACATATTTCATTACAATATATGTTGCTAGGGGTTCTAGAAACCCTAGGGACATATTATAGTCATTTGTATGGGTCGAAAGGGGTCATAGGATAACCTATAACCTATTTCGACACATTTCATTACATCATATATCTTTAGGGGTCCTAGGACCCCTAGAGACATATTATAATCATTTATATGGGTCAAAAAGGGTCATAGGATAACCTATGACCACTTTCGACATGTTTTATTATAAAATATGTCTCTAGGGGCATAGGACCCCTAGGAACATATTATAATCATTTCTATGGTTTGAAAGGGATCATAGTATAACCTATGACCTGTTTCGACACATTTCATGACAACATATGTCTCTAGGAGTCCTAGGACCCCTACAGACATATTATAATCATATATATGGGTTGAGAGGGGTTAAAAGATAACCTATGACCCCATTTGACATATTTCATGACAACATATGTCTCTAAGTGTCCTAGGACCCTAAAGAGATATTAGAATCATTTATATGGGTCAAAAGAGGTCATAGGATAACCTATGACCTGTTTCAACACATTTCATTACAACATATGTCTCTAGGGGTCCCAAGACCCCTATGGACATATTATAATTGTTTATATGAGTGGAATGGGGTCACAGGATAACCTATGACCCCTTTCGACACATTTCATTACAAAATATGTCTCTATGGGTCCTTGGACCCCTAGAGACATATTATAATCATTTATATGGGTTTAAAGGGGCCATAGGATGACTTATGACTTCTTTCAACACCCTTTTCAACACATTTTACTACAACATATGTCTCTAGGGGTCCTAGGACCCCTCGAGACATATTATAATTGTTTATATGGGTCAAAAGGGGTCATAGGATTACCTATGACCCCTTTCAACACATTTCGTTACAACATACATCTCTAGGAGTCTTAGGACCTCTATTGACATATTATAATCATTTATATCGGTCGAAAGGATTCATAGGATAACCTTATGATCTCTTTTGATATGTTTCATGAAAACATATGTCCCTAGGGGTCCTAGGACTCTTAGGAACATATTATAATCATTTATATGGGTCGAAAGGGGTCATGGGATAACTGATGACCCATTTTCGATACATTTTATTACAACATATGTTGCTAGGGGTCCTAGGACCCATAGGGACATATTATAATCATTTATATGTGCTGAAAGGTGTCATAGGATAACCTATGACCCCTTTCGACACATTTCATTACAACATATGTCTCTAGGGGTCCAAGGACTTTTAGGAAAATATTATAATTATTTATATGGGTCAAAAAGGGCCTTAGGATAGCCTATGACTCCTTTCAACACATTTCATCATAACATATATCTCTAGGGCTCTAAGGACCTATAAGGACATATTATAATCATTTATATGGGTCGAAAGGGGTCATAGGATAATCTATGACACCTTTTGAAATGTTTCATGATATCATATGTCTGTAGCAGTCCTAGGATCCCTAGAGACATATTATAATAGTTTATATGGGTTGAAAGGGGTCACAGTATAACCTATGACCCCTTTCTCACATTCCATGATAACATATGTCTCGAGGGGTCCTATAACCCCTAGGGACATATTGTAATCATTGATATGGGTCGAAAGGGGTCCTTGTATAACCTATGACCACTTTCGACATATTTTATTACAACATATGGCTCTAGGGGTCTTAGGACACATAGGGACATATTATAATAGTTTATATGGGTCGAATGGGGTAATAATATAACCTATGACAACTTTGAACAAATTTCATTATAACATATGTCGCTAGGGGTCATAGGACCCCTAGGGACATATTATAATTATTTATATGGTTTGAAAGGGTTCATAGGATAACCTATGAGCCCTTTTGACATATTTCATTACAACATATGCCTCTAGGGAAATAGGACCCCTAAGGACATATTATAATCGTTTTTATGGTTTAAAAGGGGTCATAGTATAACCTATGATCTCTTTCGACACATTTCATGACAACATATGTCTCTAGGGGTCTTAGGACCAATAGGGACATATTATAATCATATATATGGATTGAAAGGGGTCATAGGACAACCTATGACCCCTTTCAAAATATTTCATGTTAACATATGTCTCTATGGGTACTAGGACCCTAGGGACATATTAGAATTATTTATATGAGTTGAAAGGGGTCACAGGATAACCTAAGACCTCATTCAACACATTTCATTACGACATATGTCTCTAGGGGTCCCAAGACCCCTAAGGATGTATTATAAACATTTATATGGGTTGAAAGGGGTCATAGGATAACCTATGTCCTCTTCGACACATTTCATTACAACATGTCTCTAGGGGCCCCAAGACAACTAAGGACATATTATAATCATTTATATGAGTTGAAAGGTGTCATAGGATAACTTATGACCCCTTTCAACACATTTCATTACAACATATGTCTTTAGGGGTCATAGGACCACTAGGGACATATTATAATCATTTATATAGGTCGAAAGAGGCCATAGGATTACCAATGACCCTTTTCGACACATTTCATTACAACATTCCTCTAGAGGTCATAGGACCACTAGGGACATATTATAATTTTTTGTATGGGTCGAAAGGGTTCATATGATAACCTTTGACCTCTTTCGATACATTTCACTACAACATACTTCTCCAGGGGTCGTAGGACCCCTAATGACATATTGTAATCATTAATATGGGTCGAAAGGAGTCATAAGATAACCTTATGACCACTTTCAATATGTTTCATGACAACATATGTCCCTAGGAGTCCTAGGACTCGTAGGAACATATTATAATCATTTATATTGGTCAAAAGGGGTCATGAGATAACCTATGACCCTTTTGACAAATTTCATTACAACATATGTTTCTAGGGGTCCTAGGACCCCTAGGGACATATTATAATCATTTATGTGTCAAAATGGGTTGTAGGTTATGACCCCTTTTGATACATTTCATTACAACATATTTCTATAAAGGTCCGAGGACCCCTAAGGACAAATTATAATTATTTATATGGGTCGAAAGGTGTCATAGGATAATCTATGACCCCTTTTGACATATTTCATTACAACATATGTCTCTAGGGGTCCTATCACCCCTAGGGACAAATCATAATTGTTTATATGGGTTGAAAGGGTTCCTAGTATAACCTATGCCCCATTTCGACACATTTCATTACAACATATGTCTCTAAAATTCCTAAGATAGCTAGGGACATATTATAATCATTTATATGGGTCAAAAGGGGTAATAGGATAATCTATGACCCCTTTCAACACATTTCATTACAACATATGTCTTTAGGGTTTCCAGCACCCCTAGGGACAAATTATAATTATTTATATGGGTTGAAAGGGGTCATACGATAAACTATAACCCCTTTCGACCTGTTTCATTACAACATGTCTCTAGGGTTCCTAGGACTCCTAGAGACATATTAGAATCATTTATATGGGTCAAAAGGGGTCATGGGATAACTGATGACCCCTTTCAACATATTATATTACAACATATGTTACTAGGGGTCCTAAGACCACTAGGGATATATTATAATAATTTATATGGGTTGAAAGGGGTCATAGGATAACCTATGAATCATTTCAAGACATTTCATTACAACACATGTCTCTAGGGGTCATAGGACCTTTAGGGACATATTATAATCATTTCTATGGTTTGAAAGGGGTCATAGTATAACTGATGACCCCTTTTGACACATTTCATAACATGTCTCTAGGGGTCCTAAGACCCTTAGGGATATTTTATAATCATTTATATGGGTTGAAAAGGGTCATAAGATAACCTATGACCACTTTTGACACATTTCATGACAGCATACATCTCTAAGGGTTCTAGGACCCTTAGAGACATATTAGAATCATTTATATGGGTCGAAAGGAGTCATATGATAACCTATGACCTCTTTCAAAACATTTTAGTACATGTCTTTAGGGGTCTTAAGACCCCTAGGGACATAGTACAATCATTTATATGGGCTTCGACACATTTCATTACAACATATGTCTCTAGGGGTCCCAAGGCCCCTAGGGACATATTATAATTGTTTATATGGGTTTAAAGGGTTTAGAGGATAACCTGTGACACCTTTCGACAAATTTCATTACAACATGTCTCTAGGGGTCCTAGGACCCCTAAGGACATATTATAAGCATTTATATGGGTCAAAAGTTTCAAGACATTTCATTACAACATATGTCGCTAGGGGACCTAGGACCCCTAGGGACATATTATAATTGTTTATATGGGTCGAAAGGTGTTATAGGATAACCTATGGCCCCTTTTGAGACATTTCATTACAGCATATGTCTATAGGGGTCCTAGGACCCCTAAGTACATATTATAATCATTTATATGGGTTAAAAGGAGTCATACGATAAGCTTATGACCCCTTTCAACATGTTTTATGATGACATATGTCCCTATGGTTTTCAAAACCCTTAAGGACATATTATAATTATTTATATGGGTTTAAAGTGGTCATAGGATAACATATGGCCCGTTTCGACACATTTCATTACAACATATGCCTCTCGGGGTCCTAGGACCCCCAGGGACATATTATAATCATTTATATGAGTTGAAAGGAGCCATAGGATGACCTATGACCCCTTTCGACACATTTCATTACAACATATGTCTATAGAGGACCTAGGACCCCTAGAGACATATTATAATTTTTTATATAGGTCGACCCTTTTGATGTATTTCATGACAACATATGTCTTTAGGGGTCATAGGACCCTTAGGGACATATTAGAATCATTTTCATGGGTCGAAAGGGGTCATAGGATAACTTATGACCTCTTTTGACACATTTCATCACAACATATGTCTGTAGGGGTCCTAGGACCCCTAGGGACATTATAATCATTTATATAGGTCGAAAGGGGTCATAGAATAACCTATGATGCCTTTGACACATTTCATTACAACATATGTCTCTAGGGGTCCCAAGACCCTTAGGGAGATATTATTATTGTTTATATGGGTTGAAAGGGGACATAGGATAACCTATGAACCTTTTCAAGACATTTCATTACAACATATGTCTCTAGGGGTCCTTGGAGCCCTAGGGACATATTATAATCATTTATATGGGTCAAAAGGGGACATAGGATGACCTATGACCCCTTTCGACACATTTCATTACAACATATATCTCTAGGTGACCTAGGATCCCTAGGGACATATTATAATTCTTTATATGTGTCGAACCCTTTAGATACATTTCATTACAACAAATGTTTGTAATAGGGACATATTATAATCATTTATATAGGTTGAAAGGAGTCATAGGATAACCTTATGACTGCTTTCGACATGTTTCATGACAAAACATGTCACTAGGGGTCCTAGGACTACTAGGAACATATTATAATCATTTATATTGGTCGAAAGGGGTCATGAGATGACCTATGACCCCTTTTGACATATTTCATTACAATATATGTTTCTACGGGTCCCAGGACCCCTAGGGACATATTATAATTATTTATATGGGTCGAAAGGGGTCATAGGTTATGACCCCTCTCAACACATTTCTTTACAACATATGTCTCTAGGGGTCTCAAAACCCCTATAGACATATAATCATGTATATGGGTTAAAAGGGGTCATAGTATAACCTATTATCCCTTTCAACACATTTCATGAAAACATATGTCTCTAGTGGTCCTAGGACCCTATGAACAAATTATAATCATTTATATGGGTTGAAAGGTGTCATAGGATAAGCTATGACCCCTTTCGACACATGTCATGGCAACATATGTCTCTAGGGATCCTAGGGCCTCTAGGGACATATTATAATCATTTATATGGGTCAAAAGTGGTCATAAGATAGCCTATGACCCCTTTTAACACATTTCATTATAACATATGTCTCTAGGGATCTAAGAACCCTTAGGGACATTATAATCATTTACATGGGTTGAAAGGGGTCATAGGACAATGTATGAACCCTTTTGATGCATGTCATTACAACATATGTCTGTAAGGGTTCCAAGTCCCTTAGGGACCTATTATAATAGTTTATATGGGTCGAAAGGAGTCATATGATAACCTATGACCCCTTTCAACACATTTCATTACAACATATGTCTCTAGGGCTCCTAGGACCCCTAGGGACATATTATAATTGTTTATATTGCTTGAAAGGGGTGACAGGATAACCTATGATCACTTTCGACATATTTCATTATAACATATGTCTCTAGGGATCTTAGGACCCCTAGGGACATATTATAATTATGTATATAGGTCGAAAGTGGTCATAGGATAACCTATGACCCCTTTTGACACATGTCATGACATCATATGTCTCTAGGTGTCCTATGACCCCTAGGTACATATTATAATAATTTATATGGGTCCAAAGGTGTCATAGCTTCCTAGGGGTCCCAGGACCACATATGTTCCTAGGGAGCCTAGGACTACTAGTGACATACATTATGTGTTTGAATGGGTTGAATGTGATCATAAAGTTTCCTATAACCCCTTCCGATTGATTAAATAAGAAAATACATTCCTAGGGGTCCTATGAATATATATTATGTGTACAAATGAGTCGAAAGGGGTAATAAAGTTTCTTATGACCCCTAAGCACACTTAAAGTCATCAAATAGGCGTCCGATTTGAGAATGGGTATCTGATTTGGGAATGGATACCCGATTTGGGAATGGGTACATGATACTATTGAGTACCCAATTAGGATTGGTTTTTCTTTGGATGCCAACCCTCCATGGTCAACACCAAAAATGTTCCAAAAACATTTTTTTGGCCTATTGTTGTGAGTTTCTAACTTTGACGATGTAGCTGACAACTTTTTTTCATCCAAATTTGATGAAACGAAAAGGGTTTCTTGAGAATGTTCTCAACTTTCGATCGATATAATGTCTATCAAATTATGAGTTAAGTAAGTAATTATTACTTATTTTCTAATGGAGTTCGCTAAAAAGTGTTGATTGACATATTGATTGAAAAATACCTATAACTTTCAAACCATATAAGATTTGTGAAATCCAAAAGATGCATCACATTCTATGCTTCGACTAGTATAAGAAAAAAAATTAAAAAATTTAATTTTGATTTTTTTGAACTAGTTAAGATGGTCAGACACATGAGTTTTTTAATTATGAAAACAACATAGTAGAAAGTTCATAATTATTTATTTATTTGGAAAAGAAAATCCCAAAGATATGCGTCACATCCAGGCATGAGTCTATTTTTTATATCTATAATTATATTAAAAAATATTATCATTTGATTTTGATTAAGGTGGTCAGACATACACCTAAATTTTACTTTTGCCCTGAAATGTTTGTGGTACTGCATTAAAATTCAAACTTTTGATCAATCAAATATTTTTTTCTCTAGATAAGGCCTAGTAGTTTAGAAACTAGATTCAATTTCTTGCAAATTATTTTCTTACAAATTTTTGATATAAAATCTAGAACCACTTTAAAATTATGTGTCAAGTTTATATAACCCCGATTTTCTAGTCTTTCACTTCCACTTAAGGCCATAGTTTGGTTGACCATGATCCTGCACATACCCACAAATAAAAAATAACAATAGGGCTAAGTACCCTCCTTTTTAGGCTCCTTATATTTCTTCACCTTAGGCTCATCCCTGTTCACCTCCACCCCTCCTCCTTGATAGGTTCGTACAGGAGGGTCTTCATCTAGTCCTCCACCAGGAAGCTATATAAGGTGTGGGTAGTCTCACTCTCTTTGCCCAGGTCTTTCTCATCCTTATTCACTTATAGGAAGTAAAGAGTAGTGGTCATGGAATGCGTAGCTTTAGTAAAGAAATCTACAAGGGTTTCAAATTTTTGGCATATGCCAATGTGATTATCTGCTAACTCCATCATTGAATACTCTAGACTATCAACTCGAGCCTTGCCATGGTTGTGGCTATGGCTATGCTTCCCTTTTTTCCCCCCCACTTTAGAAGTACCTTTCATAGGGTAGGTGATGTCCTCTCCCTCACTTCCATCTTGAAAAGGGTTAGCTTCAAGGGTATTAGAAATGTGGGAGGGACTAGGTGGGGCTAGAAACAAGCTTCTTGCCAATGTCCTAGTGGAGTTTCTTCCTCTTAGTGAGTTTGATGTCACTTTTAGTAGATTTCAAGATAAAATCCTCTTAGTGGAAAGGTTGAGTTATATGTCAAACTTCAATTGGTACTTGATCAATTAAACTTTGACAAGATAATGAGTTGTTTATTCACTACACTGAATGATGAAGATAGTTGAATTGAAGTATAGAAGCTACAAGCTAAGATACACCGATTCCATAAGCTTTATTGACCTACAAAGTAGTTTAGCTTAAATTTTTTTAAGGGATATGCCTAGTTTTGCTAGTGTCAACTGAGCATCTGTATATGCTGAGACTATTGATGTATCACCCAAGCATCACTAAAAGGCCAAACATAGTTAGTATGTACTGAGCTTAGTAGAATTAATGATGATCAAGTTATCAAATATTGACTGAGCTGAGGAACACAATATGTTCCAAGTTTTAGCATCTAGCAGTTCATGATGAAATCTTATTTTCTAGCTCACAGAGTTGAATTCTTGTGATATGTCAAACTTGTTGAAGATAAGGATGAATTACCTAAAATATTATAAAGTATGATAAACTATATTTTTGCACTCTTGGGAAAGGATTCAAGGAGAGGTTTTGTGAAGTATCTAGAAGAGGACAAGAAGAACAAAAATACCAAAGGATTCAATGATTCTAACCAAACCCTAAGATCTACAGTGGTGATTAAGCGACAAAAAGATCAAATTACTTATTTAAGGAGGCATAAGGTACCCTAGTGGGTATGCAATGTGAATGTGAAAGTGTTGATGCTATTGATTGTCAAACTTGAGCAGAACGTTAAAGAGTTGTGAAGAAGGGTGTGATTGCTTCAAGAATTTCCAAGTAGATTAGAGATATAGGAGATAATGGAGGCCATTCAATGGATCAACATATGAACTACATTGTGATCTATATTTTCAAAGTGAGTTGTATTTACTAGATCAAAGCTACTCTTAATTTATAACCATTATATCAGTTGTGAAAATCCTGTAATCCAAGTTGACCTAATAGTAATTTGTAAATCCTTTATTCAAGGTAACATTCTAATGGAATGATCAAAATCCCTCTATCTAGACCACTCCTAACAGGGTAATTACATGCCCTAATAGGGTCACATTTAATAGCATGTTTGTAAATGTTTAACATGTTTGGATCCATACACACCTCACTTCAGAAAAGTGAAAGATTGGGAGCATGTTATTGGTGGTTTTCCTCAAATTGGGTTTCCACATTAACCCTGGTGTCATACTCATGTGAGTTTTATTTGTTAAGTTTTTATGTTTACTGTTATTCATTCTGCAAGTTGATTACTCTTGGATAGTGAACTACAAGTTTTATGTTATTAATCATATGGTATACATACCCAATGAACCAATGGATAGATGCACAATGGTTTAAGTATTTTATTTTTCAATTAATACATCAGGACTTGAGGATAATTTATTAATCTAGGCCCTCTTAGTTATTATAAATCATTCCAAGAATTGGTATAAGAGCTATTGGTGCTTGTAAAATTTTTTTGAAAGTACTTGAAGCTAAAGATCATGATGTAAAAAAAGGAGGTATGAAGACTAAAAAAAGATAACTTTCTTGCATGGTGAAGATTGATGAGATTTCATATAGTTGGAATTGGAGAAGGAGCAATACACTTCCTAGACAATCCATATGTGGTAATTCCAAAAACCTTGACTGCCCAAAAAATGAGAGAGAAGAAAGAGCACAACTAGGTAATATTGGAAATTGTGTCATCGCTAAGTTATTCCAACTTTTATGATATCAAGATATGTGACACTGCAAAGAAAATGTGGGACACACTACAATCATCTATGGTGGAGATAAAATTGTACTGAGAGATAAATCTGAAAGCTTGAGAGAAATTTTGATGAAGTGAGAATGGAAGAAGGTGAAACCATTTCACAGTATTATGGCTGAGTCAAAGAGATAGTGAATTCTATAAGAGGATCTAATGGAGTCATTGATTATGAGACTGTTATCAAAAAGGTACTAAGAAATCTACTTCCAAACTATGCTATTAGAGTTTCTACAATTAAAAAACTTAGATGTACCCTGGTAACAATCTTACTCTGGAACAACTAGTAGGTAGACTTGTTACTTTTGAGCTATTAAATTTTTATTATTTAACTCCTACTATTGAATGCACTTTCAAATCACAATTATTTTTTCATAAGTCTAAGAAAGGAAAAGAAAAGTATGATGAAAGTGATAGTGATATATTTGATGAAGAGCTTGATTATCTTGAGGCACTAATGACAAAAAGAATTCTAAGAGGAAGAGGAAAATAAAAAGGTTAACTTCCTCTTATTTTTTTTTAATGTAACAAAGTTGGTAATTTTGCAGCAAGATTACTTGACAGAGAAGACAGAGATGAAAGAAGGGGAAGAAACTATAAGGGAAAAAGAGATGAGAGAAATAATGGAAAATATAAGAGCTATAAGGAAAAAGGTATGAAATCATGTTATATTATTGAAGAATAAATTGACACTGAATCTAATATCCATGAAAAAGAAGTAGTCTATGCTACTATGGAAGATCATTCTAATAAAGATGAGAAAACTATTATGATTTCACAGGTAAGAAAAGGAGATAGGTGGATAATTAAGAGTAGTTGTTTACATTACATGACTAGTGAAAAAAGTAATTTTGATACTTTAGAACTCTAAAAAGGAAGTTATGCTAATTTTGGTAATGATGCACCATGTCTTGCTAAAGGAAAGGGTCCAATAAGATTGACTAATAGGATCAAATTTGACAATTCATTTTGCATTGAATGAATTAACTATAACTTGTTGAGTGTTGCTCAGTTGAATAGTTTAGGATACAAAGTTGAATTCCATCATAAGAGGGCCAATGGATTTTATTCCACAGGTGAACTCATTGGAAGTGGTGAATAGACTAGATGTAACTTGTTCTATCTAGACCTATCTAGTGAAACATGCTTGTTTGCATAAGTTGATGGCATATGGTTATGACATAGGAGATTGTGTGATGTAAATTTTGATAATTTGGTAATCATTAATAAGCTGAAGAAAGTAAAAGGGTTAGCAAGTTTGAAGAAGCTTGAAAATGTGATATGCAAGCAATGTCAAATTGGAAAAATGACAAAGTCTAGTTTCAAGAGAATGCTTTATACTTGTAGTGATATTTTGGAATTGGTTCATGTTGACCTTTGTGGGGCTATTGGTGTGAAAAACTGTTATTGAGATAAGTATTTTATTTGATTTATTGATGACTACTCTAGAACTATGAAAATGATCTTTCTAAAATATAAATCTGATGCTTTTCAATTGTTTAAGTGGCATTTGGAAAGAGTTGAGAAGAAAACATGAAATAATCTAAAATGTTTGAGATTTGATAGAGGAGGTGAGTTTATTTCAAATGAGTACAATATTTTTGCAATGACATAGGATTCGAAAGACATATGTTATCCCTTGGAACCCCTCCACAAAATGGAATAATAGAAAGAAGAAACGAATCTATCATGGATTGCATAAGAACTTTGATGATGGAGATGAAAGTACTACAAAAATGTTGGAGAGAAGATATAAGCACAATAGCCTTTACCTTGGACATTAATACAAGCCAAGAAAGGTACAAATGTTACACATTTGATCTTTGGTATGGTTATGCACCTAATGTGAAGTATTTCAAAGTTTTTGGAAGTACATGCTACATACTAAAGGACAATAGGAATGGAAAACTTGATGCTAAATGTGATGAAGGTATATTCCTAGGTTATTATACTAGGAGAAAAGATTATAAGTGTTTGAACTCTAACACTAATAAAATTTGTGGAAAGTGAAAATGTGAGAATTGATGAGTATGCAAAAAAGAATGAGGTAGAATGCAAGAAGAAACTAGAAGACTACATAAAATTAATTTACATTCATGAAGAGGTACTTGATACTTTACCCTAGGTAGAGAAAATGGCTCCCAAGAGACAAAAAGATGTTAATGCCGAGTTATAGCAACACATTGCCAAGCAACATAGCCTAGGAACCAAGAGACAACATGTACTTTCCAAGATACAAGAAGAGCTTGCCAAGGACTAGGAAGCTAATGAGCATGAGGTAGAATAAGAAATATAATATGAACTTGAAGGAAATTTGCTAGATGAACCTAATGAACAACAAGTAGAGGAAATAAGATCAAAACCAACATTGTCAAAGTATGTAAGAAGACATCACAAAGCTGAACAAATCATTGGTGATAAGAGTTCAGTAGTTATGAAAAGGGATAAAATAAAGAATCCAACATACTTACAATGTAAGTTTGAGCCTATGATAGTGAAGGATGCTTTGGATAATGAACACTGGATTCAAGATATGAATGAATAAATTGCATAGATAGAAAAGAAAAAAACATGGTCACTAGTACCAAAATCAAATGAAAAAATGTGATTGGAACAAAGTGGGTATTCAAAAACAAGCTAAATGAAAATAATGAAGTCACAAGGAACAAGGAAAGACTTGTATGCAAGGGATATGCACAAGAGGAAGGAATTGATTATGGAGAGATGTTTGCCATAGTTGCAAGACTTTAAGGAGTAAGAACTTTACTTTCATATTCCACTTATAAAGAAACCAATGTATATCAAATTGATGTCAAATCTACATTTTTGAATGGAAGACTAGAAGAAGAGGTATATATTGAACAACCTAAAGGATTTTTTGATCCAAGAAAAAGTAACAATGTATGCAAGAGATACATAAAGAATTATATGGATTAAAGCGGGCTTGTAGTGCATGGTATGCAATTTTACATAGCTACTTGTTGAAGATTGGATTTGCAAGTACAAATCACAATTGTAATTTGTATTTAAAGAGTGAAAAAGGAAAAGGAATCTTGTTAGCAGAAAAATTTCTTGATGATATCATATTTGGTGGACAAGATGCATTATGAAAATCATTTTATAGATGAAATGTACAAAGAACTTGAGATGTCTATGTTTGGAGAGACCAATTTTTTTGTGTGATTACATGTATATTAGATGAAGAAATGTATTTTCATAACTCAATCTAAGTATATCAAGGAAATCCTTCAAACCTTTGAGATGGAAGACTCGAGAATAGTTAGCATACCCATGGCTACTTAACATAAAATCTCAAAGAATAATGATTCTCTTGAGGTGAACTAGACTTTGTACAGATCAATGATTAGGACACTACAATATGTTGTTCACACTAGTCTAGATATTACATTAGTAGTTGGGATAGGTGCAAAAAATTTTCCAAGACCTAAGGAGAATCATATGATGGCAGTAAATATGATACTTAGATACTTGAAAGTAACAAAAGAATATGAACTATATTAAAATAAGAATGACAAGTTTGAACTAAAAGTGTACACAAATGTTGATTGAGATGGAAATGTTGATGATAGAAAGAAAACAAGTCGTGGAGCTTTATTTCTAGGAAAGAGAATGATTTCATGGAGAACTAGCAAGAAATAAAACTATATTTCATTATCAACAACAAAAGTTGAATATGTTACAGCTACAATCAATTATTCAACTATTGTATGGATCAAGAAATTATTGAAATGTATGAAGGAAGAGATTATAGATCCATTTGTAATATGATGTGATAACAGAAGTGCTATATAAACATATCAAAGAACCCTGTGATGCATAAAAAGACAAAAAAAAAATTGCTATCAAGTATCATTACTTGAGAGAGCTAGTTCAAGACAAAGAAGTGAGATTGGAGTATGTGAATACTAAGGAACATATAGCTGATATATTCACTAAGGCTTTACCTAAGGATGCACATGAGTATCTTAGAGGTAAATTAGGGTTGATTCCCCTAACTAAGGCTACCTAAATTAGTAGGTAGAGTTCTACATCAAAATTTTTAATCATAAAATTCTACAAGTTGATGCAAAAGGTTGTACTTTAGGAATTTCCTAAACTAGTGGACATAAGTAGCATAAGGAGACAAACAGTTATAAGCCAGATGACCAAGGGAGAAATTATTTAAGGACACTGACATGATGATATTTTCATGATGAATATGTAAATTAAATGTCTTTGGCTTTTTCTCAAAGAGAGAGATGATTATTAGTTACCATTTCATAAAGTAGGAGAGAAAAATGTATGGTACACTAAACGAGGGAGATGTATGTTAATGATCATTCTTGGATTGACTGATAAATGCTAAAGGGAGATGAATGGGAATCATAATGAAACTAAGGAAATTAATGGAGATCTAATACATAACTTAGGGAGAATTACAATAGGTCATATTTTCTTTTGGATTGTATGGTAACTTACACTATGTTGCTATGGTGTTGCTATCAATGCCAAAGAGGGAGATTGTTGAAAGCTACAATTGGAACAATTTTTATATTGTTATTGATGAAAAAAAATATTGGTGAAATATTTTATACCTAAGAAAAGTACTATATCTAGATGATTGACGAAGAGGATTTGAAAACATGGGATAACAATAAGACCTAATGGAAAGGTTGAGGTTTGTGGAACTTTAGTGCATACTTGATCAGTTGGACTTTGAGAAGATAAGGAGGATTTTTATTCACTACACTAAATGATGAAGATATTTGAATTGAAGTATAGAAGGTAAAAGCTAAGATAGACCAATTGCATAAGCTTTACCAAGCTAAAAACTAGAAACTTAAAAGAACTTAAAGAATATGCTGAGCTATGCTAGTGTCAACCGAGCATCAGTATATGTTGAGGAGATTGAAGTGTCAACAAAACAACAATAAAAGACTAAACTTAATTAGTATGTGTCAAGCTGTGAAAATTTAGTGATGATCGAGTTATCAAGTGTTAACCAAAGGAGGGAACACTCTATGTACCGAGTGTGAGCATTTGACAGTTTATGAGAAAACCTTATTTTCTAACTGACACAGCTAAATTCTTGGGATATATCAAATGTGTTGAAGATAAGGATGAATTACCTTGAGCATTTTATGTATGATAAACCATTTTTGTGTGCTCCTAGGAAAGGATTCAAGGAGAGTTCTTGAGAAGTATTTGGAAGAGAAGAAGGAGAAAAAATAAAATGGAAAGATTCAATGAATCCAACCAAACCCTAAGATCTATGGTGACGATTAAGAAGAAAAAGATCAAATTACCTATTTAAGGAGGCATAAGGTACCATAGTGGGTATCCAATGTGAATGTGAAGGTGTTGATGCTATTGATTGGTGAACTTGAGTAGAAGGCTAAAGAGTTTAGAAGAGTGGTGTGATTTCTTAAATGATTGTCAAGGATTGCCAAGAAAATTAGAGATAGAGGTGGTAATGAAGGCTATTCAATGGATCAGCATATTAAATACATTGTGATCTATATTTACAAAGTGAGTTGTACTTATCAAATCAAAGCTACTGTTACTTTCTAACTATTGTATCAGTTGAAAACATACTTCAATCAAGTTTGACTTAACAATAATTTGTAAACCCTTTAATTAAGGTAACATTCTAATGGAATGTTTCAAATCCCTCTAACTAGGCCACTCCTAACATGGTGATTAAATCCCCTAATAGGGTCACATTTAATAGTGTGTTTAAAATCCTTTAACAAGGTTGGCTCCTCATAGAGCTCATTTTAGAAGAGTGAAACATTGGTAGCATGTTATTGGTGGTTTTCACCAATTTGGGTTTCCACATTAATCTTGGTGTAATACTTTTGTGAATGCCATTTATCAAGTTTTAATGTTTATTTTTATTCATTATGTGATTTAATTACATTTGGACAGTGAACTACAAATTTTATGTTACTAATCATATGGTATACAGACCAAGTGAACTAATGGATAGATACAATGGTTTAAGTTAGTTATTGTTCACTTGGTACATCTGGACCTGAGGATAAATGATTCATGTCCCCTCTTAGTTATTCAAAATTATTCCAACACAATATATATTGTTAATTAATCAAATGAATCTTATATACAAAATTAAAGCTATTTAATTGATGTGTGAGTGGTGAATTGGATGTAGTCTTTTTAGCTAGGTCAGATTCAATTCTCAAGGCTTTTTGTTGCTAGAGATACATTGGACTAATCTCATCCTAGGGTTTTACCCTCTTTGAAGAAGAACGGTAGACTGAACTTATATAAATCCTTAGAAATGGATTCAACTTAAAGGATACTATGATTGTTGGTTTAGGGGTTAACCAAATAAAAAAGGGCCTTCCATATAGAACATCGTGACTTCTCATTTTGGGGTAACCAAATAAAAATTAAATAAATGGTCCATCCATATAGAACATAATGACTATATTCACCCAATTTAAAGAAAAAAAGGGATTGGACCAAGTAAAACCTTTTGGCTGCTAGTCCAAATTCAATGTTTAGGGCCATTTGAGCATAGGAGGCTTCTATAGTTATACAATCCTACCATTTGATCCTTTTCAATGAAGAAAAAAAGGTTATTATTTATCTTATACAAAATTACACAACTACCCCATATTAAGTTCTTAAAGTTTCTTTCAACCCACGAATCTTTTGAGTGATAGTATTAGAGAGTTTGGTCCTCCTCAAAAGAAAATTACTTTATATCATGAAAAGACATAATAAAAGGGTCCACCTTATAGAATGTTACAATTATTAGTCTATATTGTAGAGATGTTTGCAAACAAAGAATCTATAAACTGATATCATTATGGATTTCCAACTTGTTTGGCCTAGAAAAATAGGTTTAACTAATAAAGAAAAAAGACAAGAGCATGTGAATATAGGTCCCTTTTATAGTAGAGAAGAAGCACAATAAATACATATGTTAAAGTATCCTCCATACATGTATGTTTTAGAAATAGATAATAAATCACTCTTAAAAGAAGCTTGTTTATTGCACAATAAGGTAATCACAAAGAATCTTACTGCAAAAATTAAAATAGGATCTTATCAAAAAGTTCATCAATAAATATCAGTATTAGATAGTTAAAAGGAACAAGAGAAGCACATAATAAATCATTCTTTCTATTCTTGGAAATTTTAAATAGCGTATCAAAACTTATAATAAGTATTGATCAAATTTTGTGAAATAAGAACCTATGATATAATTTTTATTATGGAGAAATATAAAATATCAATTTCCCTAGGTGAGGACTAAGAAATCTCAATGATTATTGACTACTCCCTCAATATTGCATTTCAAAGAATGACCAATGAGTTTTCAAGCATAAAATAACAACTAGAAAAAACTAGTAAGGATTTAAATGGTTGTAAGAGCCAAAAAAAATGAACTTTGTGTCCAAGAAAAACCTAATCCTAAAGCTCATGTTTAATGATACATGCAAAAATCAACAAAATTAAGAATATGAAATAGTAAGATACAAGAAGTTGTGTGTGACTTCCAAATTTTCTCTATGCCTTCTCTTGTACAATAATTTGATAATAAATATATTTAAGCCTTTCAAATTTTCTCTAATTCTAACCCAATTTCAGCATATGAATTACTATAAGGATTTAACTGGTTATTAAAGAAAAAATGGCTTTCATCTTGCTCATGTTGAAGATAGAAACATTCATAACAATTAATAATGTACACTTGTCTTTCATAACTCTTTTTTCGTATATGCTCTTTGAATTCCTCTAAAATTTTACAAGCTTACATTCTTTAATCACATCTTGTAAATCTTTATGGTTCTTCTTTCAATGTTTACTATGTATGCAGGGGACCCTTTTTCTATTGAGAAACTAATTAAAGAGGTCAAGTATTATAGTATTTTATGATCTTTGAGATTATCCATGATAGTTCTACTACTTGAGATACTTGACATTATTGTAAACAAATATCCAAATCCATCAAATTTTAAAGTTATACAATTTCTAGATTTGATTGATGCAAAAATTATTTATACAATCAAATCTAGAAGTTGTATAACTTTGATAGAGGACATTAACAAAAAATTATACTTCGCTCCATTGGCCATAATTTTACCTTTGATTTTTCTGCTAATAGAGACAAAAAGGTCTCTTATAGTCTCACATATCAGTAAAATCTCTACCTAAAATTTCATTTTTATTTGTTTGGTTACAAATGGCTTTAGCTCTTACATGTTTGTAGATGTGTGAAACATTGGAAAGACCGAGGGGAGCACAGAGTCTTTAATCTATTGGTTGAACTTTGATTTATATTGAGATATTTTGGTTCATAATATTAATTTTCCCTTGTTATCACATTATTAGAATTAATTAAACTTTATTCTCTAACATCTCATTATAGAAATTTTTGCTAGTATCTTTATAATATGTGTGCATTTCTTTATTGTAAATGTTTAATAATTTTAATATTCTTTTGTATACTGATAAATAATAATACACTATTTTTATATTATATATAAATACAAAACTTCTCAAATTTAATATTTGATATATATTTTAATTATTTATTTTTAAATATGTATTTCTTAAGTGAACAATAATTTTAAAAATTTCTAATGACCAAATTGTAAAAATAATTATATTTTATATTATATTACATGAATAATATAATTAATGACAATTATGTTATTTAAAACATTATATTCTTATACTTAGTTGTTTAAGATATTCTATATTTTTTATTTTTCAAAAAATAATTTCAAATTAAATAGCAAAAAAGTCCTTTTTGAAAGGAATATTAAAGATGCTATTTTCCAATGTTATTTTATTTATTTTTAAGTATTTTTCTTGGCTTGACAGAATTTTTAAATCTTTCATTAGTAAACAAAATCTAATTCCAATTTTTCTTTTTGTTATTTTAGAAAAATAGGAAAGCAATTGTTTTAACTATATGGAAATCTCCAAATGTTGGTCTTGAATCCCATGTGTTGCATTTTATTTAGTAGTGTGTAATCTCCCTTTTATTGTTATATGCATTCCAAATAGGTAATACTTATTATCTTAAAAATGTATATAGAATTGATAAGTAGGAGATATTTTCCACAAGAAGTCACATTGTAGTATTGCTATTGGGATCCAACTATGTAGTTTTTTCAATCAAACTCATTGACCCTATGTTTCATGAGTTTGACTAAAAAAATACACTGTTGAATCCTAATATAAATATAACAATGTATGTAGAATGTGAAGAATTTTGATGTAGAGGTACACCTTTTCAAAACTTCTTTTGGGATTAAAACTCAACAGGCTTCAATAATAGACATTTTCAACCAAATAAATGAGCTAGAAAACATCAAAATGCTTCACATATTTACTCATAACTTTTACAAATGATATGATATCACAAAATCATTTCATGATATGGATTATGGATGAGTTAATATTATTTCCTCCAATTTATATCTTTATCCAATGTGTAGAATAAAAGTTTTTAAACTTTTTCTAAAATAACTACCATGAAAATCAGGTTCAGATCAATCTGCACTAAAATGATCATAACTTCTTCAAATCAAAATGAAATTCAACCACACCAAAATTAAATGAAAGATAACTAAAATATCTTTCTAAAAACATATGTTGCAGGTCTATATCTATTCATCTGTTCTCATACCAACACAACCAACAGTTGGATTTCTAGAAAAGTAACTCATAAATTTACCATAAAACTCACAAAAATAAACTTCTCTTTATTTCACCTCTTCTTCTAGCTTCTCGAACCATTAAATTCTGTAAATAATTACCAATACATGAAATTTTAATGCCTTTTCAATTTCTTTAACCTATTGTCTACCTCCTATGACTCTTGACCTTCCTCTTTACATGAACTTTACATATTGTCAACTTTTAATGACAACATTTTATTACATATTTGAAATTTTTTTACATTTTTTCATAAATGATCATTCAAACTTATAAAAAACATACTAACATGTCAAAATATATTATATATGGCATTTTATCCTTCTATGAGTTTATTTACATAATTTGACCATGCTAGACAACTCGACAATCTATTACAAATGGCTTTATTTAGCCTTACATATTGACTCAAATGGATTCAAAATAAAACTAAAAGATAAATTATTTCATCCTCATGAATTCTCTTTTCATCCTCATGAATTCTCTTTCTATTCCCTTTTGATAGGTGCTCCTGCACCAAATTCTTTATCTCCTATTGAATTAAAAGTAGTCATATCCAAAGGAGGAATACACTTGAACTTACTTTTGGAATATGCCAATATTTAGAAGAAAAATGTTGCTTTGAATCCTTTATATTTGACTAGATACTTCCAAGGTTACATCTTGCATGGATATTCTTCTTTACCCATTAAGAACCTATAAAACTCTAAAATTCATTTACATTATGTGCAAGGTCATTGACAACAATGACAACTTTAACCATGACATACTACCACTCCAAGTGTCAATAATTTCAAAATTCTCAGTCTACTTGTTTTCTCAATTGTATTTTAGACTTCTCATACATGATCACACTATCTAGAAGATGAATTTACTCTTATTAAGATATTATTGGTGGACTCAAAACAACTTTGAAAACTAGTTTATTTACATTCTAGAGATTTGATTAATCAACATGAGAAGAAACAATTTCACTTATTATTTGGAAACTAAATCATTCATCACAATTACATTTCAGTAACTATTTTTATTGTGAATAGACCATAAACTATGGCCTTCCAAATTATTAAACAACTATTAAAATATGAATAATTTAAACATTGAGATAGTTGGGCATAGTTGTTAAGAGACTTGAATTTGTTTGTTAAGATTTCGAGCCTAGAGTTCAATATAATGCAAAGACATATCTTTTTGACATTATAATTTGAGGTTTAGACCATTTGGAGCCCTACAAAAAGGATGAGATAAATTGCAAGAGCACCATAAGAGTCCATTTGCCTTCATCATGAAGTTTTAGAAATAAATAAAGAAATATTTAAAATAGGAAATATCTCTTTGGTTTTACTATGACACACATTCCACCATATGATTTACCTTGTTGTGTCTTGAGCCCATTGGAATTGAAATAAAATTAAAATTACAAGCTTAATTTTTTTTGTTGGATTAATCTTTTGAATCTCCTTTTGGTATAGATTTCTTCTTGTCTATCTTTTACCAATATTTAAATTATAAATTTAATTTACTTTCATAAATAATTTGACGCTTCTTTCAATTTTGACTTATTCATAGGGAAAATTCAGCAATATTATCTTAACAAATAATTTAGAATTCATTGTTTTGTTATTTTTTTTTAATAGGTTATACAATTCCTTGGTACTAGGATATGTTCTAATATAATATGGATATCATGAATTCTTAAAGTCTTTGTTATTTGTGTGTCATTTATTTTTTGTAATATTTAATTAAAGCTAATTTTTTTGTTATACTAGTTAAAAGAAAACATTTCACCCTATATCTTAAGCTAGTCTCAAGTGTTTTAATGAAAATAGACTTAGCAGGAGTATATAATTAGAATGAAATTTAGTTTTTGTTATTCTTGTTGTATCGTTATAGTTGAGGAACTTTATTCTATATAGGATGGAGTTCATGATACTTTTGATTTTATGAGTCAATTTAACAACCATTAAAATCTACAAATAATCCAAAATAGATACTGATAATACATCCATTCATTTTACCGCATGACTTCTAATTTATAGGAAATTGTTTCTTCAATTCTTCCATGAAAAATTCAAAGACATATACTGCAAATAAAACTTTATAATATATATCTTTCTTATTGTTTGTCTGTCACTTTGCTAATATTTGATCAAAATCCTTGGTGTGCATGATAAAATATGTGCAACTTCTCTATAAACTTTGGCTTCTAACCAATCCATGATATCTTTAACAAATTCAAAATAAAAAATGGTTAAAGTGTTGAAAATAATTATTTATTGTCATTGATGTTACACAATTGTCAAACCTTAACAAAGAACAAATAGTGTTAGCCAAGCTCAATCAGGCATTAATAGAGACTCCAAGTATTACCTAAGTAGATTGCAGTATTAGTTAAGCTATGTTGGCCATGAGAGGAAGACATTATAAGACAAGCTTGGTTAGTCATTGAAGGATTTCTTTATTGACCAAGTAGCTCATATTTGTGTTATCCAAGTTTTAGCAGGTTACATTTGATCTAGAATCAAGAAGGAAATAGCATGTGCTTGCAAAATATTTCAGAAGGCATTATGCACCTGAACAAATAATTAGAGATCAAATAGAAGATATATCAACCCGGAAAAAACTATAAGGTACATGTTTTCTTAGTGAATTTGAACCTAGATTCATTAAAGATACTTTGAATAATGAAAGTTGGATAGAGGCAATGACTGAAGAGATTGAGAAAATAGAAGGGTATAGAAAATGGACTCTTATACGTAGACCCAAGGATAATAATGTGATTGGTAAAAAATGGGTTTTCAAAAATAAATTGAATGATAAAGGAGAAGTATTAAGGAAAAAAGAAAGGCTAGTATGTAAAGGATATGCTCAGGAAAAGGGCATTGACTATGGAGAAATATTTTCTCCAATTGCAAGATAGGAAGGAGTCATAGTACTTCTAGCTTATGCTACACATGAACCATTCAAAGTGTAATAGATGGATGTAAAATTAACTTTCTTGAATGGAATCATGGAGGAAGAAGTCATAATTGAACATCCTACAGGTTTCATTGATCCAAACAAAGTAAATATGGTATTGTTGGTAAACAGCTTTGTCACCTAGAAAATATATGATTGGCCCAATGGAGCATGTGGAAAATTGATGTCTCCAATAGTTGGATAGGCCCTTGATATCTAGCCTTCCTCTGCATTTAGAGGGGCAGCTCCCTCATAGGATAAAATTTGCGATTTTTCAATAAAGATGAGTAGAACTTAGAAAATAGAAAATAGAAGGAAAACCATTGATAGTGAATGCACCACATGCCCTCAATGTTTTCATAAAATGGATGTAAACTTTTAATGAGAGCAATCAAGGACTATGCTTGAGAACTATCACTAGCACGATGCTAATTCAACCATTCACAAATACTCACACCATACCATGAAAATACTCGTAGATGAATCAACACTTCAACAATTCAGATTCCTTCGAAAGAGAATGCCAAATGTACTTCCTTTATTTCTTTGCACCAAGAAAGTAAGAAATAACTGATTACAAAAACAACAATTGTACACACTTTCCAAAAATTCCTTTGTTATCAGAGCATAAGTGTTCCCTGTCTCCAAGTCCAAAAAGTCCCTTATTACATTGAGTTTTAGGAATTTATAGCTATTCTAGAATAACTAACCTTTTGGGTTCATAACTACTCAAAAAGTTAGAGTTTGGGCTACTCTGAAGAGTTTTTAACCAACTCTAACTTTCAATGCTTAACTATAGTTAGAAAAGGTTAAGACATTGACCAAAACCAAAGTTAATTCTAAAGTTGACCCCTTTTAAAAAGTACATAAATAAAAACCTAAGAAAACCTTGCACTTCTAACTTTTTACTATGATCACTGATGTTTCCTGAGCTTGCTCTTTGATCTGTAGGTGCTATGAGTAGATGAGTCAAGTTTTCCTTGTACGGTCTAAATGATTTGATGAACTGAGACAAAGTTTTTTTTTTAATGATGATTAAACTCTGCATCATTAGCTTGCATAACTCATGTCTCTTTCTGACTTCATCCAACTCTATGACATAACCTAGCAAGTTTTGAGTATAGGAGTCAAACACCATTGAGAGACTGCTCAATCTTGTCATAATACTAGCATCCGAAGTTTATTTACTAACAAGTTCAGTGCTGATTTTTGCCTCTATGCATTCCAAAATGGAAGATATGTCTGGGTTTTCAGTGTATTCACTAATAGGAATACCTTCTACAATCACTGGTATATCCCACAAGGCTTTCTTTTTTATTACCTTGTAGGAGTTTAAGAATTGGTTTCCTTCACTCAATTGTTGATTCATGCTATCATTCTTCCATTTGATGTTTTCTAGCCATATGTCAATTTTCTCTTCTTCTCCACTAGTGATTAACTTCAATGATTTGACTATATCACCATCCATTCCTTTGATCTCTACCAAATTAGCATCAATTTCTCTCCAAAATATTTCTTGTTCCTTGAAGATCCACTTTGGCAAATACAACCTTAACATCCTAAAATAAGCTTGATGCTCATTCTTTCATGCTTTTTACCCATGTTTTCACCATCTTGCCATAAGTTTGACATTCTCCTATGTCTTGAATGGTTTCTTCATCCAACATCTTCTTGGGATCTCCTGTGATTTCTATAGATGGACTAGGATCCAGAAAGGAATCACCAACCATCAATCAGATGCATGAAGAAAGTGCTCGAACTTGACACTTGAGTTGATTCTTAGCTTGCTTATCTCTCCTTGACTATTCCATTAGGACAATTGCTGACACTTGGAAATTGTGTTCTCTTCCCTCATGGGTTGTCGAGCCTAGATCAACTTTAGTGATGCTAAAATCAGATTCATTTGCCTCATTCATGTCTTTCTCTATAACTAGTTGTGTAATTTCAATAAATAAATTACCTAAAGTAGGGTTCACTGCTAGTTTGGAATATATTTTAGTCTTCTTTATCTTTATACCTTTATGCATTAAGTTAGCTACAACATCCAGATTGGATGCTTCCAATGCAATCATCCTTTTCTTCTTTCTCTCCAAACTTTGTTGTAACTAGAATGATGAAATACTAGTAGATGGGCTGATTACTGAAGGAACTTGTAGAACTGTAGATGATAAATCCAAGTTATGTGCATTTTCTATGACTGGTACCTCTTGAGTTGCTTCTGCACTTTTAGGAGACAATGAGTGTGCATGAGATGTTATGGATTGAATCATCTCATCTACGAATGATGGTAAAGTATTCATCTTAGGAGCTTCATCTATCATTTGTTGAATTGGTTTTAAAGTCTTCTCCTTGGGTTTTGATCTCTTCTTCTTGGTGATTGTATTGAGTTCACATGCTAAAACTAGATCAACTTGTTTATTTGGATCTTCACCATCATATACCCCTTGTGTGCTATGTAAAGAGCCCAAGGAAGTAGGGAAAGAAGATGGGATGGCTGAAACCGATGTTGCTTCTTGAGAATTATTATTATTCTTTGCACAGCTTCTTCCTGTTGATTTAGTAGTGGTGACTTCTTTGACTTTATTCTTCAACCAAGTTTGAGTTTGTTGAATCACAAAGAAAGTCCTTTCCTTGAGGTCTTTCAATTCTGACAGAGACTAATTAATATATGGCAATTCTAATAATTGTATCCACTCAAAGAAGTAAGGATCAATCAAGTCTGACCTATCCTCTGTTATGCCTGTCACATCCAATCCCATTTTGTAATCGATAATTTGTTGTACTATAAATCTCATCTAGTCTCTTTTTCTTACTTCAAAATTATTCTCATAGTTTTCCCAATAATCTTCCATTGTAGGGAAATGAAGATAGCCAAGTCCAAGTGCCAAGTTATTTTTAACATACCCACTGCCATAAAATGGAAAGTGACTGTGGAAAGAGTGTAAAGTCATGTTCACCGTGGATCTCTCAATATTTTGAGCATTTGAGGAAGAAAGAAAACTATAATGCCCAATGCCAATTGGGAAAGGGATTGATCTTTTGTTCCTGCACTTTTGGTTTAGCTGACCAATTTGCCTACAAACTTCTGAATGTACCAACCTTTCATCTACAAAGTGAGGCAACATGAGAGGGCAGGCTTGAAAACCTCCAATGCAGATGTAAGTGAATTGGGGGTACTATATGAAGAAGCTACCATAGATGCTAATGAGACTAGCTGCTCCAGGAGAAATTCAGAGTCCTTGTAATAACCCTCCTCAAATTTTCTCTCAAAGATGTTGATTGAAGGCTCAAAGAATTTTTTTAAACAATTCACATGCAAGGGACATATGACTTATATAGTATTTCAACTTGCTCAAAATGACTTTTTTTTAATTTTCATCAATGAGAATCTTGTGCTAGAAGACTCAAAATGTACTACACAATGACCTAACATGAGTGTGCTCCTAATTTTGACAATATTTTGTGCAGATATATGATCTAAGCATGAGAAAAGAACACCTACAACCAACTGGCATTTTTGCAAATAGTTGGTATGCAAACTATCTAGCTGATAAATAATGAGATTGAATTGCTTAAATGACATAGCAACTATTATCTTCTTAATTGTAATCAAATTTCTAATACAATCCTCATGAAATATAGCCAAGACTTTGGCATTTACATGGATTACAAAATGACAATGCTGGTATAATGCACACTTATAGCTGAAACTTATAATACCCTAAAAAAAACAATACTAACAAAGGAACCTAGTTGTAGATGGTTGTAATAACTTTCTTTCAATGTTGCCCCTTCTGCTTTTCTTTTTTCGAACTACTTTTTCGGCCTGCTTTTTCGATTTCGCTTTTTCGGACTACTTTTTCATACCCACTTTTTTAGCCTGCTTTTTCGGTTTCACTTTTTCAGACTGCTTTTTTGTATCTGCTTTTTCGGATTGCTACTATGTTGAATCTCAAGACCATATCTTTCAATGGCGTCAAGATTTCCAGCTTGAAGGGATTTCGTCCTCCAAACTATTGAGACATAATATCCAAAAAATTCTCCAATTTTTTTGACATTTCCAAGCATGCTTAAAAGAAGCTCTTCCATTTCTTTTGTAGTGTTCTCAGAAGAGCTCCATTCTTCATTTTCTCAATGTGGGATAAAACATAACTCCCCTTATGTAACTTATGTCTCCAATGTGTTATAAAATAAAGGGGACTCTTTTAATTTAAATATTTCCCACAAACTATAGTCCATGCATTAATAAAGTTAAATATTTAAATTTAACTTTATAAAATAGCTTTATCAATGCAAAACAAATCTTATCAATGATAAACAAGTCTGCTTGCTGATTTTAAACAATTACCATTGACATATCGCTGCCACTAGATGTCCACCCATGCCCAAGATGACTTACTATAAATAGTAAGTATGCCCAAAGTTGCCTCAAAACCCCTCAAAAAGACCTGCAACTGAAACTATCTAGGCAAAATGGCCTCTAAGCCCCTTTAATGTCCTAGTTAGCCTACGGGACCGTGGGGAAATAGGCTAACGACAGCACCATGCTATGAATGCTAAAAAGGGGACATTACAGTCTGCCCTTCCCAAGATTGCTTGTCCCCAAGCAATGGCCGAACAACAACCCAATCAATCCACCTAGATCCCAAATGTAGTCATGAACTATACTACTATCAGTCAACATAGGCTCCTACAACAAGCTCTAAAAATTAACCAAGAGGAATCCATAATCAAATTGGCGAATACAACTCACCCAAACTCCAAAGTCAGGAACCCATGAGAAACAAGCTCTCAAAATATCAGAACCCAAGTAGAGTAGATAACCCAAACTACCAACACAGTAAATACCATCATTGCATCCCACTGGTCTATATGGAATGTACAATCCAACTCTACAACAATGGTGACCACTCCCACATGAAACTGCACCGAATACAAAGAATCCACACACTGTACATCTACTCCAGTTAACACAACTCTGTAGATTATGGGCCACTGTCTCATAACCATAACTCACATGCACTGCTGATGGTGAAAAGACATCACAAGATAAACAACAACAAATGGAACCCAAACCAAATCTTCCTACCACCAACTCCTCAACACAAGGATCAAATGCTAACTGATGTACATACCCTATAGTATAATGCTGATAAAAAGAACCAAACCCTAGTCAATAGCTCACCATGAACAAGTGATACAACCCATTGTGACTGATCACCAGCTAAGTCAGGAGATGTCATAGCCAAAGGAGTAGAATCAATAACAACAACTGCTGAAGCATCACTCTCAAACTCCTTCCCTAAGTTATGTATTATCAAGCTATCAACTGCAGAACCTATTGCCATGTCATGCCCATCACAACTCTCATCCTGTGGCATCAAACCATCCCATAATTGATGACAAGCACTAGGAATCAAAGTATATCTCTGTATCATCATCTCATCAACATGGTCATCAAAGGTAAATTGATGAGCATACCTCATAGTGTAATGCCGATAGAATGCGCCAATCTTAGTCAGTGGCTCAGACTGCAACCCAGATGAAACTAACTGCAATCAATCACTAACCAAGCTGGAACTGACTACTACCTCCGAAGACATCACCAAGGGAGTAGTATCACTAGCAGGAACCATGCCAACTGTCGACTCACCAACATCACACATGATCTTTAATACAACATCTCTAGTCTCCATGCCATCAGTACTAGAGGCCACCACCATGTCAGGCATACCACAACAATCTGTTGTAGCACCCAACTCAACTGAACCTGACTCTACTAGGAACGGAACCGATATGCCAATGTTAGTATCAAGGGTGGATGCATCCCCATCTCTAGTGTCTCTGACAATCTCGACCATGGACATCCTCGGATCACTAGACACCATAGCTTGTGACTGTACAAAATTTGGTAAAGACTGCAGTCGCTCTAACTCCATGGTCACGTTAGCCAAATGAAACTGTGACTCCTCGAAAGCCAACTGTGTACTCTCAAGAATATCAGAAGTCACCTCGAGCTGCTGAGTAAGCTCACTCACCTCATCTTCCTTGGCCAATAATGCATCGTATGCTGTACTCCCCCACTCCATAAGATAATCTCTATTGGCTACCAACTGCATATAATCCTATCTCAGAATCCGAATAGCCTCCCATAAAGAGTGGATCTCTGTCAAGGAAAGATAACTACCTCCCTGCTCATCACTAGTAGGACAACCCCATCCATAAACTGCTAACAACTGATGAGAAGCATCGAAATGCTAGCAAGCGATAGAAATGTCTCGCTCACTAACTCTCAACTAACTAGACACATGATGGCACTAGCTAGACTATCTCCTACAAACCTCCTCTGACACACTGTCTAAAGGAGCATCCTCAAAGTTACTGGTCTCTAGAGTATTACAATCCATATCCTGTGAATCAACTCCAAAGCTCATATCAACATACGTAGTATCAAAAATTGTAGCATCGCTGTCCAACCCCTCCATACCATAAGAAACTATCGAGGAAACTAAGTCCTCAAAACTATCCAAAACATCCCCTTGGGTGTCGTCTATAATAATTAGATCCTGTGACTCTCCTATAAACTTTATCATCTTTGAAAAATCATCAACATGTGAACTAACTGTAAAAGAAAACTAAGTCCCTGCTATAAGTGCTAACTCCTAAACTGAGCTCACCTCAAGACAAAGCTCATCCACATGTCTCTCCGAATCTTGGAGAGCCAACTGAATACACACCAAGGAATTCTGAGTATCCTCTAGCTCATGAGAAAGCTGGTCAACCTCCTCCTCCTCCTTCTTTAATGCATCTAAATAGATCCCTGCAAGATTAAGGAGATGATCATGATCTAAAAGTCAGTGTATGTAACTTACCTTCATTGCCTCCATGCCTTCCTTGATCTGCTGTAAGTCGTCACAAGAAGAACTTGTTGTGACTCCTTTATGTCTCTCCTGCAGTTGAATCATCCAAATGTGATTCTCAATCAATCCATACATTCTGTCATGATGAGATAAAGCCATGACAATATCCTTGTCCCTTGTCTTTAGATGGCTTGCCAAACCAAGTGAAGAGCTACTAGCCTCTATCTCATGTGAAGAAGCATCCAACTGTGCTTGATACTCAATTTCTGCAAAGTCCTAAATGCTCACTTTCTGATCAACTATACTATCCTCAAACATGATAGTATTCTCAACTGTTGTAACTTCATCCAGGCCAACCGTACTGGAATCACTATCTGTTTCAATCATGCAATCTAGTGTGCCTATGATATCACCTTTTGATGCAACTGGCTCAATTTGCACAACATCTATAACCCCTTTTGCCTATGAAGATGATGCAAATAAACCATTACCTGAAGATGTATTAATGTCTCCCTGTATCGAATCAGCATGTCTGTTAAACTCCTCATACAAGTTTCTGCCTATCATAGGGAAGGTATGATCCTTAGGCCTTTCAAAGCGTTCAATCAGTCTCTCCGAAAACTCCACATATGAGGTAATGTGTGCATGACCCATAGTGACCATACCATGATGCCACCACTTGTGTGCTAACCCATCTAGGTGAATTGCTCCATACTTAATAGCTTCTTTCTCAGGCATAAGGTTCATTTGAAAGTATGTGTCAAGCTTTTGAACCCAAGCTCTTGCTATAGACTTCCCCGAGCCATCATAATATGGTAACTGAAGTTTCCCTACTTTCTTTTGTAGCTCATAGCTCTGGTTCCTGTCATGTCCACATGGCATATGCTTCATCCGCACATCTATATACTCCTTAAAGGTAATTGCAGCACTAAAATCTGGACCTCCAGCTTCCCAATCTCTCCTCAGCTGGTCCTGTATATCAATGATCTGGGGCACTGGTATGGGCTACTCTGGAGCTCTAGGAGGAAATATGGGAATCATGGGCCGCGAACTCACTATCCTAGTTTGCTTGGGTGCATGATCGAAATTGTTCCCAACTTGTTCGCCTCCATTATGTGCCCCATCTAGATTATTACCATTTTGATTATTTCCTCCACCCACATTAGCATTCAACCCCATTTGACAATCCATCATCTGCATCATAAGCTCAAATCTTTGACTTTGTTCCTATGCTCTTTGCTCTGCTGATCGTTGTCCCTATGCTAAGGTGTCTAATAATTGTAAGAATCTTTCCTTTCCCTGATCTGGACCGGCATTCATTTTGTCAAACATTTTTCTCTCTATCTGGCTATTCCAAATTCCCTATAAGACCTCCACAGGATGGCAGGACTTATAGCTCTAATACCACTCTAATAACCCTCCTCAAATCTACTCTCGAAGATGCTGATTGAAGGCTCAAAGAATTTTATCAAACAATTCAAATGCAAGGGACATATGACTGATATAGTATTTCAGCTTGCTTAAAATGACTTTTTTTCAATTTGCATCAATGAGAATCTTGTGCTAGAAGACTCAAAATGGACCACACAATGACCTAACATGAGCGTGCTCCTAATTTTGACAATATTCAGTGCATATATATGATCTAAGCATGAGAAAAGAACACCTACAACCAACTGGCATTTTTGCAAATAGTTGGTATGCAAACTATCTAGCTAATAAATAATGAGATTGAATTGCTTAAATGACACCAGCAACTATTATCTTCTTAATTGTAATCAAATTTCTAATACAATGCTCATGAAATATAGCCAAGACTTTGGCATTTAAATGGATTACAAAATGACAATGCTGGTATAATGCACACTTACAGCTGAAACTTATAATACCCTAAAAAAAACAATACGAACAAAGGAACTTGGTTGTAGATGGCTATAATAATTTTCTTTCAATGCTACCCCTTTTGCTTTGCTTTTTTTGAACTGCTTTTTCGGCCTGCTTTTTCTGTTTCACTTTTTCGGACTGCTTTTTCATACCTGCTTTTTCATCCTGCTTTTTTGGTTTCACTTTTTCGGATTGCTTTTTCATATCTGCTTTTTCGATTTGCCACTATGTTGAATCTCAAGACCATATCTTTCAATGGCATCAAGATTTCCAGCTTGAAGGGATTTTTTCCTCCAAACTATTGAGACATAATCTCCAGAAAATTCCCCAATTTCTTTGATATTTCCAAGCATGCTTAAAAGAAGCTCTTCCATTTCTTTTGTAGTGTTCTCACAAGAGCTCCATCCTTCGTTTTCTCAATGTGGGATAAAACATAACTCCCCTTATGTAACTTATGTATCCAATGTGTTATAAAATAAAGGGGACTCTTTTAATTTAAATATTTCCCACAAACTATAGTCTATGCATTAATAAAGTTAAATATTTAAATTTAACTTTATAAAATAGCTTTATCAATGCAAAACAAATCTTATCAATGATAAACAAGTCTTCTTGCCAGTTTTAAACAATTACCATCGACATACCGCTGCCACTGGATGTCCACCCATGCCCAAGATTACTTACTATAAATAGTAAGTATGCCCAAAGTTGCCTCAAAACCCCTCAGAAAGACTTGCAATTGAAACTATCTAGGTCAAATGGCCTCTAAGCCCCTTTAATGTCCTGGTTAGCCTACGGGACCATGGGAAAATAGGCTAACGACAACATCATGCTATGAATGCTAAAAAGGGGACATTACAGTCCTATATCTCCCTATAGCTCCCTAGCTATGAGCATAGAAAAAGCATCATTCACCCTACAAAAGTGTGCATTGCTTTGTTTTAATTGAAATTGGGGGTAATAATTATAAATTTGCGTGGTTAAGCTATACTCCCCATGAGGATTTAGACTAGGCTATGACTTTATACAAGCAATTACGTACATTAGATATGAGGACATGTAAAACCCTTGATCTTTATTGAATCTTGTTAACTGGTGATGGAGGGCATCTCTAATCATTTCTCCCCAATCTATAAATTGTTTTCTAGTGGTGATGGAACTAATATATTAAAACATACAATCTTGAAAATTTGCAGCCATCTAATTTCCCACCACTCCATTGAGAAGAATTATCATATCACAAATGTCTTCATTAAAGATATTCCTATGTAACACTCTTGGCAATTGTGACTATCCTCGTCTGGGTTGGTCAATCCAACTTCTAGCAATGACATTGAGAAATGTTTCCTTATTCTAATGAAAATATCCTCGGGCACCTTCTTTAGAGATTTTTGTGAATTCCTCTCTTATTGGTAATTTGAATGTGATGGATATAGATATTGGATCTAGCTTTGCCATGACATTACCTCCAGTAGTCTTGATGTCCCTGGAATTTCGATCATATGCCTTGATACATTCTAAAACCAATTCCACACATTGAGCTGTGAGTGGATGTCCTCTTACATGGGCTAGACCACTTTCCAATGTTTGATGTGCTAGGGGTGATTTATCTTCTCTACTCATCATTTTCTAGAAGTCTACAACTTCTATATGCCCCATCTTTGTGTTAGATATTTTGGGAAGTGTTCTTTTTAATATCACAAGAGGCTCTTTACCTTTAAATTTATACCTCATAGTATCACTTATCAAGTGTTGTCCTGGCTGGAATGTGAAATCAATAATCACTTTTCTTTTTATCAAACTTTGCGTTCTATTTTCTTCAGGCAATCGTGAAACTTTATTAAAATCTCTACTTCACTTGAAGAATCCAACATTTATCTAGAGTATTCACATAATGTTTTTCAATCCCTTATCAATACCATTGGGTTCACTTTTTCTAGACAATGCATAGGTCTCATATGCAACAAAGGTATTTTGTCAAACAATTCAGTAGCTCTGTTTGATGAATGTGGGTGCACTTAGACTTGGCACTCCTTCAAATAGTTAGGCACATTTGTAGTGGTGTTGTGTTCATGCCTATCAAAGCTACATATGCCTTTGTTACAAACTGATATTGCCAAGTTGGATTCAATTATTTAATCATTTGAGATGTATTTGAATTGAATCTCCAACCGGCCTTTTTGAATATAATAATAATATAAATTCATAATCACTGTCTGAACAACTATATATGCATTGCCATCTTGCAATGATATGATGATATCAAGTCAAATAATTCATATGCGTGGCCATGATTCCATGTTTTTTTTGTGGGGGGAGAAACTGATTGAGTTGGTGGTATTATTCCTAGAGTTGCATGTTTATGACCAAGCTCTTGAATAGGGATGGGAAAAGATTAATAATTCCTAGTCATAGCTACCATATCAATAATACTAGCCTTCAATGAAACCACATGCCTATATTTTCTTCAACTTTGTGCATTATGGAGTATCAATGAAACTTAGTTCTCTACCTGCTAATGCATCAACGTATTATGTCAAACCTTTGGAATATAGAATCTGCTCCAAATTGTATTCAAATGGGTCTAGTCACATGTTGGTCCAAGGCTTGTATTGGTGGCTTAGAAACAATTGAATGCCTTCCTTTGCTAGAGAATTATCATCAAACTTAAGCAATGTTCATATCACTCTGTGTTTCCATGAGCATATCATGATAGGATAAATAAGTCATGTTTACCATGTAAATGTTCTTATTTACCATTTTTTTTGAAACACAATGTTCTACTTTCCATAGCAAAATCCTATCCCATGACTTTACGTTCCCCTCCATTTGCTCCTGTAACCCTCAGTGATCTGTGTCTTCAATCTCTTGAGTTCCTCTAGTGAAGAAATAGTTGTGCCTTTGCACAGATCATCACACAACTGGTCACATCTATTTGATACATTAGCTGCACATCTAATATCTTTTTCAAATCATGAGTTTGGGGAATATTGTGTATGACTATGAAGATAGCACTTCATATATGATACGTGACTTCTTTCACATTGGGATCAAACACCTAGTTTTTGGAATCTTCGCAGCACACCACTTCCATCCTCAAAATAAGAGCTCTATCTCAAAGAAATGATAGGTATCATTAATAGTTATGGTCTTGCTTTTGTTGTTGTTACCTTCAAACTCATCCTGACTGACCTGTGAACTTTATTTCCAGCTAGTTGTTGTTTTAACAGGTAGATTTTGGGTTGGGGAATTTGGGTTAGGTTTAGGTTAAAAAGTTGAATTACAGGGAGAGAGAGTACTTTAGTATGTGGAGAGAGAAAAATTGAAAGAGGAAACTTAAACCCAAACCCTTACTTCTCTCTAAAAGTTTGAGTACGTGGAGAGAGAAAATGGAATGAGAGAGAGGAAACTCAAACTCAAACCTTGAACTTCTCTCTACAAGTTAGAGTACGTGGAGAGAGAAAAGTACAGGGAGAGAAATTTTGGTTTAGCTTGAGGTCTAATCTCTCTCTTTTTGATTAATTAATATAATTAATCCTCCCTCTAAAATGTCGGGCTAATAGGTATGTAAACTAAACAAGGCACTATATGGATTGAAAAAAGCTTCTAGGGTATGGTATGAAAGAATACATGGATATTTGACAAATATTGGGTTTTAAAGAACAAATAATAATAATAGCTTGTATATAAATGAAGGACCATAGGACAAGATATTGCTAGGAGAAATATTTGTGGATGACATCATACTTGGAGGAGGTGAAATGTTGTGCAAATAATTTGCTAAAGAGAAGAGGAAATATTTTTGAATGTCTATGTTTGGAAAGATAAAATTCTTTGTTGGTTTACAAGTTCAAGAAATGAAGGGTGACATCTACATCACTTGGTAAAAAATACATCAAGGAAATTTTCAAGACTTTTAGAATGAAAGATCAACTAGTTGGAACACCTATGTCTACTGGATATAAAATGATAAAGAATAATGATTCAAAGGAGGTAAACAAGACTACCTACCAATATATGATTGGGAAACTTTAGTATGTGGTACACACTAGACCTAATATTGCAATGGAAATCAGTATAGTTGCAAGATTTTCTACAAATCCTAGAGAAAATCATATGATGGTAGTTAAGAAGATTCTATGGTATCTAAAAGGTACTAAAGAATATGGTTTATGGTAAAAGAAAGGTGGAAACTTTGAGTTGAAAACTTTATTGATGCAAATTGGGCAGGAAGTGTTGATGACAGAAAGAGCACTAGTGGAGGAATATTCTTTCTTGGAAACAAATTAGTATCATGGACAATAAAGAAGCAAAATTGTATTTCTTAGTCTACAATAGAGGCATAATATTTTACTACAGTAGTTAACTCTCCTAACATAATATGGATCAAGGAACTATTGTCGAGAATGAAAGAGGAAATCAAGGATCCAACAGTTATCTTTTGTGATAACACAAGTGCAATCAATATATCCAAGAGCCTTCTGATGCACACATTTAAAAAGAACATTGCAATCAAGTATCACTTTTTGAGAGAGTTATTTCAAGATAAAGAGGTGAGATTGGATTATGTGAACACCAAGGAGAAGGTATAAAACATATTCACTAAACAACTACCTAAGGATGCATCCTTCCATCTAAGAGGTAAGATAGGGGTTATTCCCCTATTTGATGCTCACTAAAGCACAAGTTAGTGATACATACACTTGGCTTCATTGAACATCTATCAAATTGATGCAGATTGTCACACTTTAGGTGAAAATTATAGAGAATATTGTATATGAATAAGTATAAATGATATATTGTAATTCCATTATATAATTTCTTTGGCATTTGATGTCAAAGACGAAGAGATTGATGTCATGGAAAAGGAGAGATTAGCATGAAGAAGAAATCAATGTAAGAGTAGAGGGAGAGATTTATAAGAAAGAGAGAATGACAAATGAAAGAGGGATAATTCTACTAAAAGTTGCTGAGACAAATCCAGTCAAAATCTCAAAGGGAGTTTCTATGGATGATAATAATTTAATGAAACTTAGGATATAATAAAATTGTTGATGATTCTATTGCTCATATTTCTCTAAATTTTCTTTATAAGTTTTCATGTTGTGTGTCCATCAATTCCAAAGAGGGATATTGTTGGAAACAATTATTTAATTGTATATTATCATTGATGTCAAACAAATGTCAAGCATTAATTGATCATATGTTGTGTAAACCAAGTCTAGTCAGTCATCAATGAAATTTATTATAAATCAAGTTTGGTTGGTCAATGAAGAATTAGTGATAGCCAAGTTTGGTCAGTCATTAAAGAAGTTCAGTATTATCTAAGTGATCAATTCTAGTGTTAGTTGACTGTTAGTAAGTTACACTTATTGATTAATTTATTAATCCAAGCCAACTAAGTGGATGATTAATGATTATATGAAAGGGTATTAAGATGACTTGATAGAGACCATCATATATATGCAAGATTAAGTTATGGAATGAATCAAGAAATTGGAAAAAAGTGGATGAAGAGAAATATGATGGATATATGATTAGAAGAGAGCATCCCAGTGTGGAAGACTAAGCTACAAAGAATATTGTGACCATCAAGGATCAAGAGTTCAAGATACAACATAGATTTGAATTTGCAAAGTCAAAAACTTCATTAATCAAGTCAATCATTATTACTCTCTAACCATTGTAGTAGTCAAGGAAATCTATTAACCGAGTTGACTTAACAGTTATATTGTAAATCCTCTAAAAAGGCGGCATTTCTAGATTGAAGAGTTTGAAGACCTCTAACAAGGCAAATCCTAAAAAAGTGAAATAAATCCTCTAATAGGGTCATACTTAGTTATACACATTGTAACCTTTAACATGGCTGGCTCCTTATAGGGCTTACTTTAGAAAAGTGAAAATTGTAACTAGTTGCATTGGTGGATTTCCCAAATTGGGTTTCCATGTTAAATCTTGGTGTTATATATGTTCATGTTATTTTTCATTATTCTTTATATTTTTGCAAATAAGTTACTAAAGGTTTATACACATTAATATCACAATACTACTTTTAATACCAAGTTACAATGATATATCTAGTTCTAATTGAGCAAAGATGGGAATTGGATTATCAAGTGAAAAGTTTGAGTTGACATTTAAGGAAATTGGAATTGTTTTTTTGGTAGTTGATCCACCTATCCCTTCTTAGTTACTCATTGCATTTTGAAAAGACTGAAACTAGGAGAGTTAGAAGAAAATACTAAACATCTCATTAAAAAATTAACTACATATGACCTTGATAGTGAAATAGTGATAGTGAATGAGGTAAGAGACCTTGTGCAGAGAAGTCGAACATTACTCATACATGGATGGGATTTGGGGACAAAATTTGTGATTGACCAAATTAGAAGATAGGAGAAATAAATTTCATATGAGGCATTTGGTGCATAGGGCTTATAGAGGGGTTCTGGTTTCAACATTGACACAAAAACACTAGCTAAGTCAAGCATTTCTCCTAAATCAAAATTGCCCAATTGATGGATGTAAAAGACACAACTTAGTGAAATTTAATCTTGTGGACATTAGAATCAGCTATTGGTATGAATATTTCATGTGTATTAAAACATATTTCTATTATGAATGAGGCCAAGGTTGTTCAAATTGAAGATTGCCTTGAACAAATATTCAGGTTATATATAGATACCATGAATCTGTTTGAAGAGGATCTCAAGAAACATTATGTGTTAGAATAGATGGTGAAAGAGCCTGAGAGTAAAATAAAAGAACCAAAAAGTGAGGTTGTCTCTTTGAAAGAGAAACTCAAGGCTCAAGAGGAGAGTAGAGTGGAGGTGAACATTGGGAGCCTAAAGGGACAAATAAACTAACTACCCTTATGTTTGAAGATAAGCCATTTGAGACTAAACATACAATTTCTATGATGAAGATTAAAGATCCAAGTCAAAGGAATCAATTGTACATGGATGTGCTGAAGATGATTCTATCTCATAGATTGGACATATTAAAAAGGATATCCATGTAGGTTCACAATGCCTTCATTTCTTTACACGGTATAAGACATGTCTATTGACATTAAGGTTAATTTGTCTATTAGTGAATTACACTTAGTCAGTTGGTTACATTGCTATCGAGCTCTATAATTGCTAGCGAGCTTATCCTTCATTCAACTATTTTAACCAAGTGCTCCAATTGCTCCTAAACCAAGCAATCAATATACAATTGCTATCGAGCTTTAGAGTCTATGTATAGTTCATGCCAAGCATAGCAGTATCTACTGAGCTATTCAATGGAAGTGATGGAAACTCTAGTATTAATCGAGCTCTATAGTATTAATCGAGTTCTATAGTGTTAACCAAGTTCTACAGTGTCTACTAAGTTTGTGGAGTTAACCATGTGAATCTAGTGTTGACTGAGCCATGGAGTGTCAACTGAATGATTTAGTATATGTTGAGTTTATCACTATTCACTGAGTCACAAGAGCTGACCAAGTTCTTGATACTTGAAAGTGATCAGTATGGACTGAGCCTCTACTTCAATCGAGTGCTAGTATATTTCAAGTGTTGATAGTGGTTGTCGAGTGTCAGAACTTCACCAACTCTATTCTTGGAACATGAGTTACAACAGTTGGGCCGACATTGTGGATTATGATGAAACTAGTATTATAGATGACTCTAGTAAGTTCTTAAGTTCTTATATATATATATATATAATGTATTGTATCACATCCAATTGAGGAGAAGTATTTGATGAGAAGGATCAAGAAGTATATGTGTGTGAATTAAGGGCTACAAGTAGTATATGGTACAATAGAGACTTATCTATCACAACAAGGTGATCATAACATTACAAGGAATCTCAACTAGCAAATCAGAGTTGCAAATCAGAAATCATCCACTAGTTCATCATAATAGGTGTATAAGTTAAATACTTTAATAAGGTAGACTTAACCATCTTTTGATAAAATCTCTTAACTGAGTGCATACTTCATTGTATTTTTTGTAAATCCTTTCACAAGGTGGACCTAGCAGTCCATATTGCTCCTAACAAGGAAGATCACCAGTAGTGATCAATTGTAAGCCTTAATAGGCCAACTTTAGACTACAATACCAAAGCTTGTGGGTATAATCCCCACCCCAATTTTACTTTCTATTTGCAAGGTTTCTGGATTACAATATCTTGTGTCAAAATGTTATAAATGTTTTAATGCTTTCATTCTTTCATGTATGCAATTAGCTAATAAAATTATATGAAGAATTAACTGGTGAAATAAGATAAAGTTTTATTGGTTCCTGATTCACCCCTCCCCTCTCAGTAACCTTGCCAACCTTATATTTTCAACAATTGTGATCAAAGCTCTTTGGATCTCACAGAAGAAGTTTAACAACTTGAGAAAAGATTAGAGGCAATGGAGGTATACAAGCTAGAAAAGGCTATTAAGAATGATAAGTTAGATTTTGAATTGGCTATTGGAAATCTTAGAAAAGAAAATAAGCATCTCTCTCAATCTTTGCAAAGAAGGAAGGAACTAAGAGCACAGTAGAATGATAATCTCTACATTGAAGAAATAATTGAAGACTTATGTCCAGAAAGAAATTTAGATGAAGCTAATGCAATAATCAAAGATCTACTTGAGAAGAATCTTACTCTCTAAGATGAAGTCAGAAAGCTAAAAAAGAGAGAAAGAAATTCAATTAGTTAGACTATGTGAAGTCATGGAAGAAAAGGACAAAGCAAAAGAAGAGATAGAAGAGAAGAATAATGAAATAAATCAACTATCCCTTCAGCAAGAAGATTTTATTGATCAACTCATTGGTGCAAATGAATAACTCATGAATCTAAGATCAGAGAATGAAAGAATGCAAAATGTTCTCAATACTAAAAAGAAAACCAATGAGAGGATGATGAAATCTCAAGAAAACATGAATCAGTTAAATGAGAAAAAATAGTATACACACAAAGGCAAAGAAGGACTAGGTTATATAGAAAAAGATGAATCATCCAAGAAAGGAACTCAAAAGAAAAAAGGTCTACTTGCAATCAATGTGGTAAGATAGGTCATACATCAAACAGATGTTGGAGCAATGGTAAACCAAAATACAATGGAAAGTGTTATAATTGCAATAAACATGGGCATAAAGTGAATGGAAGGAGGAATCTAAGTTTGAAGGAAATTTCTATAGTTGCAATAAACAAGGACACAAATCTTCAGAATGTAAAACCAAGAAATTGAATCCAGCATAATAGATTGTGAAAGCAATATTTGGATGAGACCACAACACATGGTGTAAATGCCACTGCTATGGTGAATTTGGGCACATTGGAGAAAATTGTGTGAAACATCATATGAGGAAAAGAGATATCACAAGAAGATTTTTTATTTGTATAGAACTTGATCATCTTACCAAAAACTACATGAACATAAGAAGAATTGAAGATGAAAAGAAAGCCAAACATGACATTATCAGAAAGAAAATGAGGTAGCAATGGTTACCAAAATCTCTTGAGAATGCAAGTCCAAGTCATCAAGTAAATGACACCCAAGTCAGTGAATTAGGTGACTCAAGAATTTTGACTTAATTCACTATAGGAGTAACTAGAACTAAGATTCTGAAGCATACATCCCTTGTCAATTCTAGCCATCAAGAAGAAAAGATCCATATGAGTATTCAAGATGCATAAGGATCACTGAGAGATTGCAAAAGTTCAAGACCTTACCGAGCTAGGTCAGGTCGCAAGACCTTATCAAGAAAGGTCAGGATACAATAGAGCATCGAATGTAGACACTGAGTTGTTGGTGACTCTACCGAGTGATGGAAGGTCTATGGAGTTGTGAATGTCTCCTAAGCATTAAAGGCTAAACTGAGTGGAGGACATCCTATCAGTAAGCAAGTATATGTACCAAGCATTAATGGTGATTATAAAGAGGAAATTCATTAAAAGTAAGAAATCAAATGTACTATTTCACTATGAATTTATAGAGCTATTTGTGAAAAGAAAACTCAGTTCTTTTAATTGATTTGAGTGTTTTTTGTATAATAATTTTTGAGTTTTCAGAAACCCTATCGTGTATGGCATCTTTGAGCAGAAAAAAAAAGAAATAATCATAAATGTTAGTCCATGGAGAGGATTATGAGTTTCCTACATTCAATTTGAGTCCAGAAATTGTAGAAGCACTCAACCTAGTTGGTGTACAATCACAAATTCTGCCTAAGGTATTGCTCATACATGATATTTGTTCAATTTTCCACTATTCCATTCAATAACTCAAAATTGTTGAGATGAATGAAGCATTGAATGAATTATGGGTGGATGATGTGTTAAAACTTGAGCATCAACATTTGGAAGTTAAAGGATTAACACATATCTCACATATATGAAGGTAAAGTAACCAAAACCCTAGGTTGGGTTGAATTGGCCAAGAGGACTCTTGCCGAGTGGGAGAGAATAGAAATGAAGATAAGTGGAATCATTGACATGGAGCTGAATTTTAGAATCCTTGTAATTTCCCACAAGATCTAAAGCTCCAGTACACTTAACAACATGTCATGTGAGGTAGTTGACCTAGCTCTCAAGGTGGTGAAGAACAACATGTCCTTTGACCTTGCCAAGTTGTTACTGAATCAGTTCAACAAGAATATGGAGAACATCATAGGGTCAACAAAAAACCCATTTAAGTTTGGTTCCCTTTTGCATTTATTATTTTTCTTTGTACAAAAATGTTTCACTTTCAAAGGTTCAGTAGTATGGAGGAAGGATGTTCCTGTTCTATATCAAAATAATGAGTATATAGCATAAATCGGTGAAAATTTTGATAGCATTATGGACAACTACTTTGAAAAATTTAAAGATAAGATACAAAATAGATTTAGGATCCCTAAGAATCTTGGAGAAGATTACAAGGATGATATATATTTTATGATGGACTATGACACGGTATACATTCAGGAAGTTAGACCTAGAGTGGCATGGGTTAAACCTCTAGAGTATGAGGTTAACATTGTTGATACCAAGGATATCATAGAAACTCTATTGAATGAGCCTATAGATCATAAAGCTCCCTATTTCAGAACCTATGAAGAAGAAAAGGCAAGAATTGAGCTTGACATGAAGCTTACTCAAGCAGTGAACAAAGGAAGAAAGAGGATAGAAAAGCTAAAGTAGGAAAGTTCTACTCTCATGCTGATAGAAGGCAAAGAATATGACGCAGAAGATGATGATGAAGAGGATGAGGCAAAGGAATCTGAATCTAAAAAGGAAGAGCCTCTAAAGATGAAAGGAACGGTCATCATAACCAAACATCCAAATCCTTCTCTACTATATTCACAAGAAGGTCATCCAAGATGATTTGAAATAAAATTAAAGATGGGAGAAGAAGAAGAAGATGAGCAAATTGTCTTTTAGAATTCAACTCCTGCTGTTCAGGACAAGCTAAAAAGATTAGAAGAAGGTTCTGGTATGAACAATTTCAAGTCACTAAAGTATGAAACTAGGAACCATGAGGAGAAGAAGAAAAATGAAGATATTCTTCTATCAAAGTTGGGAAAATGGAAGTATTCATTAGATAAGATCACACAACAAGTTCATTTTGCACTTCTTAAAGCAATTAAGCCACAATGGGATAGTGTAATGAAAAATTCCAAAGATATCAGTGAAGGGACCCTGAGAAGCTTATGTCAAGTCTCAATAATTAAGAAGTGAAAGAATCATTGAAAAAGAATGAAAAGAAGCTTACACCCAAGTTTAATACATGTCTTGTGCTAATGAAATAAATTAAATCTATGGTATAGTCAGCCACTGCTACATGGAAAAACATGTATCAATTGCATCAACCCAATGATTTTGTTGTTCATGTTGATGATAGGGAAGGTGAAGATGAGGATGAAGATGTAGAAATTAAAGATGATGAATTAGATGATGCAAATCTAGATAATGAGGAGGAAGAACAAGAAGCTACTGAAGGAAGCCTTCTAGAGATTCAAAGCATTGAGGAAACTGATGTAAAGAAAATTGTAGCAACAATAATGGCTTCATTTCCTCATTCTCTGAGCAAAGCCTTAGTTCAATCTATCTTCGAGAAAGCTTCTATCAAGTTGGTTGTGGATACTACTACTATACCAAGCACCCAACAAAGATTTGGACCTGTTCACCTGAGTGTTAAATTGACAGAAGTGACCAATACTTCATCAACCAAGCTACAAATTCCTCCATCATCAAGTTTGACCATTCAACAACAAGGTATTCATATTAGTAGTACCATTTGTACTTTTATTGCTAGCTCATCAATTTCTACAATTATTTCCATTCCAAATATATCCATAGCTAGTGCAATGATAGTTGAGAACAAGTGTAAATAGAGTACTAAAGTCTCAAATAAGGGAAAATGAATTGTTTCTACCATTCTAAAAGAAAATTGTAAAGAAGAGGAAATTGATCTAGATGAGGATATAGTTATTCCAAATTGGGATATCTCTACCCTCAACCCTAATAAAAAAAATACCCTAGGTGAACTATTGCAGAAGAGAGCTAAGCAACAAAAGCTTAGAGAAAAGCAGAGAAAGAAAACTCAAGTTCTTGAGGATAGAAAAGATATATTTACAAATTCTCTAAGTATTGAGGTTGATAGTACACAACTTATTCTAGACCAATTAGCATAAATTGTCCAAAAATTAAATGAACATTTGCATGGACAAGATAAGATGCTACAAAGAGCTAAAAGAAAGTTTAAAAATAGAGTGTTGGAACAAGTTGCATAGAGAATCACCATACATCAAGTAGACTTATCTACTATTCTTGTTTCACTGGAAACATCTATTAATAATTTTATTTCATTATTTGTTAAGTTGAATGACACATCTATCTTCACTAAAGGAATCAAGGACAAACCATCTAAGATAGATGAAGATATAATGAAAGCAAGTGCACACAACCTCTCACTTGACCCAAGTCATAGTTTTGGACATTATTCAAAGATTAGATATCTAACAAATCGTTAGTCAAAATTGTTAAGGGAACAATCCATGATTAGGGCCACACTTGTAGAAATCTAGGGCATGATTCTTCCCAACATGGATGGATTGTAGAAACACATTGCACATGCTAAGACACTCATCCATGATATTAACTTCTCCATAGCTGAAAACATGATGGAATTATCAACAAAAGTTCAGATTGCATTACATGCAATTAAGTGGTTACAAGAGAATTGGGGAAAAACAATGGTACTTATTTTGAAGGTACATTCTAAATTCTTGTCACATTTTGTTACAAACATATAGATAGTATACACCTTTGGCATTTATGTCAAAAAGGGGGATAAGTATAGTATGAAATGAATGTATATATGTATATCTATAAAGGGGAGAAAAATATGTAAAGAAGAGATATATGTATGGGGGAGCAGTATAGTATTATATAGATACATGCACATATAAGAAGAAAACATCTTTACAAAAGCAATTTTGAATTTTTTAAAGAAAAATAGAGTATGTTACCAAGTTGAAGACACAAAATGATGATAAAAGAATGTTTTGACTTGAAACTTTGCTTATTTAGTTTTTGGGTTGATAAGTGTTTTTGTTACTAATGCCAAAGGGGGAGATTTTTGACATTAAGGTCAAATTGTCTATTAGTGACTTACACTTAGTCAATTGGTTACTTTGCCACTGAGCTCTATAATTGCTACCAAGCTTATCCTTCATTCAACAATGTTAATCAAGTTCTCTAGATGCTCCCAAGCCAAGCAGTCAATATAAAGTTGATACCGAGTTTCAGAGTTGCTACTGAGCTTCAGAGTTTATGTATAGTTCATGCCAAATGTAGTAGTATCTACCAATCTATTTAGTGGAAGTGATGGAAACTCTAGTGTTAACTGAGCTCTGTAGTGCTAGCCAAGTTCTTTAGTGTTAACTAAGTTCTAGAGTGTCTACCGAGCTTGCAAAGTTAACCATGTGAATCTAGTGTTGATCGAGTCATGGGGTGTCAACCGAGTGATTCAGTATATGCTGAGTTTTTCAGTTTTCACTGAGTCACCAAAGCTGACCAAGTTCTTGCTACTTGAAATTGATTAGTATGGATTGAGCCTCTACTTCAACTAAGTGCCAGTAGATGTTGAGTGTTGACAGTGGTTTCCAAGTGTCAGAACTTCACCAAGTCTATTCTTAGAACCCAAGTTACAACATTTGGGCCAACTTTGTGGATTATGATGAAATTGGTATGGTGGTCGACTCTAGTAAGTTATTAATTGGATATATATATATATATATAATGTATTGTATTACATCCAATTGAGAAGAAGTTTTTGATGAGAAGGATCAAGAAGTATATGTTTGTGAATTAAGGGCTAGAAGTATTATATGGTACAACAAAGAATTATCTATAATAGCAAGGTGATCATCACATTACAAGGAATCTCAGCCAGAAAATCAAAGTTGTAGATCAGAGATTAGCTACTGGTTCATCCTAATAGGTGTATCAATTATATCCTTTAATAGGGTAGACTTAACTGTCTTTTGATAAATCTCTTAACTAAGTGCATACTTCATTGTATGTTTTGTAAATCCTTTCACAAGGTGGACCTAGTAGTCCTTATTGCTCCTAATAGGGTAGATCACTAGAACTGATCAATTGTAAGCCTTAACAGACCAACTTTATATTACAGTACAAAAGCTTGTAGGTACCATCCATACCCCAATTTTACTTTGTATTTGGAAGGTTTCTAGGTTACCATATCTTGTGTCAAAATTTTATAACTGTTTTAATGCTTTCATTCTTTTATGTATGCAATTAGATTAGAATATTATATGAAACATTAATTGGTGAAATAAGATAAATTTTTATTGGTTCTTGATTCACCCCTCCCCTCTAGGCAACCTTGTCTACCTTATATTTCCAACAATTAGTATCAGAGTTCTTTGGTTCTCACAGAGGAAGTTCAACTACTTTAGAAAATATTAGAGGGAATGGAGGTATACAAGCTAGAAAATGCTATTGATAATGATAAATTGGATTTGGAATTGGCTATTGGAAATCTCAGAAAAGGAAAGGAGCACCTCTCTCAATCTCTGTAAAGAAGGAAGGAACTAGCAACATAGTTGAATGACAATCTATACATTGAAGAAAGAATTGAAGACTTATGTCTAGAAAGAAATTTAGATGAAGCTGATGTAGCAATCAAAGATCTACTTGAGAAGAATCTTAGTCTCGAAGAAGAAGTTAGAAAGCTGAAAATAGAGAAAGAAATTCAATCAGTCATATTATGTGAAGTCATGGAACAAAAGGACAAAGCAAAAGAAGACATAGAAGAAAAGAACAATGAAATCAATCAACTATCCCTTTAGCAAGAAGATTTTATTGATCAACTCATTGATGCAAGTGAAGAACTTGTGAATCTAAGATCAAAGAATGAAAGACTACAAAATGATCTCAATACTTAAAAGCAAACCAATGAAAGGATGATGAAATCTTAAGATAGGATGAATCAATTAAATAAGAAAAATTAGTATAGACACAAAGACAAAGTGGGACTAGGTTATATAGAAGAAGGTGAATTATCCAAGCATGGACCTCAAATTAACAAAAGGCCTACTTGTAATCATTATGGTAAGATAGGTCATACATCAAACATATGTTGGAGCTATGGTAAACCAAAATTCAATGGAAAGTGTTACAATTGCAATAAGCATGGGCATAGAGAAAGTGAATTCAAGGAGAAATCAAAATTTGAATGAAAGTGCTATAGTTCTAATAAACAAGGACACAAATCTTCTGAATGCAAAACAAAGAAATTGAATTTAGTAGAATAGATTGTTAAAGCAATATTTGGATGGGACTACAACACATGGTGCAAATGCCACTATTGTGGTGAATTTGGGCACATTGGAGAAAATTGTGTGAAACAACACATGACAAAAAGAGATACCACAAGAAGATATTTTATTTGTACAAAACTTGGTCATCTTACCAAGAATTGCATGAACACAGGAAGAATTGAAGATTAAAAGAAAGCCAAAGATGACAATATCAAAAAGAAAATGAGGCAGCAATGGTTGCCAAAATCTCATGAGAATGCAATTCCAAGTCATGAAGTGAATGACACCCAAGTTACTGAATTGGGTGACTCAAGCATTTTGACATAATTCCCTATGGGAATAACTAGAACTGAGACTCTGAAGCAGACATCCCTCATCAGTTCAAACTAGGAAGAAGAAAATATCCATATCAAGATTCAAGATGCAGAAGGATCACTGGGTGATTGTAGAAGTTCAAGACCTTATCGAGCTAGGTTGGGTTGCAAGACCCTACTGAGCAAGGTTAGGATATAATAGAGCATCAAATGTAAACATTGAGTTTTTAGCGAATCTACCAAGTGATGGAAGGTCTACCGAGTTGTGAATGTCTCCCAAGAATTAAAGGCTAAATTGAGTGGATGATAGCTTGTCACTAATCGAGTATATGTACCAAGCATTAATGGTGATTGTAAAGAGGAAATTCATTAAAAGGAAGAAATCAAATGCATTGTTTCACCACGAATTTCCTGAGCTATTTGTGAAGAGAAAACTCAGTGCTTTCAATCGATTTGAGTGTTTTCTATTGAGGAATTTTCAAGTTTTCAAAAATCCTACTGAGCATGGCATCTTCAAGCATAAAAAACTAAGAAAGAATAAGAAATATTAGTCTGTGGAGAGCATTATGAGTTTCCTACATTCAAGTTGAGTCTAGCAATTGCAGAAGCAGTTGACCCAGCTAGTGCACAATCACAAATTTTGCATAAGGTATTTCTCATACATGATATCCATTCATTTCTCTACTATTCCATTCAAGAACTTAGAAACCTCAAGATGAATGAAGCAATGAATGAATTGTGGGTGGATGGTGTATTGAAACCTGAGCATAAGATTTGGATGTGAAAGGATTAATGCATATGTCACATATGCGAAGGCACTTTCAAAAAAAATGGATTAGACTTATCTTAAGTCATGTTCACAATGGGAAATTATGGTTAGACCAAACCATTCAGATCAAACGGAAGATTATTCATGAAATCATGGGACTACTAATGGTGAACAAAGCTAAAGTAACCAAAAGCCTGGGTTGGATTGAACTGGCCAAGAGGACTCTTGTCGAGTGGGATGGAAGAGGAATGAATATAATTGGAATCACTGACATGGAGCTAAAGTTTTGAATCCATGCAATTGCCCACAAGATCTACAACTCTAGTAGACTTAACACTGTGTCATGTGAGATAGTTGACCTGGCTCTCAAGATGATGAAGAATAACATGTCCTTAGACCTTGTCGAGTTATTACTGAATCAATTCAACAAGAATATAGAGATTATCAGAAGTTCAAAGAACAACCATGTAAGTTTGGTACCCTTTTGACATGTTTATTTTTCTTTGTACAAATTTTTTCCCTTCCAAAGGTTCATTTTTCTTTTGCAAGTTCTACTCTCATGCTAACAGAAGAAAAAGGAGATGATGTAGAAGATGATGATGAAGAGGATGAGGTAAAGGAATCTGAATTTGAAAAGGAAGAGTCTCCCCAGAAGAAAGGGAAGTTCATCATAACCAGACCCACCAAATTCTTCCTTGTTGTATTCACAAGAAGGTTAGTCAAGACCAAAAGATAATTCAAGATGGGAGAAGAAGATGATGATGAGAAATTTATCTTTCAAAAGTCATCTCCCACTCTTTAGGACAAGCTGAAAAGATTAGAAAAAGGTTCTAGTATGAACAGTTTCATGTCACTAAAGTATGAAACTAGGAACTGTGAGGAGAAGAAGAAAATTGAAGATATTCTTCTACCATGTTGGGAAAATGGAAGTATTCACTAGGTGAGATCACACAACAAGTTCTAGATGCACTCCTAAAAGCTATTAAGTCACAATGGGATAATGCAATGAATATTGCTAGAGATATTATTGAATAGACCCTGAGACATCTTATGACAAGTCTCAACAATTCAGAGGTGAAAGAAGCATTGAAAAAGAATGAAAAGAATCTTGCACCCAAGTTCAATAGACATTTATGCTAATGAAAGACAAATATTTTTGGTAAATTCAACCACTGCTACATGGAAGAATATCTATTAGTTCTAGCAACCCAGTGATTTTGTTGTTTATGTTGATGAAAAAGAAGGTGAAGATGTAGAAATTAAAGATGATGAATTAGATGATGTAAATCTAGATGATGATGAAGAAGAATAGGAAGCTACTCGAGGAAGAATTCTAGAGATTCAAAGCAGTGAGGAAACTAACGCAAAGAAAAATACAACAACAATAATGGCTTCATTTCCTCATTCTCCGAGAAAAATGTTAGTGCAATCTAGCTCTAAGATAGCTTCTACTGAGTTGGTTGTGGATACCACTTCCACACCAAGCACACAACCAAGCTCTGGACCTGTTCATCTAAGTGTTACATTGATAGAAGTGACTAGCACTTCATCTACCAAGCTATAACTTCCTCCATCATCAAGCTTGACCATGCAACAACAAGGTATTCCTATTAGTAGTACCATTTCTACATTTGTTTCTAGCCCATCAATTTCTACAATTGGCTCCATTCCAAATGTATCCATAGTTAGTACAGTGACAGCTAAGAACAAGTCTCAACTGAGTACTGATGTCTGAGATAAGGGAAAATGAATTATTTCTACCATTTTGAAAGAAAAGGGTAAAGAAGAGGAAATTGATTTGGATGAGGATATAGTTATTCCAAATTGGGATATCTCTACCCTCAACCCTCATCAAATGAATACCCTAGGTGAACTATTGCAAAATAGAGCTAAGCAATAGAAGCTTAGAGAAGAGTAGAGAAAGAAAACTCAAGTTCTTGAGGATATAAAAGATATATTTACAAATTCTCTAAGTATTGAGGTTGATAGTACACAACCTATTCTAGACCATTTAGCAAAAATTGTCAAAAAATTCAAAGAAGATTTGAATGAATAGGATAAGGTGCTAGAAAGAGCTGGAAAAAAGTTTGAAAGTAGAGTGTTGGAACAAGTTGCACAAAGAATTTCCATACATCAAGTAGAGTTATCTACTCTTCTTGTTTCACTAGAAATATCTGTTAATAATGTTATTTCATTATTTGTTAAGTTGAATGACACATCTATCTTCACTCAAGGAATCAAGGACAAATTATCTAAGATAAATGAAGATATGAAGGCAAGTGAGTTCACCAATTGTCACTAGACCCAAGTCATAGTTATGTACATTATTCAAAGATCATATATCTAAGAAATCTGTAGAAAAAATTATTAAGGGAAGATGCCACAATTATGGCCACACTTGTAGAAATCCAAGGCATGATTCTTCCCAACATGGATGCATTGTAGAAACACATCGCATATGCTAAGACACTCATCCATGATAACAACTTCTCTGTAGTTGATCACATGATGTAATTATTAGCAAAAGTTTAGATTGCATTATGTACAGAAGAAATATATGTATGGGGTCCAATATAGTATTATAGAGATACATGTATAGATAAGCAGAAACCATCTTTACAAAAGAAATTTTGGAAAAAAAATCTAAAAAATAGAGTATGTTACCAAGTTGAAGACATAGAATGACGATAAAAGAATGTTTTGACTTGAAATTTTGTGTATTCAGTTTTTGGGTTGATAAGTATTTTTGTTACTAATGCCAAATGGGGTGATTGTTGACATTAAGGTCAATTTGTCTATTAGTGAATTATACTTAGTCAATTGGTTATGTTGCTACCAAGCTCTATAATTGCTACTAGGGCCATCTTTCATTTAGGAGTGTTAACCAAGTGCTCCAGTTGCTCCAAAGCCAAGCAGTCAATATACAGTTTCTACTGAGTTTCATAGTTACTACCAAGCTTTAGAGTCTATTTATAGTTCATGCCAAGCGTAGCAGTATCTACCAAGCTATTCAGTTGAAGTGATGGAAACTCTAGTGTTAATCGAGCTCTATAGTGTTAATTGAGTTCTCTAGTGTTAACCAAGTTCTACAGTATTTACCAAGCTCACAAAGTTAACCATGTGAATCTAGTGTTGACCGAGCCATGGATTATCAACCAAGTAATTCATTATATATCGAGTTTCTTAGTGTTTAGTAGGTCACCAGAACTGACCAAGTTCTGTCTACTTGAAAGTGGTTAGTATGGACCAAGCCTCTACTTCAATCGAGTGCCAGTAGATGTCGAGTGTTGACAGTGGTTGGCGAGTGTCAAAACTTCAGTAAGTCTATTCTTGGAACTCGAGTTACAACATTTGGGCCGTCTTTGTGGATTATGATGAAACAAGTAATGTAGCTGACTCTAGTAAGTTATTAATTGAATATATATATATATATATATATATATATATAATGTATTGTATCACATCCAATTGAGAAGAAGTATTCGATGAGAAGAATCAATAAGTATGTGTGTGAATTATGGGCTAGAAGCAGTATATGATACAACAAAGACTTATCTATCATACCAAGGTGATCATCACATTACAAGGAATCTCAACTAGCAAATTAGAGTTGCAGATCAGAGATTAGCTACTGGTTCATCCTAACAGGTGTATCAGTTATATCCTTTAATAGGGTAGACTTAACAATTTTTTGATAAATCTCTTAACTGAGTGCATACTTCATTGTATGATTTTTAAATCCTTTCACAAGGTGCACCTAGTAGTCCTTATTGCTCTTAATAGGATAGATTACTAGAAGTGGTTAATTGTAAGCGTTAACAGGCCAACTTTATATTGCAGTACCAAAGCTTGTGGGTACCATCCACACCCTAGTTTTACTTTGTATTTGGAAGGTTTTTGAGTTACCATATCTTGTGCCAAAGTTTTATAAATGTTTTAATGCTTTCATTCTTTCATGTATGCAATTAGATCCAATTGAGAAGAAGTATTCAATGAGAAGGATTAAGAAGTATATGTGTGTGAATTAAGGGCTAAAAGTAGTATATGGTACATCAAAGACTAATCTATCACAACAAGATGATAATCACATTACAAGGAATCTTAACTAACAAGTCATTTTTGCAAATCATAGATTAGTCACTGATTCATTCTAAAAGGGTAGACTTAATAGTCTTTTTAACTACATCTTTTAACCGAGTGCATACTTCATTGTATGTTTTGTAAATCCTTTCACAAGATGGACCTAGCATTCCTCATTGCTCCTAACAAGGCAGAATACCAGAAGTGATCAATTGTAAGCCTTAACAGACCAAGTTTATATTGTAGTACCAAAGCTTGTGGGTATCATCCCCACCCCAGTTTTACTTTCTATTTGGAAGGTTTCTGGGTTACCATATCTTATGTCAAAGTGTTATAAATGTTTTAATGCTTTCATTCTTTCATGTATGCAATTAGATTAGAATATTATATGAAGGATTGATTGGTGAAATAAGATAAAGTTTTATTGGTTCTTGATTAACCCCTCCCCTATCAGTAACCTTCCGTAGCTTATATTTCCAACAATGTGTGCAATGAAGATTAGACATGGCTCTCCCCTATTTCTAATCGATGAGGCCCTTAAATTCAATTCTTTGACAACCTAATTATTTTGATGGCAAAGAAATTAGAACTACGTGATAAATATTCACTTAGAAGGAAGCATGATAAATATTCACTTAGAAGGAAGCATGAGAATTAATTTGATTCTTTACCAACGAGTTGCAAATAATCCAAGCAAAGATGATGATAATGAATGAGGATGTTTACATTTTTATTCCTTCCATTTTTTATGAAGAAAATAATTCGAATGATTGACAGGAGTGGTCAACATCCTTTGATCATATCTTAACATTAGAGAAGGTTAAACAATCTTTGATGGGGATGTTAATAAGGACTTATTTTATGATTTGATTGATGCTATGTTCAAGGTAGAAGTGGATAAGAATAGATTAGTTGCAGAATCAAAGGTCATCATGGATGCTAGGTGGAGCAAGTTTTTTAATGACCTTGATGCAATAGAGGCACCGAGAGGATAACAAAAAGAAAGTTTAATGTGTCAGATACAATTGGTGAGATCAAGGCCTTGCCCACGGGAAGCAGTTAGAGGATAGATGATGAAGACAAATGAAAGAAAAAATAGAGGAAATACAAGGATCATATTAGGGTATCTCATATTTGCATTAACTTGCTACAGATACATTTGCACTACAAGCAAAGACTGTACCTGAAATTAAGATGCCAACTATTAAATTTTTAACTACTTCCCAAATCTGTTTAGTTGTAGAGAATATTTGTAAAAAAATATTTTTTCTCTATAACTTAATTTGTAATGAGTCATGTAGTGATATGTGTCTTCCCAGATTTAAATCTTGTTACAATCCTTTCTCTATAAAAGGATTTCTAGGATTGGAAGAAGCGCCTGAAGTCCAGTGATATGATGAATATTATCATTTAAGTCAGTCCAATTTTATGTTAAGTCACGAGATGTTTTAGCTTGTTTTCTTTTGAAAGTTTTAAGTGAATGGAAAACTAGCATTAATTCTACATTTTGTCATAGTCTCACATAAAAAATATGTATACTTATCAAATAGATTAATACAAGGAATGTTACATGGTATTTGTGTCTCAAAATTTTGTCTCCATTTTCATGCTTTTGTGATTTTGAGGATGAATGAACAAGTTTCAATTTATTCAAATATAATTCAAGTGAATTGTATATCATTTCATTGTTGCCTTTAATTCAAGAAATTAAGTAATTAATACTTGCTCATTATAAGCGTGAGAGGGATATTATACGTAGAAAATTTGGAGGTTTACCCCACGCAATCAGAATATTCTGACAGAAATCTCCATCATAATAAACTCATCCGCCTAATCAAAATTAATTTTATCCAGCAATATAAATTGAACACTTTTCATTCTCTCTCAGCAGATTTTCGATTCATGTGTTGTTTGCACTCTGGAAACTGGCGTTTTTACCTGATGATTAGGATATTTGTGATTCTATTCTCCTTTTTCAACCTTGTGTACACAATGAGAATCACCCACAAAAAAATAATCCAAGAGAAGAATTCAGATTTTTTTGGTCTGACTATCTCTTCTTTTCAAATACGTTTTGAAATCCTTCAACATTTAAATAAAAAATACAAATACATTAACTTTCAGCCGCGTATCGCTAACACTACACATTAATGATTATATTTTAATAAAAAATACCAATGCAATAACATAGAAATTGCATACAGAAATATGATCAATAAACTAAAATTACGACAAAATCTTTAATACGAAATGTATAGATCAAAACGAACCAAATAAAAATATTTCTGCAAAGACTTCAGAATCACAATTCTGAAACGCAAGGAGACGATATTTTCAAATTCATGAAGATGATGAATACCCACAACAGAAAAAAGAGGTGATCGAAACATTCTTACACGGAAGCCTTTTTAGTCTGCATAGAAGTCAATAATATTTGAATCAACTCCCACAAAACCTGTAGTGTTCTTCACCTTTTCATTTGTCAACTTCAAAACGAGAAGACTAAGTGGGTACATATCAAACAGATGGCAGCTTGTTAAAAAGGCATCCCTCGAATCGATGGATTTTTTCTGGTAATGCATGACAGACTCAACAAATCATGGGTTTCAATTAAGAAGCTGTTGGTCTTCCACCGCATGAGATGGTAGGACCCTTTCAATTCTACACATTCTGAATTTAATCTATTACTGTAATTGATTGACTCTCTGAATTTCATATTTTGTAAAACTTCATTTAAAAAAATATTGCTAAACGAATCCTCCAGTGCCCTTAACGGTTAATATTTAATTAGTAAGAAAAGAAAATATTAGTTCCATAAAGAGGAGACGAAACAAGCAAAGACGATCTATAAATAAAATAGAACGTAGAAGAAAAAGATCGAATTACATACAATCATGAGAGTGATAGATGTCTCACCTAAGTTATTAATCAATTGTTCATCAATGATACTATTATTTATATATACAAATTCAAAACAATCTATTTGCAAACACGCTAAGGATTTGTAAGAACAATCTATATTGACATACATTCCTAAGAGCATATTTTTACTTATCACGCAAGTGAATCAGGGCGTCGATTTATATGCTTTCTTCTTCATGTGATGGCAGCATCCTGTCTGTCTGAGTTCCCCTTCGCAATTCGGATGCGATGGTGAACACTGTGACTCTATCTCATCCACGCGCGGGCTGAGCTTTGCATGGTAATTCTTCTCCGCATAATGGGCATCGAGATTGCGGCTGCAAGAAACATTCAGAATACATAAAACAGAAAGGACAATTACCACTTTTTAAACCTGCAATGTCATGTCCATCGTATTCGCAGTTTGCCCCATGGAGGAAAGAAACACAGAAATGTGCGCTAATGCTCCGCAACTGTTACGTTGAGTCCTGACAATTACAGCTTTGCAATGACTGAAGATGCGAATTGATATTTGTGGCTAAGAATCAAAAGAAGAACTATTCTAAGAAGAAATAATTGGCTTAGACAGTTCAATTTTTCTTCAAGATGGTTTAATGCCTTGTACTGCGTATACTTATACTTGCTCACCTCGAAAAATATCTTGTCTTTCGAAGATGTAAGAAAGGCATTTCGCGTTAATTTCCATGAAGTCTGCATGAGAGCAGAGAGAAAGTATTAGGATTAATCGTATAAGCTGCGATGAGGATGCAGCGGTCTTATTTTTATTAAGGATTATTGAGTATACGTTGAGAATGCCGATTCTACTGCAATTATGCCGATTTCACTGCAACTTCAATTCTTCTGCCACTTGCCGCACTTGTTATAAAAATAATACGTCTTTGACATTGCATTACAAAAGACAAAAAAAAAAAACACATTAAAGCAACATTTTGAGGAAGATGCATGGACAGTTACACAGTTCTAAAATGGTGGATGATTCTACGTGTTGTTATGATAATGTTCAGTTTTCCGCGGAGTCGGAGAAATACTTTTGAGATGTCTTCGTTCCACAGCGAGATGTCTATCGTGAACTTTGAAAGTTGCAGGAAAGCAATGATTTTCAAATTAATGATTATAATATGCCAAAATACAAAAAAAAGTCAATTTAAAGGTTATATGCCCTCTACATTACGCTCATGTTTTCCTCAACGTTTTAAGGCTTCATTAGACGAATATCCCATGTGTGTGTACAAGTAGAGATCGGTTAACACATGCTAAACTGTGTTATGGTATGCTTGTCCTCGTTTGGTCTAGTCGTTTACTTTTGGTGTGTAGTTAATGAGAAGAGTTTATTTTGATGTTCTTTGTTTAAAAATATTGTAAGATTCTCCAAACAGTATGAAGGGGAAGTGAAGAAAAATGTTCTGTGAGGTTTTGTTTTATATTTGTATGTTAGATTTTATTTTTAATAATTGTTTGCATTTTTATTGTATATAATTAATATACTGAATTCAATTATATTAGAAGTCACTAATAAATAGAATTTGGATTTTACTAATCTTTTTATGTGACTCTAAACCAATTATTAAGTCTCTACTAACCAAAAATATATTTGCCTTTCTTTTTAAAGGCAGTTGCTATACTGTTGTCATGTTAGAATGGATCTCTCTAAGGATGGGGATAAGCTTTTGGTCCACACACTTTGGCCACAGGTAGCAGCCCTTCATAAATTTGTGTCACCATTTACTAGGCATTCATCACTTAATGCTTAACTATAAGGGAATCTCAAGAACTAAAAAATATACACTTGATTACTGTGTTGTAGAACACTAATGGTGGTATATTTTGTTAAATAATTCAAACAAATAAACAAGTAATAATGTCATTATTTTAATTTACATATAGACCATTAAATAATCTTATTATTTAATGGTAACACACACACACACACACACACACACAGACGCACACACATGTATGTATGTATGTATGTATGTATATGTACATGTATACATATACATATAAGGTATGGTCTATAGCTTTGTCATAAGGGTAAATTTGTCAACAAGTTGAACAATATTTTGCTAGTAATAATTTGGAAGAAGGTAGAGTGCAGCTCCATGAATGACTATAGCCCTATTGTGTTTTATAAATAAAACTATAAAGTTTTTTTCTCAAAGCAATGATATATCGATTGAAAAAATATGAACAAATTGATTTGATTAGAGCAATATCGTTATAGGCCTTGTAAAGAGATAACACATAGTATAATACTTACCACCAAAACCATACAATCAATGGGATATCTAAGAAAGCTGGAATGGTTATCAAGCTAGATATATCAAAACCCTATGATAAAGTTTAATGGAACTTTTTTAGTAATGTATTAAGGATTTTTTTTGACAAAAAATGAATTGAAATAGTAAAGGAAGGGAGGGAGGGTGAGGGAGCAAGAGGTTCATATGGAAAGATAGAGAATAAAATAGGGAGAAATGGAATGAGAATTTTATATATATATATATATATATATATATAGAGAGAGAGAGAGAGAGAGAGAGAGAGAGAGAGAGAGAGAGAGAGAGGAAGTAAGAGAATGGATAGAGAGAATATTAAACATAAAGGGGGAAAAGAAAGAGAAAAAGATAAGGGAAAGAGGAAAAGGAAGGGGAAGAGAGGGTGAAAGAGAGAGAGAGAGAGGGTGCAAGGAGAAATGGAGAGAGAGAGAGAGGGGGGGGGGATCAGAAGAGAGATAGGCAAAGAGGTCCACCGGAAGAGAGATAGGGAGAATGTGATTCACACACACACACACACACACACACACACACACACAGAGAGAGAGAGAGAGAGAGAGAGAGAGAGAGAGAGAGAGGCATACATGGAGGGAGAGGAAGAGGAAGAGAAGGGGAAATGGAGATAATGAGATAGGGAGAGAGATAATGAGAAGAGGGTATGATACATGAGGTAGTGAGAGAATGTGAAGGATAATAGTGGAAGATACATGAGGCAAGAAGAGAAGGAGGGGGATAGACATGAGATAGATCTCTAGGAGGATAATTAGGGCAAGGAATAGAAAAAGAAATTGATGGAGAAGGAAGGTGTGTGTGTGTGTGTGTGTGTAATCATGTATGCATAAAAATATATCTATATATAAATGTATATGTATATTAAACTATGGATATGAATATATACATAGGCATATATGATATACATTAATCTATATATATATACATATATACATATACACACACACACACACACACACACACACACACACACACACACACACACACACACACACACATGCACACACACACACACACACATGCACACACACACACACACACACACATTGTATATATAGTGTATTATCAAATTGTAACCACTTATTTTTATGTCTTCATAACCCATATGATACAACCGCTAGACTTATAGAAAATCAGAGGTGGTTAAGCCATGTGAGGAATCCCAAAGGGAAATGTTAGTAGTTTGTCCAAATATACCACCTTGAGTTATCCTAGAAAACATATGATTCTTTCTTATATAGGTAATTCTACACTACTTGGGAAGGTTCTCAACATCAAACTCTAACCCTTGAAGCCAGCAAAGCCCAAAACTACATATAGTGTTGACTCAAAATAATTATGAATTTTATTTTGGGATTTTTATATGGCTCAACTTCAAAAGACCATAACTTATGAACCGTTGAGTCAATTGTTTATTATTACCCAATTATTGAATCCTTAGCTTCTAATCTACAATGCTTGACATATGAAACCTCTAAACAACCTAGTTTTAGAGGCCATTTGGATCCTTTATGGCCTTCAAAATTGAGCAGGATGTTTTTTTACTAAATTTTCATAGCAAAAATCTGCAATTACTTCATGAATACTCATGATATTGGAGTGACCCTCAACTAATAGGCTGATATATCCAAGATGAACCTTAACCTCTGAAATTAGGATATTTTTAACTTGTATGAATGACTTACTATGTAGGAAGCTTCCACCAATAAAAAATCTACACTGAGACAACCCTTATTCAACATATAGAAAGGAAATATTTTTTGGTGATGAAAGATTGCTCTTACACCTAGGATGATCCTGCATCAGTTATGTGCGAAGAATTTTTCAAAGGGTTTTCATAAATGTGTACCTCAACTTGCTACTAATAATACATACTTGAGTTGAGTGTATCATCCATTGGCTCATTTTCATGAATACAAACCTTTAACATCTTCTCTATGACCATTATATAAGATATCATCATATTTCTTAAAATGCATGATTTTACAAAATGGATCTATTTAAGAGTCATATTTTCCTTCATTAAGAGGACCATCATATGTTGATATCTCTTCCTCTAGATGTATTATACATGGATCTATTTTATTATTCCCATGTTTTTTTATGTAATTTTATTCATAAAAAGGATTATAGGACAATCCTTCATATGCTTCTAGAGTGCCATTATATAAGAGACTTGAAGATTTTCTAGTCATAACTAAATGTCTTATCCAATGTATATTTATCTTCAATTTCATGAGGTACCTCATAAGAATGTATTTATTTGTTGATTTATTTATTTTGATATACTAAGAAGAAATTTGTTCCATTCTTCTACACACATTTTTGATATTGAATGTCTCATAAATATGAAACTTCTTTTATGCTATTAGAATCTTCTTTCTCACTTTTGTATTTTGTGTAGTCAATTTCCATACTAGTCTCCTCATGGATAGATCATTTCCTAATATGAACCATACTTACTTTATTTAGTACTTCCTTTTTAGTTTTGTGCTCCTTTTGTTTATTTTACTGTGTATTTCTTAATTTCCTTATGCACATATTCAAGTAGAATGATCAAATCATAATCACTTCAAATTTTTTAGTTTCCGAATTTTATTCAAGAATGTTTTGTAGGAAGTCCTCATCTTTGAAGGTATCTCATGATAAATATTTAAAATTGGACTATGAAGACATTTATTACTTATTCACCTTCATATTTATCCAGATTGAAAAATGCATCCAAAGAGATGTACAAAGTTATTCTTTTACATAGTATTTATGGTTTTCATCATATTCATAACACATATTTTATGCTTTATTGCCAACATGAAAAGCATGAAGAAACCATTGCTCGAATTGGCTCCAAGATGCGATAATGCATGTAGGTAATGATTCATATTCTACTCTTGTATTATACTTTAATGTCTTGACAAACAATTTCATCACATAATCTTCTATGCAAATATCATGATCATGTATAAACATATAAAAGACATCTAAATGCTTAAATGTTGATTCATCCCATTCCCCATGAAACTTAGGGACAAGATTCAAAAGTGTTAGGAACAACCTATTAAGTTTGCAATCAAATCCACTAAGATCCAATTTCCTGATATGCCATAAGAAATAAAATATTTAATTTGGGATGGTTGATAGATCCTACAAAACAAAATAGCTCCCCCTTATTCAAAAATGGAAAAATATCATCTATTTCAAACTTTTCTCCTTCAATAAAGTCATTGATCATTATCTAAATATGAATAATTAGAATATGAGTACCTCTGGAGAATTCTTTTTCGAATAATTAGAATATGAGTACGGTGGCATGGCTGCTATCAAAGTCCAGCAAACCAGAATCTTATTTTGATCACGAGAAGTTGCAGGACGTACTGTCGTTGTATCATTTATGCCTTCAACATATTCTCTTAACCCTTTATTCATCTTTCCACTGCCTGCATCATATCCAAGACCTAGATATTTTGGCCTGACTGTAGCCTCAATCGGATTCCTTAATCCTTGTTCATCCTTTCCTAAACCTTTACCTTTGAAACCCATTCTTTTCATAATCTTCAAGCCAATACTATCATTATCATAACAAACATAATCTGCAAATTTCTTGTCATTTACTTTCTTACACTTTTCATCACAAACACTTTTAGTTTCAGAAAAATAACATTCACTCAAATCATTTGTGTCACAAGATACATCACATACAAATGGTTTTACACTCAAACATTCTTTCTCTTGTTTCAAAGTAGACAGATCCTTCTTTAGCATACTCTTTTCCTCTTTCAATTTCTTCACATTTTCTTCTAAATCTTTGTTCATTTTCTCAACATCATCAAACAAATTTAACTTTTCTTCTAATTCTTTATTTTTTTCTCTAATCTTATGTGTTTCCTTCACCTGCCAATTATGTACTTCTTCCACAAATTTTAGCCTATCCTCTAGCTCTTCAATTGCCTCTATATGGACACTAATTTCATTTAACAATTTAGATTTTTCTTCTCCCATTTAATTTCTCACTTTTTCCAATTCCTTCTGCAAAATATCTTTTTCACACAATAATTTGGCATTTTCTTTCTTCACCATCACTAGTTCTTCTTCTAACTTATTTGTTTTATCCTTTTGAATTCTACCAGCTTTTCCCATTGAAATCAACAATTTAACACACTTTACTCTGTTTTTTTTGGAAAATTCTAAATACTTTTTTACTTCCAGACTTAAATCTTCAAACAACTTCAAACAAACCTTTAGACAGCTCAACTTCTCACTTCTTAGTTAACACCATTTTCTGACTATGATCTCCCTTTCTTTTAAAGCCAAAAGTATAATTTCTCAAATGCCATTAAATAACTACAAGAATTCAGACCATACCTTTTTTGCTGACTTGCCCTCTTTCCTGCTCAACACTTCCTGTGTGGTCTTCTTCAAAACCATTATCCTTCTTATAACAAAAACATTCCCCACCATTTAGTAGCACCAACACATCACTTGCTCTTTTATCACAATCTGAAATTTGTCCAACCTTCTATCCAACCTAGCTCTGATACCAATCTGTTGAGTGGGTAGCAGGAAAAATAACAAAAACACAGAACAATACAAAATACCAAACACAGAACACAATGTGCTGCCACACAATAAAATATATTATATTTCATTCATCGTTTGCCCATTGCCGATTGCATTACATGATGCCTCTATTTATAGAGGTCTTAGTTTATTTCTGGAAACATCTACATTAGCCGACAAGGGACAAATATCTACATGTTTCTAGAAAATGCTATGACTGACCCAACTTGTAGAAAATACTTTAGCCGGCACACCCTAAACCTAAACCTAATAATCTAGAAGCATCGAACAATTAGTAGAAATTAATATTTCCAACACTTTTCTCTTTGTTTCTTTTAACAATTGAACAAATGAGTATGTAGCTGTTGATGATTTCTTACTTTTGTTTTCTCTTTTAAACATAGTTGTGAAGCAAATTAAGACCCATGTTGAACAAGGAACTGACAAACCATCTCTGTAGGATAATCTCGATAGGCTCAGTATCCAGTTTGATAGTAGAAGATCAGTAAGTTTACAGGCAAATTTTACTTGCATTTTCCTATTTTTCATTGGTCAGGATGAAGCCATTATGCCATTGGTCTTGCTGCATTCTTTCTGAATCCTTTTATGAGGTCTCCTTTTACTGTGGGAATCTCGAGAGAATGGGGGATGGGCAAATCCAGTGTCATGCTTCAGGTAATTGTCGTTAAAAGTTTATTATGTTTACGTCATATTATTATAAATGGTATTAATCCGAATTGTTGTGCTTCCAGAAGGAGACCATTCTTCTAAACACAGCGGCAGAGCTAGCCTTCTCAAAATCATTTCAAGAAGCCAACGACATGAGTAGCAAATCCAACTTATCTGTTACTGGCCGCTCCAGGCTTAGCGAAATAGCAAATGCAATAGACAGGTTAAATGCTAAAAGTGGGGATGACCCTAATATTATTGACAACATTAGAGTGTTTATTGAACGAGTAAAGAATTTCATGACAAAGGTAGACGCTCCCTACATTGATAGACTAGATGCTCTTAATTATAGTAGTTCAATTTTAATTATAATAGAAGAATATTCAATTTTATTAAGCCAAGTTAAATTGTTGGATGGGCTTTGACCCGAATTTTCTCCATTCATATCCTAAACTAAGAGTAACTATGGACAAATCAGCAAAAGTTTGGAAGACAGTTGGAGCTCTGTGGAATGAAGAATATACACCTTTCATCACAGAAATATTGCACAAGTTCAATAACTTTTCAGAAATGAATCAATCTAAATATCAGCCTATTTTTAAGTCTTTAGCTATCATGGACTGATATGATATGGTAAGCAGACTTACCTTAATTGAATTCCCTTTTTATTCTAAGCATATTTCCACTTAATGATTTGTGTTTGTTCTGGGTCTTGTGAGATTCAATTTGAAGACAAGGAAGAATCTCGAAATAGAAATAAAACAGTTGGTCATGAAATGCCATTGGAGGAAGATTCCTTGCATGGAATTACACCTGCCATTTTGACTATACATTATAATGCGTGGCATTATAGGAACGAAACCGAGGCAAGGGCTGGTCTAGCCGTAGAAATCACAAAAGAATTAGAAGCAACGATGACGGTGGCACACAAGCGGAGGACTAGCTGGAGATATAACTGGAAAAACTGCAGAGAGAGCATTTGTTTGAATGTGATCTTCCCTTTCATTCTCCAAGTGATGGTGGCCATCTTTCTCAATATCATTGTATGGTTGGTATTTGGCACGGCCCATAATAAAGATATAAAGATACTTAAATATGGAGGTGTGCCAGCATCTATAATAGTAGTTAGTTGGGGTTTACGGAAGTCAGTTGTCTCTTTTGTCAAACCAATCACCTCACAAGCACAGGAGTACTTATGTCTCCCAGACCATAGTCAAAAGCTTGGTTATCATCAAAAAGTTATCGCCGATATCAAAGAACAACTAGGTTATAGACCTTCTTTGATGTGGAGGGTGTTTCCTTTAATATGGAGCCTTACTGCATGGAGTTAGGATGAGAACTATGTTCCAGGTACAAAGATACCCAAGTTTCCCTCGGCTTCTGTTAATAATCTTAGGATGATAGTCTTCGTCGACGATCTCGATCGTTGCGAAGAAAGTGTGATTTTGTAGGTAGGAATTTAATTGACTCCTCAATTTGCAATTGCTATAGTCATCAAATATTTGTTTCTCATTTTTTTTAAACATCTTTATTTAACTTTTATTCATCAAATATTAGCTTCTCAATTTTTTAAATATCTTTATTTAACTTTTATCTGGCAGGTATTATCTGCAGTAAATCTAGTTTTGGCCACCTGCGAGATCAACGTAATATTGAGCATGGAAAATAGCATGATCCAATGGGCCATAACAAGAAAGTACGGAAACAACAATATCAAGTCTAAGAAATCTAAGAAGTCGAATGAGGAGCTAGCAGACAACTACTTAAGAAAGATAGTTCAGTTACCCCTACACCTACCAGACCCTAGCGACAAACAGTCCAGAGACTTTTTGGAAAGGCAGCTAGGTATGCGGGATGCTAGGAAAGGATGCGCCGATCAAAATGACATGGGAACGAACCCATACAAGGTGAATAATTTTTTAGACTTTTTTTTTTGTACTTTATACCGTATTTTTGTCTAAAATTGATGTAAACAGTCTTTGTATTTTTGTCTACATGGTCATGGCGCATTGCGACTACAAAATGTCTCTCCATTGGACGTAAAATATTTATAAAGAATAGTGCTTGACGTCTGCTGCAGGTGATGAAGGTGGGCCAGAATATAGGAAGGTTCAGCGAAGTCTGTTCTCAATAATCAGGGCAATGCTAGTCATCCCCAAGTATAACCAAGGAAAAAGGGATGCTTTTCGCTTTCTTCACACTCGGTGCACTCGCAGTAGAAAACTTCCTCGCGAATGGAAATGTTTCATGACATACCATCGACTAGGATGGAATATTATGTATCTAACATTTCATCAGAAAGATGTTAACCCCGACATTATTCCAGTGGAAGGATAGCAGGTTCAATTTATTGCGTGGATTTTCGTTTGCTGGCAATTGAGGCACCTCATAACAACTCTCATATAAGTAAGACGTACTCTCACTAGATCTTGTAATCCTAGCTCACCGATATTCCATCAAACGGACGGTGGTAGTTTTTTATTTCAAAGGCACAAAAATCTTAGTTCTGATAACCGAAAATGGAAATTCTTTGAACGTATTGATGCAGAAACGGAACAAGCTTGAGGTTTTAATAAAGTGGAAACTAAAGAGGGGCCTTCTCTGAGAGAGATTGTGGAGCGTTACATCGAAGAGAGGTGGCCAACTGATGGGGATTTGGGTCCTACTCCTGATTCAACCAGCAAGAGCGCTGAAGAAGTGCATGGGAACACAAGTAGAAACTTGTCAGAGAAAAAAATTACAACGAATCGCACAGAGGGAGATTATTATCTCAAGGAACTTCTGGGAAAGATTTTGAGAGAGCAGGAGGAGATGAGAAAGGCTCTGAGAGAGACCAGGAGGAAATGCTTAAAATGATCAAGGAGAGAGTTTTCAAAGAGGAATGGGACAACGAAGGAGAAAGGTCAGTGCAACAATACAGAACGGCTGAGGATGAAGAGGAGGACCGAGAAGAATGGATTAAGCTGAGAGATGCATTGCGGCGCTACAATGTCTCAATGAATGGCATTCAAGCCTTCCAAAAATTTAGGTTTTAATGCGAGCCTGGACATGTTCAATGGGGATTGCCCGAACAAGACTTAACCTAATAAAATATAGCCGTGCACTTCTCCCATGGATTGTGCTCTTTCAAAATAAATCATTTTCTTTCTGTAATTAAACCATCTATTAATTCTCTCCTGAAGTAATGTGGCTTGACATTGGATTAATAATTACTTCCTCAGTCATCATATAGATTGAGTCAATCAGTCAGTCGTGACTTGAAGCTTAGATTAAACAGTTAATGTATTGAATATGATCAATCTTGTTAATGAAACTTGATTTTCAGGCCGAAGGCCTTGTTTATATGAACTAACCAGGCTAATTTTGATCGTCCGTCGTCGACAGTTTACATTGCTCGATTACAAGACAATAGAAGTACTGCGCATCGTTAGATCTTTCCCCGTTTTCTATTTCTGTTTGCATTTCTTATTCACCGGCAGCGACATTTTTCGCTACTATACATTAATGATATGGTTTTTGCTTTCCCTTTCACAATTACAAGAAGTTCCACTCAAACTTATTACCGAAAATGTATTTTTTCTGCACTTTGAAAAAGAAGTTCACTTTCCAGAAGTACATAGATTTTACCCCAATTCTATGTACTTCTGAAGAAAATGTTGTATACAAAAATTCATAATTAGAACTGAAAATTAGGTTTCCAGTATTGATAATTTATAAAAAAATTCTACCCTAAATTCTTGAATTTTTTTTCCTCTGAAAATGGTCCAGAAGAGATTTTTTAATTTAGATTAATTAAAATTGGATATTATGACACAGCAGAATTGTGACGCTTTCACATAGTAAGTAGCGACAACCTTCTTCAGCTTCATAGTGAACCAACCAGATTTGTAACTGTATTTTGACTGGAAACCAGAGCCTTAAATTGCCAGATCTCCAATCCTCGAGAGATTTGAAGCCTTCGACAAGTTTAATCTTTTGGTACCTTCAATAAATGTTCATAAATTAAACAACTGATAAGTCTCTTTTATTAAGATAATATGATTTTTATTGCTATTGTATTAAAAGTTGTTTTTCTTTTTCTTTTTCTTTTTTATGTTTTTTTTCTTTAAATAAGAGTTTTGATTAATGGAGTTGAATTTATATAAATTAAAAGCATATTTAGTAAAGTGGATCTTTGTTGAATGATTTAATAGGATATAAGATTTGTTAATGCAAATGTCAATTATATTAACTTAGAAACATCCCAACTAATGTGTTTAGTGCCTATGAGATAAAGAACAAAGAACAATTATAGAAGAAGGGTATGCAATTTGAGCATAAGGAGTTCTTAGCTAAGAGATAAGGCTTATCTTTGTCTCTATCACAAGCAATCTTTATCAACTACACCAATAAAAAAATAGACACATTCTATTGTTAATAATTCTTATTTTAATTCTAGTTTATATAACCTATACTTTATTTTTTAAATACTTTTCAACCTATAACTACCATACACTTAATTAATTATTCTTGTCATACAATGATATATGATTTAGGCCAAATCAATTGTTTTGATATGTTGTCAAAAAAAGAGAAGAAATCATCTTGATGAATAATGAAATATTATTTAGAAACAACATTCATTTTTCAAGTATATAAAATATTGTTAGAATAAAATAAAATACATAATAGATAAGAAAGTTTTTTAATGAGGCAAGTGCTTACAACACAATGGTAACTTGTGAGCCTCTCATGTAAGACATCTTTTTGAGTTTGAGTCTATTTGAATTGAACATACAAATAAATATTGAATTTTTTTTCTAATTTAAAATATACAAATATGTATGCTTTTATTATTATATTTACTATTTATTAATGAATTGAAATAAAACAAAATTTGGTTATTAAAGACACAATGTTTATCTTAGTATAATAAAGGACGATAAAAAATTTAAATGAAAGAAGAGTCGGTCATTAAATTCTATAAGGTATCAGATAATTACTCTAGCACTATATTATGTTCTTATCAAGAAAAAATTACATATCTACAAAGTTACAAATCGTAAACATCATGATAAACATTATAAACCAACTAATAAAATCACTTGCAATTTCAATAATTTTGAACATAAATTGCATTACAATATTGATACACATTAAAGTTGAATTCAAATTGACTTCCATTTGATATTAGTAATTATAATGCCATAATAGAACACCATATTTGAATTTAACAAAGGGTCACTAAAACCAATTAAGAATTTCAACAAATGATCAATCTACCAAAATAACAAATGATTATTCAATAATTTAAAAATTTCAGACTAATATATATTCTACATCATTTATTAATCCTCCTCATCAACGGTACTTAGGTGTATGTTGTATACATGTCCTAACAGAAATTATCACACAATGCCTATATTGATTGCAATCTGAGTGACGATGAACTTTCTTGTGTTTGTTTAATGAAACTAACAATTTGGACATTGACATCTTGAAAGTAGGAACAACTTTAATCACCTTAGCAAGAAATGAATCTAGATACTCAACAGAAGCAGCAAGTGGACATTGTCCATTTCTCACATGTACTTACTTTTTCCTCTGGTTCAAACTGTGAAGGAAACGATGATAAAAAGATGATTTTAATAATGATATAATTTTATTTATAGATGTAAAATATCTTTAGACAATATTATATTAGAATTGAGTCACTGAAGCATACAATACAAAACTAGCAAATGGCCATAAACGTTTGGATACAAGAGGAAGAAATACGAGAAATAAAATTTTCTTTACAAGGAAATCATAACGAAGAAGATGGAATTTCATTCTCTCTAGGGCATACAAAGGTAGAAAATAATGCTTAGAAGACGATGTCTCTAAACAGAAGGTTGATAAAGTACTGCTCTGATACCACTGATGAAGGGCCACACCACCCTTACCAACTCACAACCAAGAATGGAACAATATGAAGACAAAGAGAGAAAATGCTTCCCAAGAAATTTTATTAAATTTGAAAATCCAATAGCAATTACAATCCAAACCCAAGCTAGTCGAGATCCACACTCTGGTAGAAACCTCTGAGATCTCAACTTGTGCTCGCAAGCCACCAAGCAACCTCCTTGTTTCTAAGCCGCAGTCACTAGCTCTTCTCACAATCTCTATCCATGATTCAAGTGTAAACTACCTCACATTCGGCTCTCTGTCTACAAACTCACAAGTCCATCACAATCCTGCTGTAAACTACCTCACATTCAGCGCTCTGTCCACAAACTTAGGAAAACTCACTCTTCACTTCCTTCTTCTATTTCACACCTTGAAGCCTTCACACCTTCCAATTTTCACACCTTGAAGCTTTTCCTTCCAAAGCTTTCACCTTTCCAAGCTTCTCCTTCTCGAGCTTCTCCTCCTCGAGCTTTTACTCCTCAAGCTTTATTAGAAATGCACATATGCCTTGCTTAAATAGGCACTTACCACCCAATGCATGACTTATCCACAACCTTCTAAAATTCCTCCACAACCTTCTACAACTTCCACAACCTTCTACAATATCCACAACTTTCTACAATATTCATAACTTTCTAGAATTCTACCCACACACCTCGATAAATGGAATGATAACCATTTATTATTATTATTATTATTATTTTCTATTATGCCACCTATGCACCTCGAAAATAAAAATCCTCTTTTCCTTTCTTTTCTTCTTTTTCCCTTTTTCTATTTTTTTATTATTTCTCCTCTAATTTTTGTCACTTTCTCTCTCCTCTAGATTTTTCTTTTTCTTTTTTTTTTCAATAATTTTCCCATGCAAGATGCTCCTGCATCAGACTCCCCCGATAGATAGAAAAGTGTGTCCCACACTTTGACACCAAAAAGAAAGGTCTATAACCATCTTCATCTTCACCAAAGGCTTCCACCTCAACAAGGACAACAAAACCACCATGCAAATCTTCCACATCTGCATTACTCTATCAAACACTAGAATCTCAACCATCTAATCAACATGCTCACTCCCACAAACAAACTGAACATAATGCTTCAACAGAAAACCCTCTCCACTTCAGCAACTAGTGAATTCATACCCGCAGCAACAAACCCCACATCAACAAACTCCATATCAGCAGCTGCATGTAGATCTCCATCAACACATGCCAAACTCTCAACACTAGCAACCTCATTGCTCACAACAAGATGCTCTACAAGATACAAGTCACCACCAACAGCAACTAGATCATCCACAACCAAGTGCTCCATAATCTCCATGTCAGACTCAACCATTTGATCATGAAAACCAACCTCTATCCCAACATCAACAACATTAGGAATATCTTTAGCAACAACCTCTAGTTGCTCTGCAGGTTCTGCATCAGATTTCACAAACTGATTAGCAAAACCAACCTCTTCCACCTTAACCTTCTTAACTTGATCAGCCAATCTAGCATCCAACCGAGCAAACATCTTAGAAAAATTTCTCTCTACTATATCATGGATTTTCGCAATCATCTTAGGGTCCAATCCTCTTGGAGCCATCTTCCAAGATCTTTGTAATGGACACCCAGAAATGCCCAAAAGCTGAACCAACTGCTGAAATTATATTAATTCTAAAAATGCTGCAATCAAGTACAAAG